>OZ007540.1:6826112-7200716 GCA_963931895.1 Eupithecia pulchellata | reverse complement strand
GGACCCAATTGGGACGAAATTGAATAATTGTCGCAGTTAGTAAGTTATATTTAATATTAACGTTTATAAAATATTACGAACGAATTCAAATCATTTTAACCATCCAACCCAACCAACCTTCTTTTTAACCAACTGCAAAAAGTTTCATATTTTCTAGATGCATCGATCTAGATGCATTAAGAGATATTCGTGAGAATTTAGAAAAAGAATCGGAGAATGAAAATGAATCTTTGTCATACTATAAATATGTACCTATAACTTCAGTTGATGTTGAAAGGTCCTTCTCTACCTATAAATGGATCTTAAGTACAAAAAGAAATCGTTTAAAGATTGAAAATATGGAAAAACTCATGTTAATTTATTTTAATACTTCAGACGAAAATACATCTGATGATGACAAAGAAAACTCCATTCCTGATGGCGATGAAACATTTAGTTATTCAGATTAGCTATTCAGACTGACTAATTTCTACATCAACTGAAATAATATTCTTCTGTGTCTATAACATTTGGTTACTTTCATAATTTTTACGTTGATATCCAATATGGAATGAATAAATGGTGTGAAAACTATATTTTTTTTTAACCTTTACCTACTTTGTTAAACACACTAATATTATAAATGTGAAAGTTTGGATTGATGATTGTTACTTCTGGGACGAAAAAATAAACGGACGAAAAATTGGGACGAAAAAATATTTAGTCCTATGGCGTCTCCATTTGGTCTCTGTTATTTTTCGAAGTTTAGGTATTTTAGCTCACCCAATTCCGATCACTGCTCATCTGTAACATCATGGGTCGGACGAAAAATTGGGACGAAAAAATATTTAGTCCTATGGCGTCTCCATTTGGTCTCTGTTATTTTTCGAAGTTTAGGTATTTTAGCTCACCCAATTCCGATCACTGCTCATCTGTAACATCATGGGTAACATCGAGGTTAGCATCATGTAGTATGGTGACAACACCGAGCATCGCCCTCCGTTATATCTATCAGTAAAATAGCTGGCTTATTCGCAAGAATAGTCCTGTCAGTAATAATATTGATCCCGATAGAGCGTGGCACGGCCGTTTTTGAGAACTGGCGCTGGAATGTACATTTAGTAAGCGACTTCAGGCCCTGTAAGGCCGTAAGCAAGTTGCTGGTGTATAATTTTGGATACTTGGTTGTGTTTTTGCAAGTATTGAGAGCTAGCAAGATGCGAACTACCCGAAAATATATGACTGAGGGTCTCCCAAGGGAGATAACAAATATGGATTGTGCCATCTTTCATGATACACTTTTTGTTATTTACTTTCTGTCTTAACCACCTCAAATAATAATACGCTAATCACGGTCTCGTTAGCTAAGGAGATGGGGATGAGGTTTTTATCAATTGCAACAATATCGCGATGCATCCCGGTAAATATCCATAAGCCAAATAGCTTGAAGGTATTAATATAATAATATGATAAATAATATGAGATTGCATATCTCACGGTTGTGTAGTTTTTCACTGTCACACTGTCACTTGTCACGTTTAAAAACCTCGAACACCACATTTTCACCATACACGATGGGGTGTCGCATGCGATGAGTTTATTATGATTATCTTATTTATGTATTATAATTACCTTGACACCGCCGGAGAGCTTTTGCCCCATGTTCATGCCCCTGCAGCGAGTGCGGGCGCGCTTCGGCAGCGCCTTGAGGCCGCCGCGCCGCGCCTCCTCCGCGCCGCCTGCGCCGCCCCCGCTCCTCACTGAGCGCACCCCGCTCTTGTACCTGGAATAAACAATACACCTCTTTAGTCACATACTCAAACCTCATTTCTGGAAAGGTATGTTAATCTATACTAATATTATGTACAGGAAAGATTCGATTGCTTGTGAATTGAATAGGCTCCGAAACTACTGGACCGATATGAACAATTCTTTCACCATTAGAATCCTACATTATCCCTGATGAACAAAGGATATAGAAAATTTCTAAAAAGTTAGAGATCCGTATTAAAACTTCAATAATGTAACCCAAAGTTTGTAAAATTTTATAACTTTTGATAAACACCCGTGCGGACCGATAGTATTCTATAATCCCATTGTTTCTTCGGGTAAAGTTTACTCTTCTCGGTCTCTCAGTCTGATTCTGGTACTCCCTTTTACAAAACAGCAACGATGTCAGCAACATGAGAATATGCGAACGATGTAAAAAGACAGATGAGAAGACAAAGATTGTTGGCAAAAGCTAGATGCCGCAATGATAAGTAGGCATCTATTCTATGGACTCATTAGAAGAGAGGAAGAGTAATATATACAAAAATATTTTGTAAGACATCGCCTGTCGAATAACAACTCGATATTGCATAAAAATGCGTCCTGCGTATGTCTTTTCGGTTTCTCTAGAAGACTCGGATATCCCTTTAGAAGCCAAGAAATATGTTGAAGATAAACTAACAAGCTTTAATAAAAAACTGCTGAATATCTAGTGCTTTATGATAGCCTAAGCAATTTACGTAACCGCAGGATCAATAATAAATCAAGTCGGCTACCATCAACTTGTCCACGACAATTACCATCATTCAGTATGTAATCATAGGTATTATCAGTATCTAACGATCTGCAAACAGAACCGATTTATAGTATAGCATCGGTTCTAGGAACCGGTTGGCGTCGGTGAGTGGCATCGGTGTCGTCACAGCAGATGCCTTGCCTGTGTGAACTACCCGTCTTATGTAACATCAACCGTCTAACCGTGAAAGTTGCCGCTCAAAAGCCAAGGTTACCGCGGCCCTCGAGTCGACTACACATGCGAATGTTCTAAGACTTGTTAGATACCTCTTGATTGGTGTTTTTCCTTGGTCGTGATGTCATATAATAACACGATAAATCTTTTATTACGTGCAGTTTAATGATTCGAGAGTCTTAAACAGTGACGCGAGAAGACAAATCTTGGCGGTTGACCCTTAAGTGACCGTGTTTTATTGATGTCACATGCACTGCCCGCTTGTTATAGTTCATTGGTGTAAGGATTCCGTCCCACATACAATTTAAGTTTAGTTGTATCAAAGCATGGATTTTCCAAGTTTTGAGATTAGTCAGCACAGCAAGGTTCAGTATACATCCGGCGTTCGGAATTTGTTCATGTAAATGTTGTATGGGAATGGGAAAGGATGCCTATAAGGCGCACTATACAAGCCGCAAGGCCATCTGCTTCCCGCTGCCTAGAGCGGCTGCATGACAAAAGCGGGAAGTGAAAGGTAGTGAATGCGTTCCCTCGCGCGTTGGTTCAACTCTTGACTAGGCACAGCGACCGGCGCCTTTCATAACAGTAAAATTACAACCTGAAAAACAGTCCTCTAGGTTTTACGATGATAGCTAAGGCGCCTACAAAAATTTCCCAAGGGATAATCTCTGGTTTTATAGCAGAAGGCCGATAGCGAAAAGAATTGGTGTAGGGAAACATTCTCTTTCTTGCCCTTGAGTGGTAAGCTAACAAGAAGCTAATTTTGCCGTGAGAACTTTGTAAATGCATACTTTTGAAAATATCATATTGTTGCTGAGCGCAGTTCTATATCATCGAGTGGTCAATTTGTGAGATAGTGACTAATCGGTGGAGCGCAATCGAACCGGTAAACAAACAAACATATAACACACGTGATCGCAATCGCTCTGACGTCTTTCCTAAGTACCTATGCACGTGGAGAGGAAGCTTAACCAATCCATCCACCATTAGTTGGAAATTAGAATTAATTTCTATCAATCAGTTGGGTATACGTATTGCGGTTTCAACACAGTGTTTGCGGAATTAACCTAGAAGGTACATATATTATGCACACGGTACGTTGAATTTGTTTATAGCAAACACTGTGACATACCCTGTTAAAATACGATAGGAATGAGCTCATACAAAACTGACAACAGGAAAACCAGCCAGACCCCTGAGCAAAACTAAGAGCTATGAGTACTGTTCATGGAAACATGAATAGACAAATTAAGTAGGTAGTAAATTCGTAGTAGAACCGCTCTACGATTATGATTGCTAATACGTGGATATTATTATGATTTCGCTGTAATTAATAGCGTGGCTAGCTTCTATACATATATCTGTGGGAGCAGCGGGCACGTTCCGTTGCGCTCCGACTTACGTCACTAGTTCTGTTGCATCGATCATTGAGGCATAAATAGAAAACTTTTTTTAAATATGTATGTTAGAACGGGTGCGGCTGTATGCAACATAACCGTTCACGCTCGGTGAGAGGTGAATGGAACATTGGAAGTGGCAACGTTGCTAGGCCGACTACATTAGCTTGTGCCAACGCGCCCGAACAATGAACTAACCGGGTGACGTATGTTCTGTGTCACTGTGAATGTATTTGTACCATCTCCGCATCATGAATACAGGGTGTCCGTTAACTAATAGATAACTCAGCAAGTACTCGTGACTCCACGGCCAAGGTGGCCACGGTGTCACGGTAGCATTTTTGAAAGCTATTTTTTATAAGTACCTATTTCATACATACCATCTCGTACGGGTTATCCATTAGCTAACAGACACCCTGTATAAACTTACTGAGCTGAGCAACGCAACTCTGGAATCATTCTAATGCACTGTAACATAAATTCAGAACAATCCTGTTTATCTCAGTTAACCAAGCTCGCTAATTTGTATAATAACGGTCAGTTATTAGACTCAATTAAAACTTATTGTTAGAATTTAGTATCTTGCATGTCGGGCAAGAAACTATATATCAGAGAAGTGGGAATAAGAAATAAGATCCAACTAGGACACGATTATATTAAATGATTAAAGGGAGTGTAATCGCTGTAATAAGATATACATAAATAATGCCGGACAATCCACTCAGTATCATCTAGCCCCAAGCTAAGCAGAGCTTGTTAGCTAGCTTTAGCTAGATGACTGATATACATAATACAACATGTGATAGAACAGCATTAAATATGGGAGAAGAATTAACAATAAAAATCCGTATAACTATACCTATGCCTATTTCCAAGAATTTGCAGCCAATCAAGTTTGTAAATACAGCAACTGAAGCGACGAACAGACAAAGACAAAATAGAATCGAATGGCAATAACGAAATACAAACAAGATAGCAGGAAGAAACGATGAAATAGCGAAAGAACCAATATTATGCCGTTTGAAATGAATCATGAATTACAACGCATCAATGAAATACAGAATTACAGACTAATGGACGGTCAAGGTTTTAAATAAAAACTCTGATTGGCAGCGTTTTAATTTGAAGAGCAAACCAAAACGGTATCTACTAGCGAAATTGAAACGTTGAAACCAAACTGAATTGAAAACCGAGCAGGCTGGAGGGGGATTAATTGTTAATTGGATCACAACATTTACATGTATTACTTTACTGAATTTAAAACGGCACGATGCCAAAACACTCCTGATTGGAAATGATGAGGCGCACAAAACGGGCTTCACTGATTTCAGTATTTCAGTTAATGCTGATACTGATACCCGTTACATTAACTGTTGTGATGAAAATGAAAGGCCCGTGATATGTTGAGAAATTTAAAATATTCTTGATTCGCATGTAGAAAGCGTCAGCTTCGATTATAAGGGTCAAGTTGCGCGAGTTAAGTAACTTGTCACAAGGATGTCAATATTTATAACGTTTTCATTTTTAACATTTAAACCTTACCAACCAGTATGTACGGTTTACACTGCACGAGGACTGCAGTTTTTAGGTTTACAAAATACATTAATTTTATGTTTTTTCAAGAGTCAAACAATATCTTCATTTACTACTTAACAAAGACATATCACTCGACATGGTGAGTATCTCGTTTTTCTGGACTAAGGGTGAAAGACAATACCCACTGAAAATCAATGTTTACCTACTCTTCGAGCTAAACTACACCCAAATTATTGCCTATTTGCTGGGCTGCAGCAGACAATGTTTTGTACCATATCACGACCATGAGGACTTCTGTGGCGAGATGGGCGAAAGTCTGCCTGCGACGCAGGAAGTTGCGGGTTCGAATCCCGCAACTTCCACATTATTGCATTGTCAAAACTTTGTACTTATACAACCCGCATAATACTACCGTGTATTGCAGAAGCAAATAAAAAGTCTTATCTATGAGTTTAATTTTTATCCACTCGACTCGTAGTCCTCGATTAAGTACATACTTGGCTGTCAATTAGTAAGTGACTCAGCCAAATAGAATGGGTGTCTTATTCACTCATGGGTTGCATAATCGACGCAAACATTATAAAAACAACCGGTGGTGTTGATCAAGCTCCCTTTGTTTCACACTGTTGTTCTTTTTGTTTGACAGTACCCGAAACTTCTTCTCGATTACCCAAGAGCGATTTCCAGTATAATGTTTGGAAGAGTGTATTTTGAACCTGAATTTCACATTACTAATGCCCGACTATGTTATCTTATGTTAAACCCTTTATCACGCTCAAATCCAAACTTACCAAAGTTGTCGAAATTGATAGTCAAAGTTTAATATCTTTTGCGAGTAGATAAACGTCGCCGTGGGCACGGTTCAGTTATCATGAATGTGTTTACCAACATTGTTTATTCTTCCCGAGCATTCCCGGCTTTATCAAAAGTACCTTAATTTGACTGTAATGATTTGAAAATATAAACGAGTTCTCCGCATTTTCACCCATTTTCGAAATTATGAGGGCTCCTAGAAACCACCTAGTTCAGCCGTTTCGATGTTTCAAGGTAAATAAGAGTATCAGATACATAGACAAAAAACACTCAAAAACAACCTTCGTGGGCAAAAACAATAACTGATTTGATATGTGTCATGTGTTTTTTTGCCTCTGTACTTACTAGCCCCAGCAAGCATTAAATTTCCTTCTGTTTCCAAGTTATAATGACGATGCACAGTTGTCTACGTTTTAAATAACAATTAAATAATCGCTAGGGCGTGTCGATACTGTCCGTTAACCTTGTATCGGTTACCGCGTTGCAACAGGGCCTCGATGTCAAGGAAAAACCCACTTAGCAGTTTCCCTGGCCCCGAATGCACAAACATTTTTTTCGCACGCCGTCAATCTAGCTAATCCACTAAAAAGACTTGAAACAATTATGTCGTAGAAGTAGTACAAAAGGTGAAACTCTGGAAGTGCCGTACAGTTTGTAATTGTAACTGTATAGATTCCATGATCATTGTTTATATCTAGTCGATAAGTAATGTACGAGACGTGAAATAATATCTTGCTGTTGTGTTGTGGGTGATGATTACATAACTGCGGTGCGCTGCAGTTTTGCACTTGCCTCCGTGTCAAGGATGTTTTGACTCTGGCATATTATAATGAGTCTATTGTGCCATGGTCACATGCATGCTATGCACTTGGATGATTTATATTCTGTTTGCGTTAAATGCTTATTATCCTACATTTATGATCCATCTATTATCTAGCGGTTATCACGGGAATATCCACAAATTTGTGGTTTTGAGCTAGCTCGTCATCGAATTAACGGACTGCACATTGTTTGGTATTCGGAGCATTAATCAAAATATGGTGTACTTTATGCTGAGTTATCCAAATCAATTTGCGCACATTTTCAATGTAAACATATCACAGTATAAGGCAAATAAATGCACCTATTGTTTGTTCTAAATGATATAAAACTGAACATACTCAACCGTGATTCATATTGTTTTCAATGCGGGGATTCCGAACTATGATGTTTCAGTATTTTTATGAGGAATATTGTAATACATAATATAGTTCGATATCCTCCCTTTACTTTGATATACGATTGTTTTACTGGGAAACCCGATGGGAGCTTACTGTAGATAGGTAATGTATTGTCGCTGTAAAAAGCGTTACGAGGAGACTTTCAGTGATGGGCGAGTGGCGCTCGATATTGGTTATTCATTGAATGATTTTTTAATATTGTTTTGAATGCAACTGTAAGGGCCGCATGCGGTGGGCAGGCCTTGACTGCAACGCGCGCAGCGTGCCGTGTCAAGGGAGCACTGCTTTCGCCGCCACACCTGTATACAACCAACACAAGCTGGCCGAAGAAAAACCTAATAAGGCAATTAATTTGTTAATATAATTTATCTACCATCTTTACATGCATACTATATTTGACAGGCGGATCAGATGAAACAAACAAAATATACAACTCTTAGACGGATATTAGGCATAAAAGCAGCAAAATACTCCGGACGGGACGCCAGACGGAACTAGCAGGACAAAGTAAAGGAAATGCTGTCGTTGAACATTGTGTCATTATCCACATCCAATGTATGAGTATTGAGACAACTTATCAAAGGTTAACAGAATTCAGGACTTTCTCGTTTTATAGGTTTATGATTAGGACTTTCATAAAAGTAAGCAATATGAACACATTAAAGTATTATGGCCTGTACATTACAAACGCGTTATAAACGCGGTCTTGGATCGAGTCAATATAACTTCTCACCACTTCGACAACAGACAAAACTGACGATCCTTATTAAGAAGCACCATTTGCTTGTTTTGGACTTCCAAATTACACGCCACCAACACAAACTAGATTAGTGTGAAAAATCTGAAACCGAAATTGGAGGCAAGACATAGGATTTAAAGAAGTATCACGCGAAGACAAAGGCGAGCAATCTTCTAAGTGGTCGGAGAGACTGAGAGGCCGGCGAGGGAACAAAGCCACCCTGGAGCCACCCCCGCAGATAAGCACGCCTCCCACCGCCTGAAATGCCTTTACGCCGCTGAATGAGTGCACGTCTAAAGAACCGAACAAGGACCAGCATATCGCCGATGAGAGACAACTTCGTAATATTTAATGAGGAGAAAATAACTTGAGTATTTCTAGTTGCTGGTTGTTTTGTTGGGTCGACAGGAAGAATCTTTTTAAAGAAGCTTTGTTAAACTTGACATCCTTTGCAGAAGAGTGACAATATTGACGTAGATTGCGCTGACTTGTAAACTTGTGGTGGAGTTTGTTAAGGTGTAAACAAAATAAACACTGCTAATATACCTGTACTTCTATAGTGTTTATTACTTTAAAGGACTGGTCTGAAAACTTAAAATTCATCTGTAACTTGGAATAATAACGACAACGTTATTCATCACCGTAGCACCCGCTGCATAGCAATTATGCCGGATGATAAATAGTTCTTTTTGTTCAGTTTAAATGCTAGAGCTTAGTTACTCCGTTCAGGACCAGATAATGCTTTTAGTAAACTGAGAAAACCGCATATATTAATATAGCTACTCAAAGATAACTTCTTTAAAAAACAGTTATCTACGAACGACGGCAATTTCAAGAAGAACTTAAAACTCGAGCGAGAAGGGGAAATTGTTATTCAACTTTTCAATAATATGCCATTGGCAACAACAGATTTCTCCCTTCCTTTTACATATGGAAACAGTTTTCTCACGTTTGACAAAATACCAAGTAAAAGTTTAAAGCGTTTTGTCACACACACGACACAATTCTTGCGCAAAGCTTTCGGAGTTGTGTGAGCAAACAAGCTGCGTTCTTTGTAGTGAGGATGCAATATACAGTATGTTTTATTTATGTTAACATAAGTATCTTGAAATATATATTTTCAAATTTATTTTAGTCTTACAGTACAGTCTCTTTTCAGTGAGCACTATATTTGAAGACATTTTAAGACTTCTCTTAGAAATGAGATAAAGCTGTTACTAGAGTGAGATTATTCGATTGAGAAACACAATAATGTACTGAAAATAAACAGAAATAAAGTAATGTATAATGTTCAAATCTTTTAAACAGTTTGTTCGATCCATCTGAACAGTTTCTCTTTGACCTATTTCGCTGAACAAAGGTTAATTTTGTTTGACACAACTTTCTCTAGTTCAAAGAATTGTGATAAACATTTCCAAGACAGACTTGAATGCCGAAGTTAAAACCAGTTAGCAGTAATCCGAGAACAACACTACGCTTTGTTAAGATATAGCCAGAGAATAGCCAGCATAATAATAAGTATCATGACTTTCAATACATATGTATTTGATGTCACAGAATTATAAATAGCAATGATATTCCACCTGTAAGCCGGTTTCTCGATATAGCCTCTATCTATGCCAAGACTTAAAGACAAGGGGAGGATACTACAAATGTGAATTATTCATGTACCACTACTGTGTCTAAGCTTCTGGATCGTTATTTGCGATGACAACGGGCTGTAGTGCCCTAGTGCGTTACTTTATCAAACTAACGTTCGCTATGTATTACAATTCTCTACATATATTATATCCTCTAACATGTTCTATTGATTGGCTCCTTTGTGCTGGGATTATAAAGTAGGATGTTATACACATAGACAAGTTTACAGTCACTTGAATTAAGTTGAATTGAAAAATATGTAGGACTTATTTAGGTATACAACTTCAGATGACTAAGAATTGTCGTTTAGAACTTGCAAATTAATCCAATGAGATTCAAGTTGACTTGATGAGGCATAAAACGTAGTCGCTGGGGTGGGCTGGCAGGAAACAGCGTTATTTGCTAAGCAAATCGCGTCAACCAAGGCGTGACCTGCAAGTATACCGGCTTCCGCAAGCAAAAACGTCGATGAAATTAATTTTCTACAGAATTAAAAGTTCAATTTCTGTTTCCAGCTCGAAATGAAAGTCGTGAAGAATAAAACGCAATGGGAACAAGAAATACTGTGACGATAGCGAGCAGCGAGGCAAGGACTCGAAGAGCGTAGAACAAAAAATGAATTGTTTTATTTCGTTTTTGTGTGGAAGGATCAACAATGCCTCGCGATGCGAGCCGACTGGCTCGGAACCGGTATGGCATGAAGCGCACTGCAGCCGGATCAAACGCCTTGCGGGTATCAGCGCTAATGTCAATTCACATTTCAGAATTCAACGTGTAATTTTTCGATTTCATTAACGGTACTTAAATGCTACAATGAAAGCTTTACGGAAAATTATCGGTGAATATCTCTTCCGATTACTGAAGCGCTTCAACGAAAATATACAGCATAATTAATTAATTTAATCAAGAGTTTACATAATCCACCGCCTCGCAGTAAGAAAATGACTAAATAGGGAAACGTCCTAACAATAAAACCCTCGGCAAAGATTGAGGCGAGATTCCAGCTCATTGTTTTCGCACCCAACAAGGAAAACTTCTCTAACCACGACTAAGTTTTCAAACTTGACGCTGGCGGCACTTAGTCATGCCCTGTTCCTGTTGAAAACTTCAATTGATTTAAAAACTGTTTTGGCACCACAGAATCTGAGGCACGTCACGTGTCCATGCAAAATGCAATAGATCGGGCGAGCAAACTGATAAAGCAGGGATTTGTCTACTGTATGAACAAAAGCCATAAATATTATAGAACACAAAGGGCAATGGGTAAATCGTGCGGTGTAGGGCTGCTAGTGGGGTCAACGACCCTCACCCCGACCTACAGTAGAGCAGACAGGACGTGAGTCACTCGTGGGGTAGCCAGCTGCCATAGGCAAAAACTACCCCCACGATACACCATGCTTGTGGGTGCGCGCGTGTTGCTGCATGCGCCAGCCTTTATTATTAAGTTTAATTAACTATGCTTTTTGTTAGAGCAGCACATGTATACAATTTGCTGGAAAATCATTGTTCCCCTTTTCGTTTAGCTCTCTCTCTCTCTCTCTCGATAAAATAATGATCCTGCCCTGAGATAGTTGCGTTGCGATTGCGATGATAGATGCATTTCAGATGTGTATACTAACTGAGTGAATAGAATAGAAGTGAATTAAAAACATAATATTTATAATTTTTGCCAGATGAATAACGTATGTTTGCAAAACGAAAACATAGCTACATAATAAGTCATGTTTAAAAATAAGATACGCAGTACGCAACATCGATTGTGATGTAGAGTGAAAGCGGCAACATATGCCGGCCCCATTCGCTTTATGAAGTGTGTATCTCGGCGCCATATGGCACTCAGACAGCTGATTCAATACACATGAAACTATGTTCACTGTACGCTGATAAATTTTCATCTGAATGTAGGTAACAAGGTCGCGAATTTTGCCATACTGATAGTGATAACGTTGGACATTAAAACAGTAATCGAATACTGCTCGTAAATTCGCTGAAAATACGACTGCAAAAGGTACCGTGTTTGAAATTAAAGGCCCCCCTTTTTTTTATTTAAAATCTTGCGTTTCCACTCAAGATTTCCGAATAAACTACTGCATGAACGGTTTTTCAATAATTATCAGGATTATCAATGAGTATGTTCGTACGTACAAAGGGCGAGGAACTGGACAACCGTCCTTCACCTAGGCTGGCTGGGCATCGATCCTACGCTTACAGTTGCTTGACGGGTGCGACTATTTATAAAATTGTTCGCTTATTTAAAAGTCATTATGGATCATGAACTTAAGTTCGATCGGACAATACAGTTTCCTCAAAAGTTAACTTCATGAACAGGGCATTGCACCTAAGATCAATGTTTTATTTGTCTAAACAGCGCACTTCATAAAATGCATATTTATTATTAAGCATGTCGGTTGCGTGACTCACATCGTTAACTACCAAACTTTGAAGGCGGAAACTTGCTAAGCAATGACGTAATATCCATTGTAGTTATTCATTATAATAAGATCGAGACGTGAGAATAATCGTTTCAAGGAGAGCGCGAGCATTAGCCAGCGTAGTAGGTTTCTCATGGAAGAGAATAGCCTCCGAGTGAGGGTACCAAGGCTTGGCGTCAATAACCTCGCCGGTACGGATCGTGGAGGTTGCAATAAATACGACATCGGCGGAGTTGGCCTGGTCAAGAGCCTTTCAAGGCCGGGAGGCGAGGAGGGGAGTGTGCCTGCGCCCCACATCTGCGCCTGGGCAAACCACTCTTGCCCTACCGTCTGCATTCCACCAGAAAGAAGGCGAGCGAAGGCACAACATGTTATTATTTGCAATTGTAAGTAAAGCTTACAATGATGTACAAAATACATTTATACCTTCATTGCAATTCGCAGAATACATTCATGTATTGTCTTTCCAACCCTAGCCCAACATCTATTGCAAGTTTAAATGATTACAGAGAGCTTTACCTAGAACAAATCGATATTTATGTCAGGTTTGACAGAGGGCGATAGTCGTTACAAAAGATTAAATCTTTTGACTGCTGATGAGAAATCGTGACCACCAATTTGTAGATTACGTGTTCTCGGTCGCTGGCTTCAGTTGCTAAGTCTATGTCTGCCAAGGTCACGCTAGACATAATTCTCCGACAATGTTTACCAAGAAATAATAATTACAATAAAATAGGTGCCTTCCGCTGAATGCAACGCTGGAAAACCTTGTAGTGTAGCTGCTATTGTAGTGGGATTGCTCGTTGCAACGTTTTCACAGGCTACAAACACTGAAGCAGAATTCATAGTAGACAATGGCTTCGTAGAACAGAGGGCCCATAAAACGGCTGGGGTTACAACAACACAGAGCATTCAACGGCTCTACCTGTCGAGCGCGTTGAAAAGAGACGGACACACGTCACCGAGGATTCAACTTCAACAAAGGATCTGTCCGCAGGAAGCACGTTTACTGGAAACTCACCGCAGCTCGAGGAATCGGGCGGCCCTAGTTCTTCTGTCACAGGACATGTCGTATGTCATCCGATACACTGAAATCACCAGTTCACAATTGTGTACTAATTCGATGTGGACACCATGCTCGATAGCGCGCATGCGTCCGCGCTCCGTATGCGTACACTACCGCTGGCGGCGAGAGAGCGCGCGCACTGAGGGCTGCGAGTGCGGCGAGCGAGCCGCCGACTACCTGCCGAGAGCCGGGCGGAGGTGCGCATCGCGGCGCACGCGCAGGTAGTGGCGCAGCTTCGGGGGGAACTCATTCTCCGTCCACTCTCGAGCCCTGACACACGCGCCATAGCGTAGTCGCCCAGCCGTGCTATTGACCGACTGCTCCGCATCTTCACCCGCGCAAACATATTCTATCTACATATATTATTGGATGAATCAAAATGAGGTAAACAGAAATTATTTTACGAAGTTTGCGTTAAAGACAGGTTTCAATAAAATCGAAAAACTGGAAGATCACGTGGAGAAAAATATTTGTATGTTTAAAAAATATTTACCTACTACAAATGACACAACAGTTCCAAATTAATTGGATTCTGTTGGAGCTTCTGAATTCCAATTTTATAAGTAGCTCTACGGTTTCCTAAATTAACTGCCGAAATGCCTATTAATTGGAAGTGCCGTTACTATATTTAGTACTAATATGTAGGGTCCTGTAATAAGAGTAAATTACAAACAAACATACATTCTTCCTAATTTAAAGGTGATTATTGTTTGTACACGTATCACAATTAGAACTGTTTTTCAACTTTCACCAGAGCTCGCGTGATACCAAAATTAACTCGGCTTCGGTCGGCCCTTTATGTGGGTCTGTTTGATTGTGCCATTTGTAGTTTTACCCAGAAAAGTCTGAAAATATTGTTTGTGTTAATGCAATAACACATTTGATGTCCCCTTAAGTAAAACATAAAGTTTCATAGTGAGTAGTGTAGTGACCGAGATTTTAATATGGTTATGTAAACGTGATTCACATATTTTACAGCGTGAATTAAATTATAATAAGTCAATTGTATAGTCAAGTCACATAACCTCAATAAAATCACAATAATTCTAATAAATACCCTAATATATTTCTAAAATATAAAACGTGAGGAGATCATAAAAAAACAAGTTTCTTTATAAAAACTTCGTAATACCAGCTCAATGGCAACGTTAGGCGTGTGTAAGAGTTTTAAACAGAAGAGAATATGCAAATAGCTTTTCCCTTTGTCTGGACAAAAGAACAGTTCGCAACTCGCATTAGTGCTGGCGAAGAAGTGCTGGATGCCATTAGCGACATTTTAATAATGACCGCTTAAGGCGCTGTCCGACCATACAGACGATTTTGTAGCAAAAAAGACAATCAAATGGGTTCCTTTTTTCAGCGGATACAAAAGCCATACCGTATGGATTTTTTATAATTTCTCTCATAGTTGTCTCGTGACTCTCGTCTGGAGACATCACTTTAGGTTGAATATTATTATCGTCTTTAAGTAGAGCAGCAAAATCCATAGTCTAGCTAGTTAGAGATTGTTTTAGGTCAAATTCAACTTCTTGTTCTATGGCGCCGCTTGGTTGTCGCTACTTCTCAGGCAGTGTATGTGTCACAGTGTCGATAAAATTCGACAAAAGGAATATGATCGTTTTCACAAACTAAATTCTTGTTTACGTCTAATACATACCGAAGGTATGCTGCTTGATATTAAAGTAATTCTAATCAAGCAGCCTACATTCGGTATTCGTATTTTGTTCTTTATTATCTGTCAAGTGGCAAGGAGCAGCTAGGAAAACTAAACAAAGAACTTTGAAAAATGACGCTTGTTCAAAGATTTCGCTAAGGGAGGCTCGACTACCTGACTCAAGCGATTTACAAAACGAAGGGCACACCTGCGATTGTGTCTGACGTCACAAAGTTCCTTCACCTGTCTGTTGGTCAGTTCAGTACCATCCTAATAGCTATTCAAGCTAAGTAAGAAAAGAAGCCAACGACCGAGTCTCGTTGAGTGATCTGGCGTTTTTTATCAACCAAATACATCATCGCTATTGCCTAGCTATTGTTTCTAAGGTTCAATTCAATAACAAAACTTTAATGATTTACAAAGAACCTGAGATTGATTTCGAAATAAGTAGAGCATTAATTTAGAGAGAAATAAGAAAGCTTTTTATCGCAGAAAGCTGCGGCAAAGTCCCAAGATAGAGCATACAGAATTTATCCACATAAAATAAAGCTTTGTATACGAGTCCGAGTGTTTTCTGTGGTAGCGAATATATTAGTTGGTTCGTATTGTATCCTGAATTCCTGAGCGTTTGCCGGCCACTTGGTGTTCTTCCTGCACGTCGGGCACAAAACGAGACGGGCTGTGAATTCCCACGGGGTCTAGGAACGACCCTCTTGTTTTTTCCACTCTACCGAAATATCATTGTTGCCTCGGCGGGTTGCTGTTGTTCTCGTTGTAATTTAGTTTATTGTGCACAAGTCAGAAACTGAACGGGCGGAGCGCGTATAAGCGCTCGCATTTTGAACAGGGAAATATCTCCCAAATTGTTCATTATCTAGATGAAAATGTTAAGAGGCTACGCTTCTGAACTTTCCCTTTTTACTTTGAGCGCTTAATAGAATCTCTTGCTTATTAAAACCAGAGTAAGGGTATGATTATAAATGCAAAATTCTTGGACAACAAGCACATAAACAGTTGGCAAGGGGAATTTAAGTTGAAGCTTGCCAATAAAAATATAACTTTCATTCCTAATATTACATTCAATCAGGTAAGGAATATTCGCAGAAATCAGAAGTAAGGACGCGTATACCGTGCAAAAGATAATAACCGAAGCAAACGCTGGATATCCGAGCGAAAACGAGCACTATCTCCGACCAAAAAGCATAACAGCTAGACAGGATAGCCCATCTAGGATACTATATTTAATTTATGGATATTGAAAATGCAATCGCGAAATAAACAACTTAGTTCGTGAACGTTACAGGAAACGGCTCCCTATTCCTAGACCGATACATAATGTTTTCGAAGCGCAATGCGGAATTAGTTGCACAAAATAGTGTAGATATCTACTAACAAGGATTCGTTATGGAACACAAAGGTTCGCAGTGCAATATGTACTCTTTGCTGGGCAGGGTAGTTGGGTACGTAATAAAAAAGCTAATGCACGCGAAGCCGCCATTAGGAAATGGCCGCCCGCCGCAACATACAGACGATAACGATTTCACTAGGCGGCTATACTGAATGGGGAAAATTGCGCTTTTCAGCAAAATGAAAGCTCGCTGCCGTAGCGGAATTCCTACTGATAAAAAGCTATATATAGAAACATTTTTCGGTTCCGTCTCCCCTTTCATATTTATATGCAATCACGAACAGCAATAAATCGCCGGAATGAATTAAACATTTTTACGAATTTTACATTTTCCACCTTCCAACTAAATTGCTAAAATATTTGAATTCTTTCTTTTTGAAACATGAAGGTATCGTATTCATTGCATTTAATGGGTTTAATATCTTACTTGCTTTATGGAATATGAATCATAAGGGTAGAAAAGAAACATGTTGGGATTACAAATTAAAACTGACTAGGGGCAACAGCAAAATTGAAGATTATTAAAATAAAGACGAGTAATTTACGATTGACAAGCTCACCCTAATGTGCATTAGCTTTTGGAAACATACCTGATAAAGTTTTCGAAAACGAATCCACATGGGTCCTATGCATGTCTGGTTCGCTTGGGGCTATATAAAATTGTGTGAATTGTTCAGCATTATTTATTTATAAAATTGAACGGTAACACAGCTAATAGTTACATGATTTTTAAAATAGATAAATATTAGCTACTTACTGGGTGCCCGAGTTACTCCCGATCCCGTGGGATCGGGATAAAAAAAACAAGAAATGTGACAGTTGGCGGTCTTATCACTCAAGAGCATAATAATGTATGGAATATTATACATATTATATATTATTCATACATAGGTATTAATTATTCAAATGTTATAACTAGAACTTTATTTATTTTATTACTCGCATATTTTTTATTCTATTTCTATTAGAAAAACACTGAGGATCTCAGAAATGAAATTTCATTATTGTAGTGTATGCTCTACCTATTAGATCTCTCCCCGCCCCTCCTGCTCGGGTCACTTATCTGCTTTATTAATTATTAATTATAATATTTTGAGAACACGGGGTTATGTTGTTATTTTATGTAAGTACCTACTTGTAAATTAGTGTTTGTTTGGTTGTTTGTTCGTTCTGTTGTCTGCCTCTGTAATCAATAATCATAAACCCATTCCTTCAAAATGAATGCCTGGTGTTGTGATGAACTTAGTTTTATGTGATACTGTATATCGTAAAATATTAAATTAGGTACTATGTAGAACTCTAGTTAATTATGAATATTACTGTAAGAATTTCCTTTCTTTATGATAAATTTTAAATGCGGTCGTGTACGTGACGCAACACACTGGCTACGACGGAAGATCAGCGTTGTAGTAGCTACATACAGCTACACAACACATGCTGAGTCGTACACCATTTTGTAGCTTAAGTTTAAATTATTTACTTTATAACTTTATAGCATTATATAGTATTGTATGGTTATTTTTATGATGTTGGTTTTTTAACTAATTAAGTTATGTAGTATTATGTCATAGTTTTAGTAATAGCTACAAATAAAGTTTTTCTTATTCTTATTCTTATTACTGGTGTCCTGAGATGGCAAACAAGAAACAATGAATGACACTTTAATCTATTATGATAATGATGTGCCATTCTATAGCGAGCCTTTTTTGGAACTACATCCAAATTACTTTCGTAGGGCCATGTCATCTGCAACACGGCTTTTAAAACTTTGTTCGTAACCATTGTTTTTGTTCCCCCACGATGTGAATGCGACTATTAATACAATATCTAAACAATTTATTTGTTTTTAATTAATAACGACTTTATCGAGGCGTATGTAAGTGCTCCATAAACGTTATTAATGTTCAAGTTTATTGCAATAACCGAAGTTATAACAATCGGTCTGTAAACAAAATGAACGACATAGCCCGAGCGAGAGCAGTTTTGCTTTTCGTGGTTTTACTATTCCAATTTATACGGATTCCTTGACTTTTATTGCCGTTTCTATAGCCTATGTTTATATGAGACGTAATCTATAGTAACAAAATGTTAAAGAGAAGTCAACGACGGAAGTTCGGCACCGGCATTGTGAAGTACAACTAGGAAGAGGAACCGATATGTTTTAGGCAACAAAGGTCGTTACGAGCAAACAAAAAACTTAGTTTGTTGACTGAATTCGCATTATTCTGTCCTTCAAGCAAAATTAATCAGAAAAGTAAGAATCAGTAGAATTGAAGATGTCGCCCACTTAAAACTGAAGTAGGTGTTAATATTATGCAAAGCATTTACTCACTTATGCATTCTGGCTTTAAAAACCTTGACGATTGATTAAAGTGACGTCAATATTTTATATGTAATATTCGTTGCTAATTTCTGGATCTTGATTAAAATTTTATAAGCGACCTTATTTGCTTCAACACGATAGGACTAATTTGTTCTTTTATTTTTCTTTATTACAACGCTCACTCTTTATCAGCGTACCCAATATGTGAACTGAAAAATAATATCAGCATATTCTCGAGATGATATTGACTCTAAGCATCAAACATTAAAACCGTAGCTTTAAAACTAAAACGTATTCCATTTCCCCATAACCAACAAGACCCCGAACTTACATATATAGTGATCTGAAATATCACTTGAATCACCGAACAAAAATACTAACAAAAGTGGAGTTTTCAGCTGCTTTATTCGAACGTGAAATTGCGAACTACTCCTGAGTTATGGTCACCGCTACTTCCTTATTTCATGTTCCCGGAAAATCAACGAGCTGGCTCGAAAGCCCGTGCTCCGTTCTCATTGGACTGCCGAGTACAGAGTACCGAACGAATTTCACAGCTGTCGATAGAGGATTTACCTAAAGCTGCGCTCTCTAACGAAGCCATGCTTGTTTGAGCACTGAAACGCGCAAGCGAGCACCATTTTGTATTTTATCGATAGCCATTGTTTCTCTTCAAAGGCTGGTTTACAACATATATTTTGATAAAGTTTTGTAGCTCAGAATGAATATGGAACCTGTAGCGCAATACTAGAAATAGGTGTTTCAGAAGTAGAACCGTAGCACACTGACACAGTAAAGAAGTTTGATTACACAACTGCTATTGAAAATGGAACAGACACGCGTTTTATTTATCCATGAGCCTCGAAACACAAAGCAGATTGATTCAGACAAATGAATATCTAATACCGACATTAACGTAGACAACTTGAGGACCTCAGTGGCGCGCGGGCGAAGGTCCGCCTGCGACGCAGGAGGTAGCTATAGGGTTCGCTTCCTGCCATGTGACAAATGTTTGTAAGATCTCAAAATATTAGTTCCGGATTCCTGATACTACAACTATCTATGTTATATATTTAATGAAGATATCAGTCATTTAGTACCCATAACATGATCTCTGCTTAGCTTGGGGCTAGATGATGCTATGTGGATTGTCCGAGATTATAATTATTATTTATTAATAGGCTTTCATAAAGCATCCAAGCCAATTCCAATACCGTCATAAAAACGTTAAAATATAACAGCAAGCTGAGAAGACTAAACAAATACCGATAACCGTTAGTATACTCAAAGTTAAGAGGTAACGTTAACCACGTCTCGCTCGAAGTTATGATAAATCTATTATGGTAAAATTCAAAGTATCATGGAGGGTAAGCGAGGAAGCGCTGTGGTATAGTTTCGAGTTTCCTCGACTCCCCCGGCCATGGATCCAGCATAAACATCAAACTTCGCGCTCCACGACTTTAAAACCATGTAAAATTAACCGGTATAATGAGTTCGGTCAGATGGAAGTTAATCCTAGAATTACTAACTCGGAACTATCCAAGACTTGAGTGTACGAGTACTTAACATAACGTGTAGCCACAGCGTGTATCGCCTTGGTACGAATATCAGATATCTGCGGACATTTGCCTTGAAATCATAGAAGGCACCGGCACATTATTAACGCGTTGATTATGTAAATCTGAGTTATTATTATTAATGAGCGATCGTCACAGCCAATTTGAAAACTTAACCCATGCAAATTGAAACGATTGATGATTGAAAAGAATATCTATATTATTATTAAAAAAAGGAAAGATTTGATTGTTTGGATCAAATGACCAGACACTACTGGACCGATTTGAAAAATTCTTTCACCATTAGAATCCTATTTTATCCCTGATGAACATAGGTTATGGAACATTTTCTAAAAGTTAGGAATCCGTATGAAAACTTCAATAATGTAACTCAACGTAAATGTGTTAATTATAAGTTTTTGAAATTTTGGTTAAACAGAACGTCAGCAGTGGCCGACCGAGATATTTCTTTAAGCTTTACATTACAAAACATTAGAGAACAAGAAAAAGGATTTGTCTTCCAATATTCAGATAGGAATCGTGTATTGGCGGCAAAGGAAACAATGAAAACATATGTGGCGCAAATCTTTCTGGTGCCGTGAGCACACACCCCCGGTATTTGTTTCTTGTCAGACGCGTACGTGCCCTCATTACTCGTAACTAGGGCTTGCATACGAATTTTCGAATAATCCGAATGTTATATTATTAGTTCGAATATTCGAATTATGAAATTGCAATATTCGAATACTCGAACCCGTTGTAAGCCTCCTAGTATCTAATCACTGAGTGAAGGCTAGATCCAGCCAGAGGGTACATAGTACATACAGGCTGACTATGTGTACAGTGCGCGTCAGAATTAAGTACCCCCCTTGTATACAAACTATTTTCGAATACTTCTAATTCCCTTGTAACTTGTCACAATTTTTCAGATGCAAAAATTTATCACGCTGCCGCTCAGGATTGAACTGCCTTTCCATAATACTCAAAGTCTGAAATTCCCAACAATAACAACTATTGTGTCCCACATATGTACATTGAGATAGGGGGGCACTATATGTGACGCGCACTGTACCTACGCAACTTATAATAATAAGTGTTCTAATTCTATAAAATAAGCAATTAATCATACTATGAACCAACTTAAAGCTATGACATCACGCATCTTAGGGCGGAACTACAGTCCTTTAATTTGGTTTCGGAACATTGTTACAAATTACTGAAACACGTTTGGTGCGAATAATTCGAATTATTCTAGAAAAAAATCGTATATTCGAATATTTGCAAGCCCTCGTAACTTTGCGCCGTTTCATTGCCGCGGTCTGTATGCACACACTTTTATTCAGTTCTGGTAACTCAATTTATTATTTAACTCATGTCCTTGCATGTTGAGAGAATTACCAGGCAGACGAGAATTCGTTTAACGTTTATTCTTTAACCACTAATGGAAAGTCCACTCGGTGCATGCAAAATTATTTCGTTGGAAACTAATTTCCACTGTTGAACATCTAATACTATAAAGAGGAGAGATTTGATTGTTTGTTTGTTAGATTCTGAAACTACTGGACCGATTTGAAAAATTATTTCTCCATTAAAATCCTACTGAACCCTGACGAACATAAGCATATTTACAAAAAAGTTAGGAATCCGTATGAAAACTTCAATAATAATTTAAACCAACGTGTATGTGTAAACATATAGTTTTTGTATAATTTCATGGCGAGGGTGTGCGAAGCCGGGGGGCGGACCGCTAGATCTCAATAAAAACGATTTGTAAAGCTAGCAGCGTCAGCGATTTAAAGATTATTATTGCAGTACTAAGCAAAGAGCGAGACTTTGCTCGCATAAATATTTGCTCGATTCGCTCGGAGCTGCTTTTAGTAGTGCTTATTAAGCGTATACCTCCTACCCTCACAACTCGATATACCAAGGTTTACCACTTTCAGTGCTTAGCTGTGCTTACGCGGCTATGTTCTCAATATCGTTTTAACAACAGTTTATTGAAGTGAAGGATACTTCCCTTGTATTTTTTACGATTGTCCGTAGGTTGGTAGGTACTACTTATGTTCGTAATAAATAAATGTGTTATATACTGAAGGTTTTTTTTAAATGTAAAGGTGTTTCCCTGACCCACAGCGCCCGCCCGCCGCCTTTTGTTTTATTTGTTATTGTGATATTTTTTAAACACATATAGAAAACGACCAGAAAAATCGGAACAAATATATGCAGACCGTACAAACATTTGTCCCGAGGCGGAATCAAATCGCAACCTCCGACTTCGCAGGCGGACCTTCGCCCAACGCACCGCAGAGGTCGTCAAGTATAAATAGGTGGGGGCGCCGATTTGGGTCGGGGTAGTGCCTTAACTTGCAATCAAGGTTCTGATTGTGTAAGACGCCGTTAAGGAAAGGACAGAGCGACCAAGACAATATTAATGACTTGATATAATAGCAACAGAAGGCCAACATTGGACGAAAAAGCTAGAAATACTGGAGTTTGGTATGCGAAGAAGAGGGTCTTTTCCCAAAGTCGGATTTAACCCTTCAACCAACACGGTTGGTTGAGAGGTTGAAAACATAAAATAAATAAAAACATAAATAAAAAAAAATAATATACTGACTTTAATGTATTAAAATCAGTTTTACATATACGATTACGATACCAGAAAGGAAAAAGGAAACTTAACAGGTAAATATATAAACATTAGGTAAAAAAAATGCAAGCGTGTAAAAAAACATATCATCACATATACCCACTGACAAACTACGCAAATCATCATAAATGTAAAATCATGGCCTGATCAGAATCAGATTTCTACATTTATTTCAGTAAGATCTTTTTGGCAATATTTGAATCTTAAAACGATGCAATTTCACAATTCTAGAGTTATAAATAATTTCTTGTTATAATTATAAATCTAGATATTCTGTGTTTAGTAACTAGTAGTTAGGTATATACTTACACTTTAAATCTATTGTGTCCACGAGGGCTACTGCCGACAATAGTTTCTTCAATTTGGTAGGTATACTCTATAACGTTACATACTTTTAATTTGAAAATATATTAAATACAAAATACACAAATAATAAATTATTCAGGTTCGACTTCCATACTTCCGGGCGATAAATAAATAGGTCAGATATTGGGTCAAGTTACATATCAATTGATATTCAAGCGCTTTATGGATAAAACTGCTACTCCTTGGTATCATTCCGAAAGAGTACATTGAGAAACAGTAAGTAGAGGAAATTATTTTTAATTTACAAGATATACCTACAATTCAAAAAGACTTAGTGAACGTCATGATTAATTTATCTACCAATCATGCCACTCATTAATCCTAATCGTCGGAAAATGGAAAAAAAATATTGAATTAGACAAAGTCAGAACAAAATTTGTTCGCTTTGATCTAACCAAGTCGCCTTTAAAAGGTTATTGATCATCTACCTATAACCCTGTATAAACCGCATTTTTAGTATAAAACTATGTGCCGAGTACTTATATACTACTTATGTACTTACATTATGTTATTTTTGCGATCCTAACGTTGTCATCAAAAAGTAAATAGAAAATTGGTTTTGCCACGGTTCTCCAACCTCGGCCATCTTTCTTTCTGCACTATAAACGATTAGGCATCTATACTAATATAATAATTATAATGAGGAAAGATTTGAATGTTCGTATGTTTGTTTGTTTGAATTGAGTGGGCCCCGAAACTACTGAACCGATTTGAAAATTCTTTCACCGTTAGAATCCTACAGTATCCCTGATGATAAACATCAACAACTATTTATATAATATTTTCAAAACAGTTAAGGATCCATATGAACTTCAATAATGTAAACTATAAGTGTCGGTAAAAAATTTAATTTTTAAAATTTCTATTAGATAATCGTGCGAAACCAGGTCGACTGCTAGTACCAAAATAATTAGGAATACGTCAATCTGACCAGCCGGGTCACATACGTCTACGACACATACGATACCAAGATAAGCGTAACAGTCACTCATGCGTGCATATTTCTGGAGGGGTTAAATGAGTTATATCGTATGCTGTCATAACAATTTATGACAAGAGGTCACAGATAACATGGTGTCAGACGATGGACGTAATTCGTGGTAGATGGCGCAATTTGTAATCAACACTAACGGGCAAGGATCTACGTACATCTTACAGATAACTAACATAGTGTAGAACGCAGATAATAAAAGTGTTGGACAAGGAAACAATGCATAAGCATGTCGCACGGTATATGTAAAATTATCAATATGCTAGCGATGCTTCTTAAAACCTACGTAAGCTGAATTATTTTGCACCAGGCGCTGAGCCATAATCAACAAGTAAGGACTTTTACATGCGTTATCAATAATGGTATCATAAGTCCTACAAATATTATATAGGCGAAAGCGTGTGCCGTAAGTTGTTAGGAATCCTTTTGGCTGAGGACAACAAAAAACTACTTATTGGATAGGGAATTGAAATTTTTACACTAATCCATTCATAAGAGTCTGCTAAGTTAAGGCTATTTTTCACCCTGTGCTCTTCTATTGACATAAATCAGAGTGACAAATAACCCTGCTTACCAACTGTTTTCTTAGCAGATCATTACGAATGCCCCTCAAGATTATGACAATCTTGACCTGGGATAACAATATAATGCTACTTTTTATTAAAAAAAACGTTCGGAGCCGCGGGCGCAATGTAGTCTAAAAATAACTATGTACCTATAACAATCCTTTTGCACATTTAGTTTTATCATTTGCTCGCTGTAATGATAACTGCTATACAATGCTTTCTAATACGAGTATTGTCAAGGTGATATTTTTGTGCCTTCCAGTGTCTCAAACGTGTTTTCGGTGTCATGAGGGCAATTTTAAGTGTCAGACAGTGTATCAGCTGTCTGGATCTAAGGATCTACATATTATATTTGTCTGTAGTGTATTTCGGTAGGTACTGTTGCGAAGCTACTTAAGAGCCTCCAATAACGCCGCTACAAGAAGGATTTAGAGCGAGATGACCAGATGTGGTTTTCTCGTGAGTGAGAAGTACAGAACGAGAGGGCACAAGTGTTTTCTAGGTAATTTTTACCTAATTAATTACACACAACCAATCGAATTTATAAGACATAACTAAAAATTACATCTAGGTTTCTTGACAAAACAAAAACATAACTTAAAATGTTGCTAAGAACAAAATATGTGAAATAGGTATTTTTCAAAAAATTATAATTATTAGTAGAAAATGTTCACCAATCGTGTTTTAAAAACACGTAACCCAAGATAAAAGTTCGTTGTATCATTTCCTTATGTAATTATTATTATAGATATCATTTCCTTGAGAGTAAATATGAAGGTTTTGAGATAAATAACGATTTCGAACTAAAAAATTGCATATTGCACATTCTTAAAATATGTTTCTGCTTGTTTTGTAGAAACCCCGAAAACATAAAAGACGGGCTAAATCAATGATTTTATAATCAAAACATCTTTATACTCGATTTAATCCTCCACGGTTGTCATAATAGATTAATAAATGTCACGTCTATAATATCGTTTATAACTTCACGACATCGATTTAAACAAAATGATGCGAATCATAATATAAATTATAAACAAAACATGTAATAGATTTAATATGATAGATGACTTCACTATTACGTACGTATTGAAATTACGTGATAATATATACCACACTGATGTGAGTGCTAATGTTTTTTATTGCAATTTAATTTACTTGTTTAAATGATTTAGTAAACTAAACGATGAGGTTGCTAAGAAAGTTACTTCTTCCAAATTTATATGTATTAAAGCTGAAAGAAGAATTATTCAGATTTAGGGCTTATTATTCTACACAAAGAGCAATGGAATGGCGCATTCTGATGATTCCGATTAGTTTCGCTATACAGCGCAACGGAAGGGACAGGCTGGAAAAATGAATGTGGGCAGACTGTATTAACGGTGGCCTGATGAAATCATCCAAAAAGCAGCTGGGTGAGCTGGACTAACGACAAAAAGTTGTGGATGAAGATGGAGGAGGCCTTTACCCAAGAAGGGATCCAAAGCTCAAATAATATACTATTGTTTATGCACCTAGGTACTAACTTACTAACACAAAACTTTGTATGTATATTAAATAAGGAAATTGGATATATAAGGCTTATTATTATCTTGATCAGTTATTAGGGCAAGCATTCCAACTTCAGTGGGTTAAGTAAAAGATATGAAATGATAAACACAACGGATGTCTAGTGACCTATAAAAGTCCTTATCAAAAATTATACCAAATATTTGAATTCGGTCCATTTATTGCGAGACTAGCATTAAAACGAAATTAATGTCTTCATAAATCGTTGAGCGAACAATTTAATACGTAAGAATATTTAATAAAGCTTTGCGGAGTCGAAAGAGAGGATCGTAAAGATTGTTATTTCACTAGATCTAGAAATATGGTAATAATCAGGGAATTACCATTACAACTGAAATTAAGAAAACAGTTCTGAATTGAAACAAAGGCTTGAAATAAAAGAAATAATGTCATAAGCAAAAAATAACAATAAACATAAAGATAAAGCCAGTTTAGATCTAAGAGACGAAATGATCAACATACCTCAACCAGACGTCGGCAATCGTTCGAATATCGCTTCCATATATCAGATTCACACTATATGTCTTTCACTGCACATATTTAAACTATTTGGCGTGTACTGTTGATGCAACGCCGAATTATTGTGAATGTAAGCACTCGTGCGCAGTGCAGCGCGCCGAAAGCAACTGGGACCAATGACGATCTATGATACCGGCGCGTGCGCACGCTACGAGTTCAGTCCGCTCGGTCCATTTCCCCCACGCAACTACCTCCGTTAGACATTTGCCTTATCGATACCCATTAAGTACTTGGAAACACCAGCGACAAACGCGTCACACACGTGGAGTGCCAGTCAAATATCAACACATAATATAATAATGATTAACGACGACCTATAATAATCCATCGATAAAAAGGACAGTGACATAAGAGCGAACTTTTTATTTCTGTTCCTTATACAGTGTGGCATATCTAGATCGGTCAGTATGGGAGAGTCTGAAACTATAAGACATACGAAGATTTGTTCTTAGGAACCATGTTATCGATTTTAGTAACATGAAAAACTAAATTGAATTAAAAAAACACTGTACAGGAATCTAATCCAAGGAAATAAAACTAACACTATTTATATTTAGATATCGATTGTGTAGGTCTTAAGCAGCCACCCTGTAAATAACCATCAAATAAGAAAATAATTGAGCCATTTATTACAAATTAATTAATTATTTCCAAGTACATTACAAATAATTAAAGTTTTTATACGTAATTGAATTATGAACTTAGTAGTATTTTTCCTTATTCAATCATCCCTATCCTTATAAAACCATCTCCAGTAATTTCTTTAACTTTTTGGTAAAATCATATGTTATCATATCATATCTATCACTTATAAGCGCTGTAATATCACATATAAGTAGGTTTTGTTGGACTATAGAGGTTCCTAACGATATAGACGTCTTAAATCTCACGTACAGCACGTAGAGCTGAGCTCATAATACACGTTCGATAAAGCAAACAAAGCTGTATCATAGAACGATAGGTTAATCGGAATTAGATAGAATGGCAGAGTTTATAACACGAAACGATAGAAATTTAACAATTGACACTTATATAGGCACATAATATAGGTATTGAAAGTTATAGTTGCGATAAGCAGCACATAAAACCTCTCTACGGTTTTATATAAATGCGAGATTGATGGAGATAACACGAAGGCAGAAATCGCGCGAATTAGATACAGTGCAATGTGTGCCAAGTTATTGCAGATAGCTGCATTTGCACCGTTACGCGTTGGTTCAGGTTTTTCCATCGGTCGTGATGGAGAAGGCCGGTTACATAGAAAGTATATAATATAGGGTATACAGGGGCCGTTACTCACCGGTGCCGGAGACAGGTGTCGCTGTTAACATTGTGCTCTCACTCGCAATGCATTATCCATTTGTTTTCGAAAGCAGCTTTTTCCATCTCACAGTCGTAATGTACAATGTACGTTTTTGGAACATTACAAGGGATCCAGTGTCAGCTTTTAAGCTTTACAATTGGATACTTCGTAGTCGTTGTGTCCTTACTAAGTGAATAACGATCTTTATTACTATTAATTACCTGGAACAAAAGATGAGATTATGATTAGTTAACGCCATAATTACAGGGGTAATGACATTGAAAGCTGTCAACAATAAAATCTTGCAGATCTCTACCTGCTAAAACAGAAAAACTGCATTGTTGACTTCCGTGAACAACGATTACGAGATAATTTCAAGAATTTACAGCTTTAGATGGAGATAAGATTCTGGCTGTGTTTTCAGAGTCGTCACTGAGTCCATATTCCGTCCATTTGACATACGTGACTTTTGCTAAGAAATGAATAGACTATAGACATGTATTATGTTGAACATATTATAATGGATAGCGCAAACGCCTCGCAGAGCCAGGGTAATATCGCCGTTATGAATAGTGAATTTTTCCCCATCACATGCGCTGATCGGAAGATAAATATGTTCGGATATTTTAATAACACCGCTGAAAATAAACTGTCGGTCGGTGAACATAATATAAACGCTATTATTTTTAAACTTTATTCGATGTTAATAAGTTCAAATCAAATAGCCAAGAATTGAAAGTAAAGTCAGAATAGATCTTTAGATTACATATAAACCAGTTCTAATAAGAAAAGCGCAGGCGGGCTTGACCTTTTATTATGTAAAACAAATGGTTCTAATACAACCATAACAACTCTCAATGTCAGTGCATCTTGACCTAGACCGTGAAGGACATGAAATTAAAAATGATATTGCGTAAAAACATAAAAGGCATCTCATTAATTGCATAATGCTAAAACCCAAACGTGTTCTCCTAAGGAGGTCAAGTTCTAGAGCCGACTTGCCTCGTAATTGCTACACAGTCACTTTGTAAACTCATAATATTATGTTAATATAGGTAAGCGAGGTGATTAAAACACGAATCAACGTGATAGTATACAGCGGACCTGAGCTGCCCATTAGCGGTCGGTATCGTGGTAAAAGTTCAAGCGCATGTTGTGCAATGTTCAACCCGGTCCAAAGCGCCAAACTTGTACGATTGAGTTGGGAATTAACAATCGAGCCGAACGTGTAGCGACCTCGCGAGTCTCTCGTAGATGAAGTAGATGAGTGGTGGTGTGTTATGGTAATAGATGGTAACATTACGAACGCATAGAGCAAGGTCAGCACACCAGTCAAGTGTACGGATCCACGGTCAGTGGAAAATTACTATGCATCGATAACCAACATCAATATTTCGACCGTAGCAATTAACATAGTCGTATGTGCAAAATCGATACTTTACAGTACAGCCATTCAAAGTTTCAAATATGAATAAAGTGAACAATAGTCAATGTACCTGAGCCAAATTTGGTATGGCATATTAATATTATTTACCTGACGTAGTAGTATATTCAAATTTATCTAAAATGCATAGGAAATATGAGAAACTGCATATGCCACATTGTTAACCACTTAATCATCCAACTATTTTGTCGGATATGGAAGATCCAACATTATTATCTGAACTACAATTTAAAAATTTGGTCGGATATGGCACATCTCACAATATTGCCTGGAGTTTCACATTTCGTTTGTGTTGGATGTGTCACTAAAAACGTTATTAATTGTTATATTTTTTATTTTTTTAACTAAGTATCTCTAACGACATTATTTTGGGGACTTAGGCAATGGATAGATGACATCAATGACTTTGTTGACAGAACTTTTCACTTATAAACAGCTGTTAAATACACCACATTACCTGACCACTTAGTAAGTACATGCTACATAATAGTTTGGGAAAAAAGTTTCTTCCCATTTTTGAAGAATATACAAAACATTTTTAATATAGTTCATTGACATTTAACTATAGTATGTAGGTGAAGGCCGTGTGGTGCCGGCATAGAATAGACAGTGTAGTGCCGGCATATAATTTCACCACCCCCACTCTTCCCGAGGGCAGTGTAAGAGACACACCGGAGGGGGGCGGGCAGCAGTGCCTTCTGCAGAACAACTCCACCGAACTGTGATCCCCAACTCGCATGCCCAGCGTGAGGATTATGGTAATGACCTCTAACTGATTAATAATGCCATGTATGGCGCTCATTAGGGGAGGCCTATGTCCAGCAGTGGACTATTATAGGCTGGTGTTGTTGTTGCATGTAAGAAGCATTTAGTTCGATAACTTTTTGCCGTCTTAAAGGTAGGGACATGAACCCATTGCTATAGAAACTTAAGGGTTTCCCATCAAAATACCGCGACAAGTGGTTTTGGCAGTCCTCTCGTCATTTTAACCTGACACTGCCTAAAAAATTCTGAAGAGACATTCATGAAGAGAAATACAGGTAGATATTGGAAAGTGCAAGGTAAGGACTATACGGCGGATGCATTGACACTTCCCAGAGTCCCAGCCAAACTCTCTTAATTTTTGCTGAGTGGCTAAAACCACTCCCCGATTCTGTTGATTAATTCCGGCCGCTGTCCCTCAACTTCTTGCTTTAATCTCGTCAGCTGTTTGCATTAGAGTTCAGAATCGATGGTTCTGCCTGGTGGTAACTCTCATAATGAATAATGTCCTTCCGATCCCACCACACACACAGCATCACCTTGATGCGAGTTAACCCGGGTTTCGCCACAGTCTTTGCTGCCTGATCGGCCTTAAACCACAACCTTTTTCACACGTTCTTGTCGTACGTGATCCACTTTTTATCACCAGTTATAAGCTTCCTCGAAAATGGTTCGGTTTCATTACGTCGTAATTAAGAATCTACTCTCACAGACACTGCACTAGGTCCTTTTTTGCGGCTTGCGTTGCATTTTTTTGTGTAGTAAAATTTTAATAGGTATCGTATTTCTTTATTAGATTCACTCATCTCGAAAGTACGAAAAACAAATAAAAATCAGACATTCTCCTAATTTGAATTTGGAATTATCTTCCTTAAAATCTAAACTTTTAATGATACCAAAATCAGCCAGATACAAATATTATAGCCAAGGAGATTTTATTACAAGTTCATACATACTATAATGCGAAAATACTTTTTTCCAAACCTATTATTTTAACATTCCAGAAATTAAGAAGTCATTGTTTAGTAGGTTATGAAATTCACTCCGTTATTAGAAATCTTTATAGAAATCTTTATAGAAATCTAGAGTTTCATAAGACAAAAACTAAGTAGCGTCGATTATGAATCAACACAACACAAGTAGAGTTGAATCAACAAAACAAACCAAAGAAACCATCCTGCCATAGTACATTTGAGATCATAATAATTTCATAAAAAAGTATGTTCATTAATTTAATGTACTAACATTGAATATAACATGCATAGACTAGGCTATAGTAGAATATATATTACAAAATTATTACAAAGGACGTACAGTAGTACGTACGTTAGTAGGAACAATAACAAAGAATGCAAGTGGAAAATCTCTCATCTATAAAAATAAGTAACGAAGCTAAATTTAAATCACTACCTTTTATGGCACATGGTAAGATTTACCTAATATTTCGTAGTACAGTTGCTTCGATACTAATTTAGAATAAGTTTTGCGATTGTTTGATCGCTCTACTGTCACGTGCACACTGTCTCCCTCCTTTAGTGTGTGACCTTTTTCTAGAAAACGATGGATCCATAGTCACTCCGAGCGGTTTTGCTACATATAAGTAGAGTGAAACCATGAACCCCTCTTTTTCGTCAGGTTTACAAATTATTCATACAACCACACTTTTGGTAGCTCCGCTTCAAATCCAGCAAGAAGTCCCCTCTTTTCACGGAGAATAGGGGACTTCTTGAGGAGATTCTCCTAAAATATTAACATAGCAAGCCAGAGCAGATATAATTTTGGCCTAGCTATTGTGTTTATTGAGTAAAAGTAGTACATCCGACACTAAAAATTAAAAATAAACAGGTAACAAAGTCAGTAATACCTATGGCTCTACAACACCGTTATCAGACCATCACTGACATACGGTGCCCTTGTATGGTGGACAAGAACAAATCAAACCACAACCATAAACAAACTACAAAAGCTACAGAGACTGGCCTGCGTAGCGACAACAGGGTGTATGAGAACCGCTCCCACGGCAGCACTCGAAGCCCTGTTAGGCCTTACGCCACTGCACTTACATGTGCAGCAAGAGGCAGCCGCAGCTGCCTATAGACTCTGGGCTATACATTTATGGGTACACGACACTAGAGCACTACACACCACTATCATAGACGAATACGCAAGGAGTAACCCTATGTTACTCTCGATCTACGATAGGGTACCGAAAAAACACATACACTCAAAAAGCTTCACTGTACAAATGTACGAAGAGCCAAGTGATAGCTCAAATATACACGAGGTAAGAATATACACAGATGGCTCTAAAATGAAAACAGGCACCGGGGCAGGAACGTTCTCGGAAGACCTCAACATCCACAAAACAACAGCGCTGGGTGCCCACAACTCCATCTTCCAGGCGGAATGTGTAGGTATTATCCAGGCCATGAATGCAGTGCTGAGAAGGAAGATCACTGATCAAAACATCAGGATCCTCTCGGACAGCGCCGCGGTACTACAGGCCCTGAACAAGAGAGAACACAACTCAGGACTTACCATACAGTGCCACCACCTGCTGGAACAGGTAAGTAAGTCCAATAGAGTCACACTGCAATGGATCAAAGGTCATAGCGGATCCAGAGGTAATGACGAAGCTGATGCACTGGCGAGGAGAGGCTCAGAGTGGCAACCAACAGGACCCGAGCCAATAATTCCCCTACCATTTAGCCAAGTCCGCTCATGGATCCGTCAACATACTGCTAAACAACATCAAGAGTACTGGGCAAGTATTACGGATTGTAGGCAGTCAAAGGAGGCCTTCCCGGTTTTAAACCCGAGATTCTCCCGCAAACTCCTTAATCTGAAGCGTGATAAACTCCGGCTAATTGTCGGTGTAATCACAGGACACTGCATGCTTAATAAACATCTCTTTAAATTGGGTATCACGGACAGCCCTCTATGCAGAGGGTGCATGAATGCTGAGGAGACGGCGGCGCATGTGCTTGTAGAGTGCGATAGCGTAGCTTCTCAAAGATTGCAATACCTCGGGAGACCGAGAACATCTAGGGAGGCATGCACCGGCGTCAGCGAGCTGCTGGCTTTCCTAGAGGATATCGGGTGGTTAAATTAGCAGACCCCACCCGTCACGCAAAAAGGGCCCATCTGTGGCCTAGTTGCGGAAACCAGTCCAGTAACAAGTAACAAGTAAAGTCAGTAATACCTTATCCGACAAGATACAATCAAACACACAGCAAGCAATAATGTAGTTAGTGGTACATCCTACAAAACTATTTATCAAATTAACATGAAACAAAGTCGGTAGTACCATATCCGATCAAATTTAACCACATCCCAGCAAGTAACAATGTCGTATGTGACACATCCAACACAGAAAACTAAATAGAAAACCATGAACATTGTTGTATCTGTCATATACGACATTATTGTCCGTTCAGAGTAGTTTTGAACATTATCTAGAAAAATATTAATTAATTCCGCTTATCGTAACCTATAAATAATTAAATTTAGGACCCTATGAGTCTAAAATTCGTCTCGACCTCGATACAGCAAGAATATTGAATTTATCATTTAAATTGTCTAAATAATATTACGGGTTAAAAATTAAACCGACGCGTGCGCTCCTCCCGCTAACATTGTCGGAAGTGGCAGATCCCCGCGCCGCGCGCGCCTCTTTCGCCCCGTAACAAAGTCGCAATGCACTATGCGACAATATTAGTTGGGCGCACTAAACACATACTACTTTTTCATCGTAGAAAAACAGAGATGGTTGGTTTTAGAGATTTAATAATTTAAGGGAGCATTTATAGACTTATTTTAAGGCCTTTTATGCAATAAAACGAAAATCGCAAAAATGTAGATCCGACAATGTTAATTGCTGCAGTCGATTTGATCCTTGGTTTAGGACCCATGGCGGCCGTTCAATGGCTCAATTCAGGAAGTAGCTTTACGGTAATGGCGGTGGTCTTTGATACGATAATTGATAGCCGGGAACTCGTTAAAATTAACTGAAATGTATAACCGCTTCCTCGCCGATATAAACTCACGAAAATTTCATGAGCATAACGGACAGAACGTGTGACCGCGTCAGACGATATTGGAAATTGAAATATTTCATGGCGCAGTATTTTCGGAGTTGACAGAGCGTATTTTATGAAAACCAACCCAGTAAATTTATTTTACTTATTTGGTAGAGACGTGCACTATTTCAAGCGACACGTCGCTACCGACGACGAACTAAGCACCTGGATTATAAATTGGCTTTTATACTGCTAGACAGAAGAATGGTTTCCCTGAAATTTCTCTATTCGCAATAGATACTAATTTCGTACTTTGTTCTAAAATCTTAGTCGCAGATCATCCCACCTCGGAGAGCGCGGTTCGTCCATGAAGATATTCGGCAATTTGATATCTCTCGAGGGTTAACAGGGGGTTTGATCTTTCCCTTTCTCGCGCTAAGATTGTTTAATTAAATATCATCCCGCTTTAATCAAGGTTTGCTATGTCATTAATATATTAAAACTTTGGAGTTGTTTAAACAGCATATTATTTCACAAAATAATCTTATACAAAATACATGAATCGTTTTGAATCTATAATGAAATGTTAAACTTTGTTCAATTTGAATGAATTTTCAGAGGTTGTTTCTGTAGACAATTTAAATACATAATATGAAGAGGCAAGCAGTACAGTTGACTTTATCAGGCTCCGAGTACGTTTGTCCATGCGGTGAGGGTCTGGAGATTTAGCAGGGGTGATTAATCACTCGGGGGGGCGTCAGATAAGCGACGCCGGTCGGGAGGGGCGACACACAGCTGATCGCGTCCATTACGTTCACAAAGCTTACTTATGAGAAATGACTAATGTTTCTAAAGCTGGATATTACAAATGTACATACTCTGCTGTAGCTTTACCTATAAAACTAGCAACGACGCGGACGAATGTTCGTATACATAATATGACATTGATTGAGGAGGGACCTAGTGACGGACTGTATGCTCGAATCGTTGTCAACGACTCTTTGATGTGGCTAAGTGTTCACTTCAGTTCTTGTGGCCTGCAGACGAGCGCTCTACCGACTGTGTACACTTGGCCAGGCGATGCGCGCGCACGGCATCCGATCAATACTCGGCTGCGAACTGGTTCGCACCATTTCGACTCTCCTCTAAATTCGTGCGCCTATTTTTTTGCAATGCAGACGAACGTATTTAATGAAAATCCAACAAAACAGCGTAAACTTTGAAAGAAACAATTATAAAGGGTTATTTTCGTAACTTTGACTTATTATTATTGTACGAGCAAAGTTGTTCAGGAATGTCTGGAAACAATGTTAGGTGGTTTATGTTACGAGTGTGTCTCAAACTTTAGTTAGTTTAGCGTGATATGGATGTGTGGGGGTCGGCGACGTTTATAGCTTAATAGTTACGAGACCATCGCTATCGTCACCAAAATCGATAGCTCTACTCAGACTAATGCTCGTCGGTGGCGTTGCTTATGAGAAATCCTCTTAGTTTTAACTATGTTGGGCTCAGGGACTTGGCATCTTATCCCGGGCATGTATTTTCTGATTTTAGCTTTTAAACTTGTGACAGTTTCCTGGACAGGTTCAGCGGGTAAAACGAATTGTGTTTCTTCGCGCATGGCATCTATTTGGAACTTCCTTAGACTTTTTTTGATTCACTTTCATAAAATAGGTAGGTAAACCTGATAGTGTATTGCTAAAGTGTTTGTTTACATTGCCATATAATAGCGCAACGTCAGTATGAGTGAGGAAGTGACAATAGAGGAGCACTCGTCGCGCCTCACAATGACGGAGTGGGTGGGCGTGAGTTGATTGAACTCCATTGTCAATCTTCAGGTACTGAGCGGAGAATGCCTTCACCTTGTTATAATACAGCTACCCCCACCGGAAAGCACAAACTTTCCTGGAGCCTCCGCTACAATGCACTTTCGGCGACTGAATGGCGTCTAAAAACTACCGGAGAATGCAAATTTTAAAAGCATCGTTTCCTCTACGTGATTTTAAAAGAGCTTTTAAACTCGCGTGCACTTTTTCGATGTTCGGGAATGAATAGTTTTTGAAAGTGCTTCTCTTTGGACAGTTTTGTAAGACGCTTTAAATTGATGCTTGCTTTATGTGCTGACTGCTGAATAAGACGGCCGTGTGAACTTTAGTCCGGCAAGGAAATACATTTTATCAGGTGACCTAAAAGAACCTTAAAAGAACTTAAAATAACATTCCAACGTAATTTTAGTGATAAATAAAAACATAATAACGTAATTTTTGTGACATATACAAATATTTGTATCTGTCGACAAAACAAGTTCCTCTTGTACGTATACTACACAAACGTGGTTTCGGTTCCGTGCACGGTTTAGGCACATGAATATTAGAGTGCTTTGAATCGGTCGCGATGTTGGAGAACCCACGTCGTGTGGCACACGTGTTGCAGTTAAATATAACCGGCAGTTCAACGCACGAGGCGTCCGGTTTAACGTCAAATCTGTACAACTTCTAACTTCTAATTCATGAGGTTTGTTCTAAAAAGTATTCAGTTTGTTCTTGAACACCGCTCGTTTTGCTTTTGCAGCTTTCAAACTTTAGATCAGCGCGCAAACTTTTATGTCCAGTGGTTTCTGTAGATTAACTTGATGGTAGGATTGAAAGAAGTTACTTGGGGTTACTTTTAGAGAAGTTATAGCATTAGCTTTAAGTAGCTGGTCAATGCAAAACCCAAGCACCTGTTTCATTAAAACATTCGATTTAAAGAACCAATTTGTAAGGTAGATATAGGTATGCGGTAAATACAAATCCACTGCATGAAAGCATTATTGATTGCAATGTTTCTCTGTGCCCGGTCGATATATTAAATAACTTGACAACGTATAATGACCGAAGACGGTTCAACGCACGAAGGGGCGATTGGCGTCCGGTGCATCAACTCCAGCTGTATGAGCCATTAGGCTTCAGTTGTACATTACCTACTTATTTACTTCCTCGTACCTACACCAAAGCACAACTGAAAGTAGGTACTCTAATTTGAGCGATGATGGGGCGAGAATTTTATGTTACTGTAGAATAGAACAAACAGTTCAGATAATACCCCCATTAAAATAAAACATAGGTACGTTTCTAGTACAAATGGGCACTATTCTCTTCCAATAAAACTAAGCTTTAATAAAACTGAAAATAACTTAAAAAAAAACAACTAGAGATTTCTTAAATAGTACAATAGGAACATTAGGAACTCTAATGAGCGATGAGATTGTCTTCGAGGAAATGATTATAACAACACGATCTACCACATTATGAAATAACTGGAAGCGAACGGATCTCAAATTGTCACGTCATCTCAGCGTTTCCTATTGTGTTATCTACATCTAATTGCATCTTACAACATTGCATTTAGCAATTATCCAACTTGTTTACTATTGTCAAATGAGCCAATGATTTTCTCATCTAAAAGAAACGCGAAAAACCTGTGACAGCTACGACTTTGTTTCTTTGTGTAGAAATGCAGTTCTAACTAATATTTTCGCACACTTGAAATTTGCTGTTAAGTTGCAGTTAAAAATCATTTTTGGAACGAAGGAAATTATAAATAAATAATGCTGGACAATACGCACGGCATTATTTAGCCCCAAGCTAAGCAGGGCTTTGTGTTATGGGTACATAATAATATATGAGTATATAGTAATATACGATACGAGAATAATGTACGAGAGACATATACATAGAAAACGACCAGAACACCCTGAACAAATATTTGTCCCGAGATGGGAATCAAACCCGCAAGCTCCTGCGTCGCAGGCGGACCTTCGCCCACCGCAGCAGAGGTCGTAAATATAATAAGTATTTGTAGGATGTTTGCACTGAAACGAGTAAAGGGAGAGCAAATGCATCGTCATACCGAGCATTGCACAACGGCTGTCGGCTGGCGCCCGCTGCTGTAAATGTTCCGAACAGAACAGAGTTACAGTTGAGAAAACTCTGATGATGCAACACAACACTAAAGAAAGACAATTTACGGAAGAATGAACCAGCTGCGACGCGAATGGAACTCGAGCTCATAATTAAATTTTACAACACAGTTTTCTGTTCACTTTTACTATCCATTGGCGCTAGAAAATCCAATTTCAATAATTAAAAAAAAAAAACGTTCGAACAACTGTCAATATAATTTGTTTGTTTATGTGATGATGAATAAAACGTCTTAGTGAATTTTGATACCAAAAAGTAACTTAATCAAATTTATTTGCTTTCTTTTTCATTAAATTCGATTCAAGAAGCTTTTGTGAAACGAGACTCAAAAGATCACTTGAATTTCTTGAAAGGCCGCATATTTGAAGTCGGACAGCGCGTTTTAAATGATATTCGGTGAAAGTAGCGTGTGACCTTAGCCAGGCGTAATGTCAAAGAGCAAAAATCCGGTAATCCTCCAGTTGGATACTGTGACTGAATATAAACAACGAGAATTGCCAACATCTGGGGCTATCGTTTATCTTCCAGCAGATTACCCTACAGCTGCCTAATTATTTCGATAACGGATCAATCCTATGTGGTAGGTTGTAAAGAAAAACGTAGCAATTTATTTAATTGCTAGCTAGTAAACAAAATGTTATCAAACGATACAGATACTATAATTCAGTTTAGATTGGACGCTCTCGGAGATTTATTCAGTAACTTTGAATCTTAAGCAGGCAAGGCGCGATCGACACTAAATTATTCATGTTAGGATCTGAAACGTTAAGAGCAAAACTTCAAGGAGCCTAAACCTTCCTAAGGTCATCAAATAAAGGCTAAGTTCGGAGTCGACCCTACCCCAGGTAGCTTCGTATACAAAAGACCGTAAAATTATAACGGTCAGCTTAACATTCACCAGATTTGATCTGAAAACGTTGCGGAAAAAGCTTAGGGTGCACGCAACCTTTTTTTGAATCTGTCTGCCGATTTCCAGGTAGGTACTTAAATCAAAATGACCGCAGGTTAACAACCATGGCCGCGAGCCTCGGCGGTCGTCGAAATAGAGACAAAGACGTTCACACGACCTTGCCAGTGCGGTGCTGACAGAAGGCTGACGAACGCGGAAATACCTAACGAACAGCCACCTACGAGGTAAATGAATTATGTAGTTTCACGATGGACGCCCGCCTCAATTCGTAATCAGCACCCATGCATTATGCTCGGAGTTCCGACAGGCATTTGGAATTAGACTAGAAATTCGCCGATACTTGCTCATCTTACTGTTATTTCTAATTATCCGGTTCTGCTATGTTCTGATTTAGGACTGCCTAGAGCAGACATGTGAAATAGCCTCATAGTTATTAGCTAGTTAAATGCTTATATTCGTGAAAGAGGTTTTTTGGTTCAGACAAACATGAGACATGCTTTCTCGTATGTTATTTGTTTTTATTTAACTACACTAAGGGTATAAATTCTGTATGTAGTATAAATTCTAAGAATTTATATACAATAAATTTTTGGGATATCGATTAGGTAGATATAACATTCTCAAACCTGTATTAATCATTGAAATGTATTTTGAAAGCTTGTGACCTTTGATTTTTTATCATAAATTACGTTGATCGCGCATAAAGATTCAGCTTGAAGGCCACGGCAGATGATCAATTCAAAGTTGAAGGACTTTAGAAAGTTATTAATTTTCCAGCAAAAAAACTGTCCAAGCTTTGAGAGCGAGGATAAATCCAATTTAACAGAGACCGCATCCGCATTTTCCAAGCGTGATATTCCGCTTGTGGAAGCACCAGGGTTTAGTTAAAGTTTAGAGACGATATCGATAAATTTTCTAACCAAAATTTTAATTAATTTAATTCCAGATTGTTTCACAACACAAATATTTGAGGTTTTGATAAATTCGAACCGTAAAGAGAATGCTACGAACAATCCTAAATGTTCCATTCAAACAAATTGTTAAGCGAGTTCCTAAATAAAGAACAATGAACCATAAACACATCGCGTTAAATGCTGCAATTAAGGTTTGTTTTCAGAGCCATTACTACAATCTACGTGTATAAACAATATCAACTTTTAAAAGGTCTGTGCGGCGACAAACTTTCTCTGAATCTCCAGCAGAATTCCAGGAATTTTCTGCAATTCTGTGTCTGTTTATTCTACAACAAGATACAAAATTATGCTGGAACATGTTGTGTTAGTACTAAAATAAGATATACCTTTGTGGTTTAACGGGTGGAACGCAACAATCACCATGGGTCGGCGATATGGCATCAAAGTAACCACAAGCGTGAACCTCACACAGGGAAACCAAAATGAGTGTTCTGGCACATATTTGAAAGCTCAGCACACGCCGCGCCGGCGGCCCCGGTACAATCCCGTGCGTGATTCAAAATGTCCTCTTTCCCGAAAATGGGACGAGAGCGACCGACCTTTTGCTACTCCAAAACCATTGTTTTAAAATGTTGATCGGGAGATACACATGTCCGAGTTCATTGATACTTGTTTCGGTGATTAGCATGAAAAACGTGGGATGAAAGCGACATGAGACAGCGTTTGATTTATTTTGATCAGAGGACAAGGCAGTTCAGACAGCAATATCAAAGGTAAGGTGGATTTAAAATCTTGGCAAAATGAGTCTGGTATTTTTTGAATATTCAGGAAGTAATGATGTTACGGAAATTCATGCTGAGTTTACCGACCTACAGTTATTGACGATTTCCTCACTAAAAACAATTGTGGAATAAGTTAAGAATATACAATAGTTATATTAAATAAATATAAAGAATGAGCATATGACTGAAAGTTTGTATAAAACACATATTTTACAGACAGCAATAGAGCCTGGTATAACTTTGCGTGTAGCCTGTAGGTATTTTATTGTTTTTATGGTAGATACCAAATGACTACAATACAACAAGGTCAGTATTTGTAGTCGAGATTTATAAACGTCGTGCTACTCATTAAAAATTCCCTTCAATCGATTCACATGTCTCTCTATTCCCGCCCGAAATTAAAGTTCAATGACGCAATATTTATCGAACGTTCTTTGATCATTTTGAAAGCTTTCCATCAATACATCATCAATTGGACCACCAACGCGGAATGAAAACATATTCCGATCCTAAAATTGTGCCATTCAAGTCTTCTGCAAATATTGAACCATGATAAACGTTAACCACTGATAATGACGTTACTAGGTATATGAACTACAACATTATTATTTAAAGAACTGTTAGAAAAATGTTAAAAGAGTGACCTCTTTGGTTGCGTGATAAATAAAATGAACTAGGTCTACTAATCTCCAGGTCACGGACTAAGAATAAAGCTTGCTTTGATATAACCCGGTTATAGAGAGTAGATCGTACTTGACTGACAAAATTTTTGAAACAGCGTAAGATTTACAAAAATCTAACGAAGCATTTACAAGTAAAGAGGATAGACATAATAGCGTAGCCGATATAATAAGTTGGGAATATAATACCACCAGCTTATTATTTCGTTTTAACTTTAACCTTTAGTGGACTGGGTCTGGCGGGAGTATCAGAGAACAAGCCATATCTACAAGAATAACTTTGCTTGGTGTCGAGTAAACGTCACATTTTAGTTATACTGGGACCTGGGAGCCGGGGGTAGGGCGAGACGACAACCCCTCAGGGAGACGAGATAGATTGCTATTTTCGATCGTTGTTCTTACGAGACAAGTTGAAGCTAGAATTCTATTTGTCTACGAACAATTGGTTTATCGGCATTCTCGATATATTTCAGCAAAGTTTTTGAAAGTACTCGTTATGAATTGTTTATTGCGTCCGGTTGTTTGCTATTCATACTTTCAAAGGATTTGCTTATTATGGAGGAGAATATATTTTTACCGTACTCCGTTCCTCAGAAGAGATATGGAATGATTACTTTTCGATTTATTGGGAACGCAGACAGTTTCCTACCTAATTTATTGTGAAATCGGAAAATGGTCTTATTAGACCTTCCAGAGCTAGACTTTATATCTAAATAATATTACTCTGATCTGTGGTACTAAAGCCAAATCTTCTTCGAGTAAAACAACGTTGTTGCTGAACCGAACTATGTTCAGAATCCATAACATGTGGCCGATTTGCCACCAACGCCGGTATCTCCGATTTCGTCGTGAGACCCCGCATGAGAGCGACGTGGGTGGTACGCTCCGCTGAATATAAACGTAACACGACTGCCAGTGTTTACTCGACGATGAGGGAGTTCTGGAGATAATAGTTTTGTTGCGGGAATAACAAGTAATATTCCTTTGCCTACACGACTTGCTCTATCGCGAAAAGATAAGGCAGCGCGTCTCTTGAGACATCCATTAAGAAGGATTTACTGGTCCTGTGGAAGCAATTTTAAACCAACCCAATGGTTTTAAGATCTTGTCAAAGCAACGTGTAGCAACTGATTTATACAATTCACGAATGAAAAAAGCCATTTGCAAAGACACGCGGTGAATAAAAACGTGAGCTTGACATGGGTGGCTGGTTGTCACAACCATAACAGCATCGGACTAGCTTGGCAGGTCAAAGCCCGTTCTGCTGCGTAGGGTTTGATTCTCTGAAGGAAAACTTAGATGCGATGATTCTCAAGATCTTATATTGTAATAATCAATCGAAATTTAGTCTGCTGTGCTTAGTTCTTATATATAAATATTGCCCATGTATCTAAATCGCAATTAACTTAGATTTGTATAGGATAAACAAACATGTATGCTATGACATGACACATAAGTGATATATAGATATACTAGTGGTTTCTTTTCCACTTAAAAAAATTAAGTGAAGACAAAATAAATTACACCCCTTTATGCATTAAAATTTTAGGCCAATGTGCTTATTTTGTGAACCTAAAGAAATAATGTTATTAAAATCTGAGAAAGTCTGACAAATCTGATGCTTGATTTATAATTTCTAGTCTATTAAAGATACAAAATAGACACTATAAACTGACGGTTTCCCATTTTTGCATTTTCTGATGTACCTAATTAGTTCGAATACAACCGAACTAGATGTTGGGGATATCAAATAAATAATGCTGTACAACTCACACGATATCATCTAGCCCTATTGGATATATCATTTCGTGGTTACCAGTCACCAATCGCTGGAGATTACTAAATGAACCTATTATTTACAGATGACGCTTGTTGTGATAACACAGAATTGTTTTTGTTATTATACTGGTCATTCAAAATCTGTTGTTCATTTGATAATGTTATGTTGGCTGTATAAATAAACAGCATGAGAATCTTTTTCATAGCATGCGTACAATAATAACATCAAGATTGAAGGTGAAACGAATTTTTAATATTTGGTTGCGTTAAATATTTATTTATTACTATGGTTGAAAGGTTTTAGTTTGAAAACGAATATTGTTTTTTATGATGTCACCAAGCCTGCGATGCAGAAAAGGTTGTTTAGAATAATTAATTATAGAGCGAATAAAACTACGAGTATAAAGCTGAAATTTCTAAGCAAGAGTATTAACATCATTATAGCCAGGCTAGCGATATAATCTTAGACCTATTAATTAAATAAATTCCATGAAACATCTGGGGATTATCCCTTAGTAAGCTTTAATCAAACAACTAATATCGGACTTCATAATAAAACTCTCCTATTCATATAAAAAATTCAGTTCTTAATTGAGTAAATATAAGTAGGTATACATCAAGCTAAAGAATCTTAGCTTGGGTGGCACAAGCTAAGCAGAGCGTGTAACTCAAGCGGGGTTAAGAAGATGTAGCCTTTTATATTAAGACGTACGTACATAGATAGGTATATTTTTACAATGTGGTTTCATAAGGAAATCCTTAGCCCAGTACATGTTTGAATTGGAATGGTAATTAAGATTCCTTGTTTACTTGACGTAGAACACGGAACTGTACATAATTGAGATTGCTTTATTCATTTGTGATTAAGCTAGTTCTTCAGATATCGTTGGACTCAAATGAGGTATTGACTCAACCGAGATAAAGATATTGATTAAAGACCTCTGTCGCGCGATGGACAAAGGCCCGCTTGCGACGCAGGAGGAACATTTTAACATTTTATTTGTGCCGAGGCGGGTATCAAACTCGCAAGAGTTTGATACCCGCCTCGGCACAAATAAAATAATGTTTGTACTATATGCAGATTGTTCAGATTTGTGTAGTATATTGTTATAAGTAAATCAATCATCTAGTAGGTACCATTAACACAAGATCTGCTTATCTTGTGGCTAGATGATGCTATGTGGATGGTCCAGCACTTCTTTCTTATTTATGTAGTCTGGTGTCTCTTGACTCATGATAAGTAAATTTGAATATCTTGGTGAAACATAAAGTTATAAGGAGCACGACGCTATGGAAAACCAATTCTCATTTCTCTAAATGACTATGGTACGACCAGATTAATGCGATAAGAATGTTCGATGGTAACGTGTGATAAATATGGTAATATTACCTAGTTAGGTCAAGAGCAGCTGGCATTCCAGCCGGCACGTACCACCAGGGCGGCAGCGGTGTGCACATCCGCTGCGGGCGGGGGTGCCACACGCGACCATACACACCACCCACTACCAAAATCCACAATCACATTCACTGTCCATCGACGAAAACAAATGCGACAATGTCAACGCAGAGCCATGGTTCACCGCCTGCTAATCGACCTCAATTGATAACGGTGACGCAAAACCGTTTGGCAACTTAGGATTACACCCGACTATCTTTCCGGATAATTAAATAAACTCTATAGTCCAATTAACGCGACGAGGAAGCGATGCGACAATTACAGTGTCGCAACTAGTCGACGGTGCTTACGGAACAGCGGGAAACGATATTGAAGCAGCAAAGTAATAAAAATATTAAAGCAATAAAAGGGCCGAATCGAGAGCGAGCGGATTTTTCAACAAAGTTTAGGGGAGTCAATAATTAAAGGGAGCGACTGCGAGCGAAGTGAATAAGGGTTGTTATGGTAGGGTCGATAAACTTTTTGAACCATAACTTTCTAAAAGTGTAAGAATTGCATACGCATTCGAACTTTGCGGAGAGGACAGAGTGAGCTGTTTGGTTCGCAATCACGGGGCTTCTAAGTTGCCAAATTGCTGTGGGAAATTGAACCTTAGGGGTTTGCGTGTTGATATAGCGCGATCTCGAAACAGGCGCGAGGCGCACGGCCTGTGTGTCGCTCGATGTCGGACTGACGTCTGGCTCCGGCGCGTGTACAGTTGCTACAGCAGCGCCGCCGCCCCCGCGCATCCCAGCAACCATGTGCCCGAGCCCTATGGAAGCATGCCCTTCTGTGAAGTGCTCAAACGTGAGGCGAAATTCATCAAAACATGAAAGGCTTCTTTCAAAGAATACATCGCTCCTTGAAAATGTTTACCTACCGTGCGGGGGCGTCAAAAACTTTCGACTTTGGGCGAGCTAAGTTTCGGAGCGATCTTGGAATGAATATTCTCGGATAGAGCGAATAAGTTCTTCATGTAGGTTTTAGGTAGTAATCAAGACTTTGCCGACGGCCATTCGCAAACTCTGGCACGTACGCACAGCATTGCCCATAAACCATTCCGATATCGGCCGTCGCCTACTGAGATAATAAATGCTCACTGGCGACAAAGGAGCACATTCTTTTAAACTATTATCCTTTACGAAATGAAGCAGACTTCTATCACAGCTTCTATTCTGTAGAGATGAAATCAGGGTCATACTTCTGGACACGTTAGTTTTGGTAATAGCAATGTATATCGCAGAGCTTGCCGTGGCAGGTACGAATTTTAAACTGATTATTCTACGTAGAGAATTAAGAAAATGTAGTCTTTGAAGGCCGAAATTATCAAAACAGGTACCTAGCCCAACTTCATTAAAATTAAATACTTCGTCGTGACGACGCCAGTTCCATTTTAATTTGCTATGAAGTAGATTAAGAACTAACCTTAAATTGATACACAGTTGTCGTGCCTTTCATGATTTCAAGGTATGATGATACTAAACTAATGAAGGGTTCATTGTTATGGAAATTGTTCTTGCCAGTACGATCTTCTGGGAACCGCCCAGAGTAAGTCAAGGTTTAGCTCTGAGATGCTAATGTAGGCGTGCGACACGTCAAATTAATAATTAGAGTAGTAATAGGCGACGATTATGCAGATCTTTAGCTTCTTTATGCGTTAAAGAAGGCAGTTTTCTTAAAGGCTCTGAGCTGACTTTTATCTCATTTGTATTCTTTCCCACGCACCTCAGTTTCAGCGAACAGATTATTTAATCCTGCTTATCATACCAGATTATAACATTATGGAACGAGGAATTATCATCGAAATGTATAGTTCGTCAGTGTTTTCAATTAAAATTTTCATCCTTATCTTTAGGTTAAATTTAATGGTGTTTTAAGACCTTGTCTGTCAGAGTCTTGTAAAGAAAATAGGATGAAAGAAAAGTATTTTTGAATGCGGCCGACTTAACCTGCTTTTAAACATTAATTGGCAATTTATGATACAGGAAATAGAATTTCTTTGAAAATAGAACGCACGGTAATCGACAGTAGCCCATTTTTTATGTTCAGTCAGTTTTAACGCCAGCGGTATAGCGTAAAATGTGGCATTTCATTTTATAAGTTTACTTATTTTTTTCTCAGAACATAGACAGAAAAGATAACAAAATAAACCTTAAGAAAAACTGTCAAAATCGGTATCCACTCAGCATGTGTTTTGGTAGAGCAGGATGATACCATAGCGCTAACATTTCTTCTTTCATCGTCTTCCATCAAAGATCTCTGCTAGAAAGGTGTAATGTAAACGGCATTAATTCTGTCTAGGTGCTTTATTTACGTAATGGGAAATGTCTAGACTAGATAGAACCATTCTATTATTTACAAAAAATGCATTTTTTATTGCATGCGTATCGACGCAATGATACGTCAACACATTAAAAGGGTTATGTTCTTTATATCTCCGGTTTGAATGGTTAAGCCTTTGCGTTTAAAGAAGTGCGAGTTTGCGATATTGAAGAATCAAAGAAGTTATTTCTAGGTTTAATAAAATATTGTTGCATGTCAAAACTGAACCCTACATATGTGAAAATACGACTCACACGAGTTTTAACATGAGGGAGGTTGATGGATCGAAATTCTCTAGCAACGCCGGGGATAGAAATCATCGCTGAGGTAATCACGCCGCATTTTCTACATCGCGTTCCTTCCCCCATTTACATACGTAAAGCTACTTTATTTTTTCCATTACGGCGACAAAAGACAATATGCCAACCAACAGTGGACCTTAAAACATGCAAGGTGTATGTAGGTTAGTTAAAGGTTTTAAGTTTTACGTTTCGTTGCCAAAGATAAAGTATTCAGGGCGTGGCTGACACCAGAACCAGAGTAAAAATGCCGTAATAATGAATCACATCTACATGACACAAAAATCATGAAACGGAATAATGGAAGGTGCTCCTATAGACATAAAGTCGGTAGCGACTTGCACGATTTTTACAGATGTTATAACTTGGTGACCTTTTGTACGAAAACGTTGATGAAATACACAATGGAGTTGACAAGGTGAAATTCTGTAAAGTGAATGGATTGCCTTTAAGGATGCGAAGAGGCACTGTGACCCGAGTGTAAAGCCTTGTGGCTTGTGAACTTACCTAATTATGAATAATTGTTATACTACAAATACGTATTTATAGTAAAACTACTTCGAAATCTTAAAAAAATACTTATCTTTCAGTAGGAAAATTGTGTAAAACCAGTGTATTACAGAATTTTTCTATAAAATCTCAAGTAGCTACGTGCGACTTTACATACATATAATACCTAAATTCAGATTTTCTCTTCACATTTTCTCATGAAAGTATTTTTCTCGACTCCTGAATAAATATTCCTATGTTATCATTGTCAAGTAACGTTACGTCTTGATAAAAAACTTGCGTTACACGGTTGAGAACATCTTTGTGGCACACGTAGGCAGCTCCACAACCTCGCCTGTTATTTAGCCTTCGTGTCTCCTTACCGTTTGAGTGTCGCGAGGTAGCATTGCGAAAGTTGACAACGCCGTACGTGAGGAGATTGCAGAGGATACCATTCTCATTTAACCGAGTCGATTTGCATCTCAGTTTCAAGCGAAACTTATACTAGACTAACATTTAATTATGCCATAAAGATATATTAAAGCGCTTAGTCTACGCCTCCGCTGTGATATTGGCCGTTACTCCGGCGAGCGCTGCGATAGTAGTTGTAAAAACTTTATCGAACGCTGCGACATTAAACTGATAGGAGACTCCTTGATGATATCATAAGAAACAGTCGTGTGCCGATAATTGCATACCCTTTGGATCCTTGGAGGGAGTTAATGTGTTCGGTAGTAACAATGCGACATTACGTACGACCCACTCGGGTTACCTACACAAATAGCGAATTATGTCCATACACGTCAAACAAATGGGCGCTCCGCCGACAAGGTTGCGGTAAGCGAATGTATGGCGTAACTACTGGCAAGAATACATATTAACGCAAAACGCAAAGCAAACACAGTAAATTCAGCAAGAAACTGCAAAAGTAATGGTTATCTTATTTAAATGCAGACGTTAAGCTCATCCTAGTTAGCCTTGGTTCTCGTGTGCGAAGGCTCATAACTTTTTGCGAGGCTAGTTTTTAGATGCATAAAGGGAAAGTGCTTGTTTTGTCTTTGTTTCACAGAAAACAATCACTCGCACACAATAAACGGCCTTAGCGCTGAGTACCTATCGAGTTTGGTAATCAATCTTCGTCTCAAAGGCAACTTGATAGGCCCAATGCCTGTAGGAATCGTGTTGCGGAATCTTATTAAATATCTATAGCCTAGCTGAGTTATTGTTCAGTCATTGTTGTAATTAGTCATTAATAATCTGTCTAGTCAGTGTTGGTTGTGATTAATAAGGCTACACAATGTTTTACCACGGCTGTGGAATACAGAACAAGTTGCTCCGCTACATTTTTGTTATCTCGCCCCTCTCAAGTTTGGGGCGTTGCTGATAAAAGTTCTACACTTCGCTCACGGAGGAAGCCTGGAGCAATTTTTCAGAACTAAACTCGTCGAAAATTAACGCACGTTTTTCCGTTTTTCTTTTCTCTGCGCACAAAGGACGACATATACAAAAGATAGGAAATTACGTCTTTGCCATAGAGACATTTGGTGCAGGATTCGTGACTAGGTAGGTGGGTCGGGTACCGCGATGAACATTTTGCTTTGTGATATTTATAATTCTCGTATGTTGTTTAACTAGTTTGAATTAATAATTATGCCGCTAGATATTATGAGTGTCAACTCACTTTAATGGCAACAGACACGACGCTGACCAACTATGACTGCTTTGACGGGCAAAATGGTCTATTTATTGTAAGTAATTATGTTCTTACGTTTATGTTGAGATATTGTAAATGGAATATTACATGACCGAGGTGAGTCTCTTGAAATTTTATTACGAGTCGATCGGGTTAATTGGAGTCTAACCCTTATTTATAATAGTCTACTAACTTACAGCATTGGTAATTCTCACTCTGACTTATGTCAATCGAAGAAGACTGTGAGAAACAACAATGCGTTAAGGCTCCGGCGACGGATGATTTGATTTTCAAATACAAACGTAGTACCAAAATGATTTGTAATTTTAGAATATTTTCCCCCATGGTTTGCTATTATTTGTATAAGAATGGTATTTAATTAGGATTCGTCACAGGCTTTTTTCAAAATACTTATCAACACAAATACTAAGAAAATAATGTGTTCTTTGATGTAAAAATGCAATTAGATTTAAAAAAAAGTATATGGTAGAAACCTAGATTATATACTATTTTAATACAAATAAAAGCAGATCATGGTGAAAATATTCTCAAATTACAAATCCACTTTGGTACTAAGTTTGTATGGAAAATTGATCCATCGCCGCCGGAGCCTTAAGCAGCAGCCTATTATTAATAAGGTGTTCGACAAAATAATACAGCTTTTATGAATAAGTATATTATAATGACATAAGTCAGAGTGAGAAATAAAATAACACTACAGTTTAGCATTTATTTTAAATTAGCAGACCATTAAATGGGGTTTAAATCAAGCAACAAGCCAAGCAACTGTTAGTGCACACATAGGACGAATTATTGCCTTTATGTGGTTATCCACATAAAAATACTATTTTAATGAAAACCTTGTTTGCCATCTACATAGATGAGGTAATCAGCAACGTAAATATCTACCTATCAATATTGGTACACGACGTAAAATGCAAGGGTATTTCCGCTCAGATATTTCAGTCTCAATGCCGTCGAAATATAAAGCTTTAATGAATCCCTGACCGAGAATATTGACGATGCACGGTCTCTTATCCTATTTATGGACTCCGACGTAAAATCATCGTCAGTCGCATTGACTAACACAGACGCATGTTCATGAAAACTAGACCTAATAGAGATTAGTAGATTGAAGATCTTTTAAAGGGCACTGTATACGCTTCTACAAAAAAACTCCAAGAGAGTTGCAAAAATTGTCTATAAACAAATTCAAACAAATTTAATTATCTAAAAATATTGAAGTGAACAATTAATCTAACATTAATCTAAGTGACCACTTTATTTCCCAGTATTACTTTTAATTTGTGTTATCTGACGTGTCCAAGAAACCTGTAAGGTCTAACTAAAGGAAATAAAACACTTCGATTTTGATTAGATAAGTGGCTCTTTTGTCGACAACCCGACTTATCAGACTTTGGTTCCCACAAGCTATTGCGCTTGGATCGTCAAGAGTAGCTACCTATTTAGCTTCTCTTAGCTTAAGAACTTGATGTGACTGAGGAGGTTTCTTGGTCAGGACGCAGTTTTAATCTGAAAGCTCGGTATCAGCCCAATCGAACGTGAGCGGACCCGAATCGCAGTGGTTGAATGGCCTAGACAGGCTCACTCAAGGCCTAGAGTAGCGCGGCTCGATCCAGCTGAGTGGTGAACCGCCGCACGGTTCAAGGGCATCAGGTGAATGCCACTTGTGATGTTTTTTCCCAGCTTCAAAAAATCAAAACCCACGTGACTAGTACGCTCTGAAGCCGGATGGACACCGTCTAATATATGGCTTCAGTATTTTAATACAACAAATATCTACAGCAGCGTACAAAAAGAGTAAAAGCCTCTAAAAGCTCGCGCGCGAAGCCGCGATCCATGAGTGTGGAGTGGATCTCATTCGCATACCTATTCGTCGCGTTCGCGATTGGTCCCCGAACTTTGTCAGTTTTTTGTGCCGCGTCAAAGGGTTTCTTCTAACAGGGCCCGTGATTCGCGTGTGTGGAGGCCTTGGTAGGTTCGCGCACGAGGGTTTTTAGGGCGACATCACATTTAGTTTAGACGTGTCAGACACACAACACAATACTGTTAATATCGTCTAGCGTGTGAATACATATACTACCGACTCTACCTCTAGTATCATTTACATTTCATATTGCTGAGGTCAGCAATATGTGAGAAAAAAATGCTTCTGAAAAAAGCAACTCCCTGAAGGGAAGCCCTGGTTTTAGCAACTAGGTATCGACCGGATATTCGACGATTTCAGTTCGCGTGCACAACATGAAAAATACATGCATTTATTCCGATAAAAACTAAGTAATGCATTCCATTCGTACAAAGTGGAATATGCTTTAGGGGTAGCCATTTCGATGTACAAATAAAAGTGATGGTTTTATTATTAGATTTGCTGAGGGCATATCCCCCAGTGAACAGCGTAACTTTTACTACCTACCTACACTATCGTTTGAAGTATCACAGCGTCTTATTACTCTAAGTATCACAGTTTAAAACTAAACTGAAGAATCGCAATGTGCGCTTGTTATCGGATTCTTTTCTTACACGACAGATTTAAGGAACAGGAAATGCCGAGATCCCCGTTAAAACAGTACAACGATAACGAGCAACAAACGTCTAACAGAACACAAAACAGTTTACGACGGTCCTTTCACACCATAGACATTTTCTTCCTAGCCTGGAGAAAATAAAAGAAATTCTCGGTAAAAGATAACAAGTAACACCTGCGGGGAGGTCGAATAACTAGCTATAACTAGGTGAGCGCATAAAACCTTTGTTCTTTCGTCCGAGGGCTCGAGTCGACGAAAAATTATCTTTTTACTTTTTGCTGAGTTGCTCCCCGACCGCCCGAGCAGGTAGACTGAATATAATAACGTTTATGTTATACTTAAACATGTACGCTCGCTGGGAGACCACTCTTATATGTGTGGCAACCAACTTTTAAAAGCATTCTCTTGTGGCTTGTGGGTTGGTTCGAGCTTACATTTAAGTCGCGGCCGTGTCGGTTGGCTTATTATTTAGAACGTAGGATCATTATACGTCATATTTTTTTGATAAAAATATCAAGATTTCTCTAATGCCGGCTGTTGCCAGCCAAGGCTACGTGAACACGGTTTTATATTAAATACTTTAAGTTAGCGTCGAATTGGATTCGGTAGGTTTTGAATGGATTAAAAGCCAGATGTTGCTGATTTATCTGACTGTTTAGCATAGAGAACGATGGCCTTTCGTCAAGCTTTGATAGAGCACGATTCATCGGAATAATCGATCCCTTCGCTTTATCTACGAACTATTATTATTACTTCAATAGTAGTCAATGGCTGCTTTAGTAATAGGTCTACTCAATTCAGATAAATAGTAAGGGTGCGAGACAAAAGAGGGTGCAATGCGTCCACGGCATCGCGGCACTAGCGAATAATGACGTCATAGAATTTCGGAGCCCTTTCACATCCCTTCTATTTTCTATGCGACAGATAGCGAAATCAATGAATGGGGGAACAGAAGAGAAGGCAGTTTATGAAACCTGTTCAACTTGTCTTAATGTTAAAAACAGTATTATGCTATAGTCACAAGTATTGCTACTCAGCCAGAGTTCTGTAACAATAATTCTGGCTATGGAAAGAAGATTTCAATTAACATGTTCACAAGAATAAGTGAATGTGAGAAACTAAAGGCCTATGCAGTTCACTATGCAATCTCAGTTTGCAATAGTAGATCCCCTGCTTTAAGCTGCATGTACCTGGGTCCTAAAAGATGCCTTTATCCCATTCAATGCCCAGCTACACCACAAACAAGACAGGTACATGTGGGATTAAAAGTGTTATTCTAACCTAGGAGATCATATAGAAACAACTTTATTCCTTTATGGTACCTCTATACCTAGGCATAATTAATCAATCTTTAGCCTGATCTAAACAGTACAGATTCTGCTCAGTCATAGTTTTAACCATCGAAGTAGTGATGTCAAATGAGTTTGAAAAGGACTTGATTGTGTTAAGTTTACATAATACTATTGTGGTAATGGGGCCAGTTGTTCTTATTTATAGTCAAAACCAATCAAATGAATAACATAGACCAAGCTGCTATTGTTAAGACAGGTTCCAATATAATCAAATTATTGTTCTTATTTGAATAAATAAACCCTGGGGCATAATAATAGAAATGAATAGCAATCAATAAAACTAAAACTTTAAATCCACAAAATAAACCAATAATAATTTGATTGTTCCTAAAAATCTAAAAATAAATGAGCTACCCTATATTTTATATTGTTTTTAAGTTTTACTTATCATTTTATGAGCCCATCTCGAGATCATACATGCAGAAGAATTGTCAATATCTGTCCAGAATTGACAGAGAAATCAACAACCATACCTAAATATGTATAAATAAAATAAATTATGCTGGATAATCCACACAGTATCACCTAGCCCCAAGCTAAGCAGAACTTGTGGTATGGGTAGGTACTAAATGACGGATATACATAATACAATATATTATGTACCTCCTTATATTTTTTATTACATATAAGAAAACGACTACAACACCCGAAATAAATATCAAATAACATGCACATGAACATAGAGCCTATTTCGAAGTTGGTTAAAAATACCTCAACATAAAATAAAAGTTAAAACTTTTGAAAAAATAACTGTGGGTTCATTGACTTCCATAAAGTTCATTCCCTTCTCTTTGAATTGGGTTGGTTTGTTTTCATTCTTCTTATAATATTTTTTCCTGTTATTTTAGTATTAACGAGCCACAACAACTGGTCAATAGCTTTAGCTAATGAATACTGCTATTAATTCATGTTTTAGGGCTGTCGGTTTTTTTTATTAATGTTATACAAATGTGAGCGGGTCATCTATGAACCTTAATTGTATTGGGAGAACACAAACATCAATGTTTAATAAATAAACACCCTTCTTAATGGATGAAGTCCCTTCTTCTACGTGGTGAGTAGGTACATCCATAATGAATTCGTCAACCTACGAAAGTCTGTAATGTACCTACCTACAGTCTTTATTTGCCATGACAAGTAATTTTGAGTTTTCGATGATTTTAAAGGAGACATAAATCTCTAGGTATCTGAGGAGCTGGAACCTACCAAAAAGACGTTCCATTGACCTTGCATGGTTCAATCAATTGCTAAGCATTTTTGTACCTACACTTCGCTTGACTTCGGAATCGGAAACAAAAGCAGTCTGGTTACATTCTAATTTATCGATCCATGTGCACGGCCTACGATTTCGTTTCAACGTGTTTCACATTCGTCGTATCCTACGAATAGGGTCACAGTCGCCAGTGTGACTTTTTATTTTTATTGCATTTTTGGAATCTCCACTATGATTTACATCATACCAGTTCGAAAAAAATTAAAAAATACTGAAAATAAAAAAGTTATTAAGATTTTAAAATTTGGTCACAATTGCATTGATCGATTTAGCCCGACGAAAAAGTTAACAAACAGCTTTGGAACTTTCTTCCACGTGAAAAACGCAAAGTTCACAAGTATTTCCCGGCGAATACGGTTACATACTCCAGAGTAACCATATAGCGCGGGTGAAAAGGCACGCGGGCGCGGATTACCGCCCTGTTTGTCGACTACGAAGTGCATTTTGAATAGTTTGGCTAGGCACATGAATTGTCTTTGGCTATGAAAGCACGGAAAATGCTAAATTTATATGTAATGCGAGTAGGTACGTGTACTTACATAATTATGTTCTAACAACCAACTAAGTACTACTTGCTAGTTTCTTGTTCATTTTTCTTCTGTGCGAAGAAAAATATAATCCTTAAATCGATTAAAGCGTTAAAGCAACAAAAAGACAGACAGGGTCTGACCTTCGTATCTACAGTATTAGTATAGATTATATATGTAACGAATGTACTTACATCTTTCACATTCACGAATGCGGATGCAAATAATCATTTCATTTGCGAAGTACCTACCTATATTATTTTGTTAGGAATACCTATTCCATTGTGAAATCTTAATAGTATAAATAAATAAATATTTGTTTCAGGAAGTTTTAAAATACTCCTTCAAATGGACTGGAACGGGTTATACATGTTTGAGATACGTAATTGGGTTTTGTTTTGAATTCTCTATAACTTTTTAATAAAGAATATCAATATTTATGAAATTATCATACGCCTTTCAGGGTTTTTTTTATAAAGGTCTCTCAATAAGAACTGAGAACAGTGACACAATTTGTTTGAACTATAAACCAACGGTTGTTCAAATTCTAAAAATATTTCTGACATTTGGTAAATCGGTAATTTAACCAAACTAAAAAAATCTTTAAGATTTTAGTAAAGGTTAAAATTATTTGGATTATTGTATTGGTTTTGTATTTACTAAAGTATTGAATTGATTGTAAGCTGTTTACATGCGGTGCTTTAAACCACAACTATTTGACATTTTGTATAAAAATCACTTGGAAATTAGAAAATGTAAAAATTGCCAGAGTTCCCGATATTCCATTGACGACTATAAGTTTGAAACTTTGTATAAAAGCTAAATAATATTACAAAATACTGAAATATGTATAATAGATACATAGTGCGGCATTTGTATGGCAAAATCATAACATATTAAATTTGCTTGTCCAATCCAATGTGAAAAATAAAATAAAGAGAAACAGGTTTTAAGGATTTTCAAGAGAAGTCAATAATTTCAGGAATTTTCGACTTCTACAAATAAGGTCATCAGACGACAGAGTCTACAAAACAGCGAAATAAATATGTGTTTTCTTTTCAATATTTTAACGTGAGCAACCACATAGAAGTTGGCTTCAGACAGGCTCATTGACGAGTTTTCTAATCATACACATACAGTAACATTATAGGATACAGTAACGAGATTTATAGGATGAATAAATAAAATGCTGAACAATCGACTAAAACTTGTGTTTTGGGTACTTAACACAATAGAATAAATAAAATAAACCTTTTAGATATATTTTTTTTTTTTTTACTATCCATACATAAATATTAACCAGAACACTCTCTACAAACTTCTGCGAATTTTAATTCCATTACTTGTTGTTTTTTTATTAGACTATAGCATTTAAATACTAAATAGGTTAGAAAATTAACAGCAAAAAAATTTATCGATGAATGCGCCATGCCTTGGCTCTGATATAAATCTATTATGACAATAATCATGTAATGAATGCTCGTATAATGTAATGACAACTAGCTGACTCGCTTGTAATTTCATTGGCGTGGACGTGTTTAGGGTAAAACACTTTCCCGAAATCAACTAAACCCTATTATAATAAATAATCGGAATTTTACCAAAATCGGAAAGACGCTTATGATATAATTTTTATGTCCGTTAATAAAGTATTCTTTTTTTAAAAAGTTTCCAGTATTTTTTTTTATTTAGTGAATTTGAAGCAGTCTTGTCATACGATATGCTTCAAACATTATACCTTAGCCCATTTTGAGAGAATTTTTAATAAATCTTCAAACATTCATTCATTGTTATTATTTCATTAATTTAGTAAATTGAGATTTTATGAAAGACCAATCGGATTGAAACTAAATATCGGGAAGTTTGACTTTTTCTACCCTAATTTAGAGATATGAAAATAGACCTTAAAACATGTTTAACCATTTATTGTATATTCAATACAAAAATAAAATTTGAGGGCATTACCAGCGCACGTTAAATAGTAACAGTCATTTAAATACGTTTCCAAAAATTACAAATCCAATATTTCAATAACCGTATTTACAGTTTGCGGAAATATTTTCAAAAATCCTGAAACACATATGTGGAATAGTTTTGTATTTAAATTGTTCTTAGCAATTTTCCCTATAATAGATCACATAATATTGCCTTTTTAATTTACCTACTGTTCTATCATTACATAATGAAATTTGAAGCTAATAGCACCTTGCATTATAAAGTTGTAGATATTTCAATACAGAATGAAATTATAGATCTCAAACTTTAATTACCGGTTTCAATAAATTTTCAGGAATATTTTGAAAAATCCTGAAACAAGTGATCATTATTTTTGTGCGTTTAGTTTTCAATGTAAGCATCTAACCAATCGAACCACAGGTTATAGAGTTACAAAAAACTAAAACCTCAAAACCCCCTTTTACCTCTTTAGGGGTGGAATAAGAAAAAAAACCTTAATTAGCCGGTATTTGTGTAGTTAAAGGTCCAGCCCACCCAGCTTTCTAGCTTCATCGGTTTAGGCTGGGCGTTGTGGCCAGAAAACTCCATTATTTATTATAAAATTACCTTTTTTATATGAGTACCCTTAGAATTACTCTAAGTGAGTACCTACCATAATAACTAAAAAATTAGTTCCAATCATTACATTAAATCATGCCTTAAGAAACCCTAGGACGAGTTTTACATAGTTTACGAAAACACATTTTGTTTAGTATGTCAGCAATTGCACAGTTTTACACGAACTCGGTTTTGGCTTTCGAATGATTTGTTGCATTTTAGCTGTACCTACCAACTAGCTGTTACAAATCAGCGGCAATAAATGTATAAACATTTTTCCCAAGGCGAGAATCGAACCCACAACCTCCAGCGACGAAGTCAGGCCTTCGCCAGCAGCTGCGCCATATAGGTCGTCGATTAAGTGCTAGACAAACTAAATACATTTAATATCGTCTCTGGGTGTACAGCGCATCCTAAGTACAGCATGAATAAACAATTTCTGATGCAAATTATCAAGATACAAAACCAAATTATGAAGGATAATAAACTATGACCTCCGTAAAATGTGTAATTGTCCATCATAATCCCGTCGAATAAGTTTACAAAGACGTTTGTTACCCCCCTAGTTGAGGACGTAAAGCGAAATCTGCGTGGAAAACGGTCACAATGGCGCGTAGTATAACGTCGATTTGAAACTTGCACGTGGAACAAGGTGCTAAGGGACAAAAACTAGGGAAAAAGGTTTTTTTTATTTATGAAACCTTTATGATAATTTAGCAGAAAATATGATAAAACGTTTTAGCAAAAAAAATCAGACACGTTCAATAGAAACATTGCGAAATAATCAGAAAAAACCGTCTCCTGTAAAGTTGGTGTTTTGCAACTGTGACCGTATTCGTAGGATACGACGATTTCATCGAATATTATACATCAAAACGTGGAACGCAAAAACCCAGTAAGGTATGCGTAATGGCCTGCATCAATCGATTTTCAGCCAAGCCGATGCTACCACCAAATAAAGCATTTTTTTACCTTCTTTTTCGTGACTCCACGGTGCCGCTTTAGATTCCCGACGATGAGTATACGTATTCACAGCACTTATCATCACAATTCTATAAATATTCTAAACTATTCTACCATCAAACATTAACTAATAGAAATTATTGAACTAAAACCTAAACACTAGCGATAAATGTAGTAAAATAAAAGCTGGCTGGGGTTCGGAACATGACACAATTTACAAAACAACAAACCGACCGATTGAATGAAAAGAGAGAGGAGAGAAAAGAAACGAACAGTGCGCATGCGTTCTCTGTCGGTGAAACAGTTCATCTGTCTGCTATTGACATTTTGAGGGATGTACAAAGATTTCTCGGAAAAAACGGATCGTAAAAGATATGAATTATCTTTTAACATATAACTTTTTATAATAATGTTTACTTAAGACATTGTTTTTTGTCTTATTTCCTAGCTATTGTTTGTCGATATTTTAACAGATATTGCGTGATTCTCGAAGGTGCGAAGGCGTCAGTACGAGGCATCCCAGATTCTTTTACGTCTGGACTGGACATCACATTAGGTTTTTAGGGACTAGGTTAATTTTTAGTATTTTTTTTTTCAAATTAAAACAAGGAAATTATATATATACTTAAAAACCAGCACAGGCAAATTAATAGATCAAAATAAAAAATCACTTCATTTATAAAAGTTAGATCATCTCCCTAGTCGGTAAAACAGTATAACAAATACAGCGCCATCTCGTTTCTTAAGTTGACAAATAACAAAATCCCCAGTCTATGTAGTGGTTTTGATATATTACGTTAGATGTCAGTAACGTTGAAAAGTTTGATAGAGGAAATTTTTACCCAGGGGGCGTTAGTGAAGCAGTTTTATGTGCCCTCGAGGATTTGGTCCTTGCTAAAAGGTGAGCTAATTTGTTCCAAAGGTTGCTGATAGGTGGCGTCGGATAATCTAACTTTACAAAAGGATCTGAACAACTCCGTTGCCACAAACTCTTTCTGGCCGCGGCTTCACTCGCGCTATAATATTCAAGTGGCCTATGCATGCTAAGGTATGTAGCTATAGGTACCTAGGGACGACGGGGAAGTGTTGGCATGTGCGGGATGTTTTTAGATACCTCCTTGCCAAATTTCATTAAAATACGTTCAAAAGTAGGTAAGTAGCACTAAACGTAACTTTCGCCTATGGACTCGTACGTTATAATATCAAACAGTTATTCTGTGGGTTCGTTTTTTTTGTAGACATAATGTTAATAGTACAATTATTTAAAATTCTAGCAGTTTTGATTTAAACCCTCGTCGTATTAAGATACCTATATACTTAGGTACTTCCGTTTTGATAAACCTTGCCTGTAACACAGTATACATATACCTAGATGTGTACCTGTAATCTGTGTACTAGGTACCTACATATCAATTCTAAATTAAGTTTACGTTTTCTTCTGTTAAAACGTTGCCTGGAAGAAATTGCTTTTAGAAGCAAGGCCGCCTATTGTACAATTTGTTTTAATATAAATATAACATTACATATTTCTTGTAAATGTTTCATATTATCTACAACAAATTGCTCGTTCATTCCTTCTATACGATATAACCTATCTACATACATACCTCATAACCTACATTATTCCTTCCCAAAAATTTCTGCCGATAAAAACCTTATAAAATTACCTTCATTTCAACCTCAAAGCAGGCGGGTACTTCCTCGAGTAGCCCTATTAGGTCCAAGCCCTCGCCTTTGTCACCCGCTGACTTGTGACGTGTCTTTGAGATAAGTAGGTCCCTATAGGTTTCTTTGAGACATCAAAGGTTCCTTTAGGTAAATGGGGCCAAGGATTCAATTTGCTGGAGTGGTTTTGATAAGAGGTACCTATGTTGATTCGTATAGTAGGTACCTGATTCGGTGGGATTGGATTGAGCAGGTTTAGATCGAGTTGTGTACCTGAGAGAAATTATATACAGCCAGCGATTGGGTAGGCTACTGATTGGTGGTTATGGATCAGTTGAGCTAAGCTGCCTCTAAACAATCTAGCTAGATTGTTTGCAAGGGTCTGCAGTTCAACTGTGTGAAATTGTAAATACTATTTATAGACGATCTCCGTGCTACGTTCTGTTATAGACGACCTCTGTGGTGGTGGCGATGGTCATCCTAAGACACAGCAGGTTGCGGGTTCGGTTCTCGGTTCGCCATAATTTCGAAATTTTTCAAAATTTGTGCTTCAGGATTTTTTTAGGGTCGTTTTCTTTGTACAGTAAAAAACATCTGTCTATGTAACACAAATAAGGTGAGGTAATAAGTATTATCAATCAGTCATTTAATTTTAATACCCATAATACATAATGCTGTGTTGATAGACCAGCTTTATATAGTTTATTTGGTATATTTTTTAGCTGTTATTACATTTGTTTAGAATAGATGACTTATATCAAAGTAGCAAACGAATACATTTATATCTTTAGACCGAGTTATAATTGGTGCCGTGTGGAGCCGGCAAAGCCGTGTGGAGCCGGCATAGAATTTCACCACCCCAACTCTTCCCGTGGGTGTCGTAAGAGGCGACTAAGGGAAACACACCGGGGGGCGGGCAGCAGCGCCTTCTGCAGAACAACTACACCGAACTGCGATCCCCAACCCGCATGCCCAGCGTGGGGATTATGGGCAATAACCCCCAAATAATGATGCCATCTATGGCGCTCATTAGGGGAGGCCTATGTCCAGCAGTGGACTATAATAGGCTGGTGATGTTGATGTTGATGTTGTATAATTGGTAGTTTTAACCCAAGAAAAAATTTAATTTTCACTTTGATTACGAGAAAAAATATCCCATCAGTAAACTATTGAATACCTTTTTCACTTCTGTACATTACGAATTAGTTAAGTCTTTAAATATATTTCGCGTGATTACGACCGCAAATGATAGAACACATTAAAGATTTCTTTGAACTTCAATACCATTTGCATAGATCTAACGAGAATTTACAATATTTTACGCTGGATGACATTATTCAATTCTTATATCTAGTAGAAATCAAAAATCCAGAGATTTCGAAATACCATATTTTTTCTTTGTTACTTATGCTCAACGCAATGTACGCACCTACACACACATTCTACCATGGAGTTCGGATCACCTTTCCTCTAAAAACATCCTCTAAAATCACCAAAAAGGCGCTTTCCGTTCCATTGAAAAAAAAAGTTTAATGAGATTCATTTTCTTTGTAAATGGAACACCAAAATGCCTTTTATGTAATAAGAGGAATTTCGTAATTCCTGATGATTTCAGATAAAAGTTAAAAGAAGAAATACTTTTACCTCTATTTTGCTGAAAAGTTTTTCACCTGGAACGAAATCGACGTCGAAAACAATTCGTCGAGAATAATTCACCGAAATCAAAATTCGTCGAAGTCCAATTTACCGAAGATTAAAGATAAATATATGGTGTATATGGTAATAAACTAATATTATATATAAAATCAGCTTTAAATTTAAGAATACTGTTTTATATCGGACAGTGAGCAAGTTTTCGCCGAATTGTGTTTGATTTTGTTAGTTATCGATACGCGCGATAGAGTCACCCAAGTTTGGCTCAACTCACTTTTAACATCAGTTATTTAGAGTACCTAAGTAAGATACCTACATTTGAGAGTAAATTATGTTTTTTACGAATGAACTAACCTCCAGACCAATCATTAACATCTCGTTTTAACAATTATAACTGCCTTGTAAATTGAAACATCTCATTCCAGAATCGGATGACCTGAATACACGAAGCTCGGAGGCTGTACGAGGGTGTGCGAATCGATGCGTTGCCATGGCAACCGCGACGTCTGCCGAGGAGCCTGCTACTGTCCCTTTCTGTCTCGCCTTGATATCATATCACCTGCCCTTACACTGAAAACGCTCTACCAACCAAAGTTTACCAAACTGAAAGGTACTTTACCTTGCTTTATTTTAGTTTCAAATTTCTTTGATCGGACGTAATCTTATGACTTTTTAGAAGCCAATTGAACATCTTCCAGCCATATACTAAAAGGAAGAATTTCTATCCGTTTCAGTGAAGTCGGAACCACAAACGGTAGAGCGAAAATCAATTTTCAGTTTTACGGTGGAAGGTATAATTTCCTTTGTTCAGTTCAGTTGTAGGTATAGATATCTTCGTGGTCTGTGGGTGGCTAAACAAGATTATTTGGGGTTTGTAGCCTCTTAACATCTGGCCCCTAATTTATGGGAAGGGTAAACTCGTTTAAGGTGAAGTAATTAATAATTTAGTTTTTGTTGAGATTTGCGGGGGGATGTTATTGTGGTTGTCTTACCGGAAATTGGATGTTTGTGGCTTTGTTTGTGTGCTTAGAATGGATCGCAGTATGAATAGATTTAACATTTCCTTTGAAAGGAAGGACATTCGTATATTAAATGTTAGCCTGGTAGAGCTAATACATCTTCGATAGATTATAAGGTAAAAATAAATATGGGTTAGAGCTTAAACAAAGAAAATAACAGCTAAATAACCAAATTAGAACGAGTATTAAGAATTGAAACGATGAAGGCAAACGGCAGCTAATTGCCATAGAATTATATAAGTTTAATGTTCGCATAACCAAAACAAACAACCGAATTCAAAAGAAAGTCTTTCATTATCTTATATCTAAACATTAATCATAAAAAAGACAAAGTGACCACGATTATCTATATCTACCATCGATCTACCACAGACTACTAATCAGTTTCTACGTCCAAGCATTCATTATAGACCTCTAATGACCGACCGTCGTGTGTCACGGAACACGCTAATATTTATGTAAATTGCAGAGAATATGATTAGTCCTCGTCGCCTCCCCTCTGATAATCATATTTACGGCTTCACCCCCCCTTTGACCCCTCTCTCCCACCCCTACCTCCCGGAAAGGGGGGTGGGGGCTAGCGTCCTCAATGTTCTACGAATCTACGGCACACAGTTCTTGTACGATCGTATAGCACCTTACGTCCATGAGGTTTGTAGACAATGGGCTACGAGAAGTTGAGACACATAATATGTAGCATGTAGACTACATATCTAACTGTTTAACCTAACTATACGTTGGCCAACCGGTAGGTTGGCAATTGCCAACAATGTTTAATTGATTTAGATTTTTGGGATAAAAGTATCATACATTATGTTATTCAAGGGGAAGTAAAACTTCTTAGTAGGTGCTTATAAAAAGTTACCTCGAGTTCCCTTTTGTGCAACTGAGATTGCTCAACAGCGAATTGTTGAGCAATGGGGCTTTCCTCAGCGTTATTTATTCGTGTGATCTTCGTGCGACTACTAGATTAGTCATAGGTTTACATAATTTCTTAAAAAAAAAATATTTCACTATGTTCCTAAATTATCTCTGATAAACATAGCTATAGAATATTTTCAAACGGGTTGGAGATTCGTATGGAAACTTCAACAGTTAATGTAACCCATCGTGTGTAAAATTTTGATTTTTTTTTTGTTTATTATGCCGGAGCGGACCGCTAGTATTAGTAGTAATAAATAAACTTTTTTACTTACTATTTATAATCTTATTGATTTTAGATGTCGGCATTACTGTGATCCTAATTACTATAAACTATTAGCATAGCAAAATAGCATTCGTGATTCCGCGCCTACGACTTGGATACAACTTCAGGGTGTTGACCGCGCCTAACTTCACATCATTGATGTCATTGTAGAAATAAGATGGCGGAATGTACAAACCAAAAGTATCTGTAATTTCGTTAAATATACACACCACCTCGAAGTTTCATAATTTCTATTCTGAAATTCACTCAGTTTGAACTCGATGATTCAACAATTAGTATTATTTAAGGTTATTCAGATACAAAATATCTCTAAGTATGTCGAAATATCTTTAAAAAAATATTTCCGTTGTAAACCACTTAAACAACTGTTTAAACTTCAACTCACAAACCTTTGTCTTCATAATGTGTAAGTTTTTATATTTGACGACCTCTGTGACGCGGTGGGCGAAGGTCTAGTAGCCATAACACAAGCTCTGCTTAGCTGTGCCATATTACTTTGTTTTAGAGTACCTAGTATAAAATAGTATACCTACTGTCTCAAAATGTAAATTTCAATAATATGTATAACCCAATAAAAATGTATAATTTTTGAATTTTAGTTGAATACTTGTGCGAAGCCGGGCCACACCGCATGTAAGTACTTAATACAACTAATTACATAGATGATATTTTAAACTTTACCTACACATAAACTTACCTACCAGAACACCTGGAACAAATATCTACAGATCGTAAATTTATCCCGAGGCGGGAATCGAACCCGCAACCTGCGTCACACATAGGCGGACCTTCGCCCACCGCGCCACAGCGGTCGTCGAACAAACCTTTGAAACAGATAACACTATAAAGTAGTTCTTAATTTGTTTTGTTTTGATAGAACGTAATAAATACTATTATACCTCTTAATAAATAGTTAATGTTATATTTCTATTGTGAAAATCCACCTTACCTACGCCTACAAAGTATTGACTGTGATGTACTAGTAGGTAATTGGAACATTGATAAAAGAACACATAGTTCGTGTTGCCTGATGTCGTAAGGTAACGAAGGGGTGTTTATACGTAAGACGGCCGGGGTTGCTATTCTAAAGTAGAGCGTAAACTGTGACATTTTACCGAAACAAAGGAAGTAGAGTTGTTGACAAGTGCTTCCATATCCAGAGGGTAAGAATCAGATTTTGCTTATGGCGGCTGTCTGTGTTGCCCACTCTACAAGTAACCTTCTCCAAAAGTTATAATAATTACCTTATTGTACCTACTTTAGTAGCAAAAATTCCATCATTCAATTTGATAGTTCTTGTTATATAGGATTGAAGTTAAATAAGATTTATTAATACTGACGATGAAAGAAAGAAAGTAAATACATTTAACAAAGCGATAGTTTTATGAAGATCAAACAAAATAATGTAGAAGGTCGAGATTGTCTAATTAGACAGGTAAACTGGCCACCATAAACTCCGGCCTTTGTCTCAAGAAAAAGTCGCGTTCGACATTTTCCCAGCGAGAATAGGTGGCATGTCTTGTGCAGCCAGTGACAGTCAACGCTAGGCCGCGGTTGAGTCGAGCTCGAGACAGCGGGCGGTCATTTTCCCGCGTGAAAATTGCTTTCCCCGCGGTCGGGTCGCCGCACGTGAGCAGTGTCCCGCCGACCGCTCGCGTGACACGACACCTCGCAAGTTCTTACCCTCACATCCCGCGGGAGGGCAAGAACCCACGTTCGCTCCTAGCGCCATCCCGCGCGCCACTGCCGCCGCCCGCGCAAACCCATAGACAATCGCAAACTTTTTAATAGATTCCCGACTTTCTGTGTCATCGATCGCGGTAAATAATTGAGGAGACAGTCTTGTTTACGGAGGCGATGCGGTCGAAAGCGGTCGCGAGGCGGCACCACGCGCAAGGTGAGTGATGATTAACTCTTTATGGCTCCCACCTTTGTGTCCCTGACTGTTTGGTTGTCGATGTTTGTGTCAAGGTGATCCTGCTGCAAATAACACTGTTACACTGAACTGCTCTACAGGCCAACCTCTGAACTATATATGTACTAGTTAAACTTACTACACGCACTGGCAGTATACATATAAACAATGGATTATGATTTTTTTAAACTTAGAACCTATGAGTTGCAACAACTGAAAGCTTGTGTTCCAAATTCGAACACACCTACTTCTGAAGATGCGCAGTACGTAAATAGATAAGGACAGTCTGATGCGCTCGGCGCGCGTTCTGATTGGTCGGGGCGCCTCCCCCGCTGACAAGATAGCGAGGGACATCCTCCGCACCGAGCCAGTCGATAAAATGCTCTATTCGCAGCGTTCAACGTATAATTCAGGTTGTTATTGTTTGCCGGAGGGATGTTCCCTCTGTGTCATTTGTCATTGGATGAGCAAGGAGGATTTTCTTTATATACAGTGTAAATATACCTAAGCTACATTTAGTACGGGAAGTGGATAGTTTTCACCGATTTTGTGGTCGTATGTTTCGATGGATATCGGAGCTTTCGAAGAACAAGGAACCTCGGGTATTTTTATAGTCAACTTTGAAAAGAGTTTACATCTTCATTATAGAATAAGTACCTAGATATTTTTAAGGAATTATACCTACTTATTTATCCATTAGCAAATATTGGTCCCGGGTGTAATTTTTTATGTAAGTAGTAGCTATATAAAATTTTACTCTTCGTTTTTAATCTCGATTTCCAATCTTATTTGAATTTAGACATCTAGGCCCCAGGGCCTAAATCTGAGACATCTGAGAGTACTTTCTTAGATTTCGCTTCAACCTTTCAAAGATTACGAGAACCTCTTCATAAAGAATGAGCTCTCCTTGATAAGAACCAAGATGTATGGAAAGAGGGGAGGGTGGCCTTTGTCTTGCAGTGGGACAGTTCGGGCTAATATACTATAAATAATAATAAACGCGGAAACCCGTGCACGGGAATTCTTCATGATGGTGAAATCGGGGCCGCACCTTTCGACACCCTTCAGTCGTTTGTGTCAATTTTCCGGAATTTATGTCGACTTTTTGAGGAGCCATCCAGCATTCGAAAAGTAACTATATGCCGATTTTATTACTTGTGATGAGACTATGTGGCAGGAGTCCTTACTCTCTCCCATGGCCAGATTAGTCAGTTAATCTTTCCACCCATCACAATAAAATGGTTTTTTATATCTTTCATTCCATTGAAATTGTCTTTACACATGGCGGATATCACACACAGACATAGTTCACAAAGGACTGGGTCACTATATGGCCCGAGGCCAGGGAAAAGAGTTATGATAATAATCCCAATATTCAAATCATTATTATCTTCCCAAAAAGATGACTTTGAAAAAAAAAACATGTCATCTTTGGAAGATTTCCAATTTTCATAATTATAGGACACTCTTGAATTTGCTTGCAGAATTACCCTATAAGTAGTGAATAATAAAGTATTAATTTAAAACACCATGAGCTAGAATAATGTCTGTAGAGGAATATTAAGCAGTTTCTCATATAAAAACGTGTAGATATTCTACCTACCATATCACATTTACCAAAGAAAATAAACAGTAACTTATCTCTACAAAAGCAGTAGGTTTGATTAAAAAACCACACGTTTTCTATAAACAATTTTATCAGCAAGACAGTATTTCCGAAAACAAACGTTTGCACAATATTCCAATCATCATTTTTACGATTTTATTTATGGCCGTCGATATAGACATGCAATATCTAGGAGTTTGTTGCAACATTGTCGGATTTCAGTCACGAAAGCGTCGGATTTTTACATAAAATATATGATAACGTAGTTCACCTACATGTTATATTTTTAAGGTATTCTATAGGCTAAAGTGCATTTAATACACAATAACACAAGCGTTTTTAGCTTGCGGCAAGACGTAATCGTAATATATAGTATAGTATAAGAATCGTAATCGTCTGAATGAATAAATAACCATCAACTAATTTAAAATATAACTATATTTTAAAGGCTTAAAGGCTTAAAGGCTTTAAAGGCTTATAGGCTTATTCGCTGTCATCATTGAGGTAGGTACTAAATTACATAGGAAAAATAAATATGACTACATGGGTTTAAGTTTTATTTTAATCAAGATCATTAAGATTATAATGTCAAAAAATAAGATATCAGAAAAGTTAATTCTTCAGGTATTTTGGAAATACGTAAAATAATTAATCTCAAGCCAAATTGGCTAGGTATCGCGAACAACTGAAAATGGTTTATTGGAACAAATTTCGAATAAATTAGTAAATTAATTTTCATGGGTGAGATTTCAGTATTGAAAACAGATGTAGCTTTGTACCGCATTACAAGCGAGTAGAAAGATTAAAGGAAATATTAATGGAGCGTTACCCGAGCCAAACTAGCTGCCACCTATTTTATCTTATTATTATACTGTAAAGAAAATTTGTGAAATTTAGTATGCTATTAAATGCAATTTTTGATTACAAGATTTTTTGATGCCTTTGTACTAATTTTATTAAGAATATTGGCCACCAAACTACACACAGTACACAGTGGCATAAAAAAAAGTTTATTATAGATATCACAAACTGCCTACTGATAATTTAGAATTTCCCTTTATTAAACATAATAATAATAATTGATTGGGTTGGTGTAACGACGGTCATCTTCTTCGTAGAGGGTCTACGAGGCGTAGCATTATCTGTTGATTGTCTACGAAGCTACATCTTCACGTAGCACTCTACAAAATATACCATTTTTATCATTCTAACATGATTTTATCCTTATTTTGTTTGATGGTCAATCTCCAAATAATATAATTATGTAATTCAAATTATAGTTAAAAAGGAATGATTTTAAAAATATTTGGAGAATAAAGCCATATTTCAAAAAATATTTGTGCCTGCAGGTTTAATCTGTAACTTAGAATTAATTTGTATTAATAACATTGAGTTGGTACCATTTGTAACACATTAAGGATTGAAATTTAAGTTATAAGCATTACTATAAGAAGTAATTAGTAATTACTTTAATAAGCTCCTACTAATACTACTACTTTACTATAAGAAATGACATGCAAATCTGTCTCTCATACTAAAGTAGTAGTTAACTTAGATACCCCGTGAATATTCCTTTGCGCAAATATGTATCAATTTATTTTGCGACAAAACAAATTTATAGTTAATAACGTTAGTGTTAATAACGATGATAGTTCATTATGACTCTTAGCGAAAAACTAGTTCTGTTTCGACAAATTTCGAAAGTTTTTATATTAAAACAATATTTTTTTTATGTTTTTTTTGTGTGTAATTTTTCTACATCAAAATATATCTGCTATATTTTAAAAACTGCCTCAACTCAAAACTTTCCTCACAGGTGCAGTATGCAGATATCGAGTATGGACATAAAGATTATATCGATAGGCCAGTTTTATCGTGTCATTAAAATGGAACATGAATGGTTTGGTTTCGTCACGTCCGTCCGCCATTTTCTTTAATATTTTTTGTAAACGGGTTTTTTTTTATAATTTTCTTAGTACGCTGCTATCTGCTGTGTTACCTCTTAAATTTATTTTATACATACTACCTAATCTACACTCGAGAGCAATGAATCCGGGTCACTCAAAGAATCCAAAAATCTCGGAAAGTAAGACTGCTAGGTTAATGCAATAAATTGTTCTCCGACGAATCAAAATTTATGCTCTACAAGCACGATGGAAGACACAGAGTGTATAGAAGACCAGGGGAAATATTCAAGCAAGCATGCATCGAAGAAAAAGTAGCCTACGGTGGTGGGTCTGTACTTGTGTGGGCCGGAATTTCCTCTGAAAGTCGCACAGAACTGGTGATCATAGAAAACGGCTCTTTAACTAGCGTAAGATATGTGGAAGAAATCCTCAACGAACACGTTGGTCCATTTATGGTCAATTTGGGTGAGGATGCTATATTTATGCATGACAATGCCCGACCTCATACAGGTAGGATTGTGTATGACTACCTTCAAGAGATGAACATTACTTGTATGGAGTGGCCAGCGCGCAGCCCGGATATCAACCCGATCGAGCATGCTTGAGACGAGCTATGGAGATGCGTAAAACAACGAAACCCTCCCCCAATCACGCTTCCTGAGCTCAAAATTGCTCTCACAGAGGAATGGGAGAATATTCCCCAAAATCGTATAAGGAACTTGGTGTACAGCATGCCAAACCGCGTAAACGCAGTAATGGAAGCACGAGGAGGTAATACGAAGTATTGAAATTCAAGAAAATCGTCATAAAGTTCAAAAATTTCATGTTTCCTATTTTTGTTTTAAGGAGAGATCAGCAGTTTTTTTTCTTTATGTAATTTTGTGTAAATAAAATGTATGGTGACTCATATTTTTTTAACTTTCATTTAAGGAGTATTAAATTGTCTATTAAATACAATTTATTGCATTAACCTAGCATTCTTACTTTCCGAGATTTTTTGGATTCTTTGAGTGACCCGGATTCATTGCTCTCGAGTGTATTTAGGATTATAATTTTTAGTTTAGAGTCTCTTCAGTAAGGAAACTTGCAAATCGAAGTTAAAAAAAATAAATCACATAACTTTATGAACTTTAAATCAAATTCGAGGTATTATCTTTAAAAGCATTTCCGCTCCAAAGTCGAAATAAAAAGGTCATAACATGAAAAATTAATGTAATTTTAAAACATGGCTGGCCGCATAAAACCTATCCATAAGGTTTAATATCTAGCTTGGTTTACGAGGCTAATAAACCGGGGCCACAGTCTTGCATAGCTACCTAGAGGTACAGTCAGCTTCAAAAATGTATTTACAATGCAATTTATAAGTATACGTAACAAGCAGCTGGAACTTTAGCAACACCATTAAATGGTAACCTTCGGGGATTTTGATTTTCTGCGAAAGACTGCAGGCGGATATTGGATGCTACAAGCTGATGACATGGCGCTAAGGTGCTCAGTAGGGGAGGCCTATGTCCAGCAGTGGATTAACATGGGCTGATTCAGAATATTAATTATGGTGTTCTCCCAACTTGGTTGGTAGTTGACCCGCTTTAAGTCATAAACAGGCCTGAAATGGGCATAGAAATTTTTCACGGAAATGCCGTACTAAAACGCCCTATCTACTTTTGTAATACTTGGCTTTTCTTACTCATACTCAACGCATGTTACAGTACCTGTACCAAGTAACCTGACAAACATAAATGACGTGTAACTCGATCTATACAAGCTTGTGTGTGTAGGACTGGCTCAGATTGGTTGTGGTCAGTGGTCAGGAATAATGACTTTACAGAGCGACCGCGATCTTAATGAATCTGTCAAGCGTCTTCAAACATGTTCACATAATGAAAAGGGAGGACGTTAGTTCAGTTTTTCATTACGTTATTCAACGACGTCGGCGAAATACAAAACGGTTTATTGTTGTTCGATTAGTCTAGCATAACAGTTGCGCTTCACAGAAGTTGACGTAACCAAAAATACATTCTGCGAAAATCAAGTGTCCTTTTTTAAAAAGGCCGTTTCCCATTAGACCTGTCTAATAAGTAGAATCAAAATCTTTCAAAAACCTAGCTTAGTTAAATATTATGAAAAAACAGCAAAATACGCCAGGGTATGGACAATCTGAATCGTTCCTTAAACAAACAGTCCAGGGTTAGCAAATCTCAGTTTGCTTACCGGACAATGGCGATGTCTTCCATAAATAACCTGAACAATATTCAATAAGCGAGGTTTATTCCTCCAGGAATAGCCGTCATAAACCCCAGACATACCTACGACGGATCCTCGAATCACAATAACGCTGGAGCTCAGCGGAATCCATAATCTTATTTTTGTACCGCACCACGAAGCGTGAATTTCGCAATTATGCTAACTGAAACCTTCGCAATCAAACATCGCCTGTATTTTTCATACTGTAGAGATCAGAATCGAACGAGGAGTACATTCTTAAAATAAACATTTCTTGTCTTTACTTGTGCGATTGTCGACTCTATCTCGAAGACGCAGGGTTGCGGCGGAGACATGCGCGAGCGCAGGTGTCGGATGAAAGGCGACTCTTTGCGCCGGTGAGAGGGCAGATTATGCGTTGCAGATGACGTCCATTGTTCCCTCCTATAATTTTATCGAATATGATTTACGATCGATTGTTCTTGTGGATAGTAGGAGAGCTCTGTGTGCGTTGGATGTATGTGTGAGTGCGGTGCGTGCTTCACCGGGCGTCGTAACTTACCTGCAGATGGCGTTAGGATGTGACGAGCGAGTCGGGCCACAACGAACTCGTAAATTAAGAAACGACCGACGTCTCGCGAGTTTCTTTTGTTTTATGCATCGCGGGGAATTATGACTACTCCGGTGCGCTAGTCATTTTGGATGCCATAATGCGGAGTCATTTGAGACCCTTCCATTACCGCGGCTTACTCAGCTCTCGTTATTGCTTTGGAAAGTAATATGTATGACGATAAGAAAAGCAATCAAATGTTACTTTTTGGTATTTTGAGTTTCGAAAACTCGGAAAGCTTGTACATACCTACATAGTTTACTATGGGAGCAATAATATAGAGTCGTATAAAACAAAAGTCGCTCCTTTCTTCTTATCGCTATAACATGTTGAAGTTTATCTGTCAATTCACATTTAATATAATATATTTTACATAGTAAAGTATAGAATTTAATTGTATTTATTTAGTCAGCTGACAGTTTTAAAACTATAATTACACTAATAGTTGTAGAATTAAAATTAGTACTCCGTACTTCTGAGAAATCCTAACAAAAATTATCACCTCTGAAAAAACCTCACAGAGTTTTATAACAAAGCTTTTTGCGCAAAGCCTTCATGATCAACACGTCGACAACCGTTAAGAGCCCAAGCAAATTGTTTTCCGGCACAATTAAGATTGAGTTTCAATACGTTTCAATACCTCTATAAAAGCAATATGGCGTAAACATAAGAAAATATTGAAAATAGCTTGTTAACACATTGACAGGTGAGGTAACAACAATACAGCAGTTTTGTAAACATAGGTTGTAGCTATTGTTTAAGCTAGCTAAGTTCTTGGTCGAATACTTTTTAAATTTCAGAGTATAATATAGTAATATAATATAGTATTCGAAGGGAGAGCTTAGGTGACGCGCTTTTGAAATAATCTGGCAAAACGATTCTTTTTTTGAAAACTTTCTTATTCTAAAATCTTTATCATTTCTCTTTTTTTCAATTATTTTGTAAAAACGGTACGTTTCATGAAATGTAGATTTAAAGTATAAACTAACAACTATATTGTTTTTTCTAGGTAAATAGACTTTTAACATTATGAGACAATATCACATTCACCTTTAAGGCGTTACCCCGAACCAAATACGCGTTGCCTCCTATTTAATAATTATACGTTGAATAAAATAACAAAAATTATAGTGTGATGTTTGTAATACCTATTGTAAGCTTTCAAGGGTTCTGTTAGAGTTGTTTTTGTAAAATTTAGGCAGAGGTACGAAGCTGCTCTTTTTGGCCGCCAAACTCAATTTTGCATCTCTGCCTAAACTGTATAAAAAATCTATTATATTACAGATGCATCAAAAGAGCTGATAATAGGTAATTGAATTTCCTTTGTTCAGCGTAATATTAAGATACAAAAGATGGCTGCGCTGATTTAGGTCAAGGTAGCGTCTTAACCTATTAGAGCAAAAAGCGATAGAGAGCTATAATTACACGCGGCAAGGAAACTGGGTCGCCTTCCTGAGTCTTCATTTATATGGCTCGTTCAATTACCAAGAAAATGTGCCGGGAAGCTTTGTAACGGATGCATATTCTAATTAATTACATTCTTATTAATAATAAGCTCAGTTTGTAGAGATGCAGGTTGTTTTAATAACTGACGCCATTTTACGTAACATAAGGTATATTATTGTATTAATTGGCCTGGAAAACTAATCGCACTTAACATTTTGACGACCTCTGTGGCGCGGTGGGTGAAGGTCCGACCGCGAATCAGGAGGTTGCGGGTTCGATTCCTGCCTCGGGACAAATGTTTGTACGATCTGCAGATATTTGTTGAGGGTTTTCTGGTCGTTTTCTATTAAAAAAATGTCTATCTATGTAAATATATCAGTCATCTAGTACCCATAACACAAGCTCTGCTTAGCTTTGGGCTAGCTAGATACACCTATACCACATAGCCATGTGAATTGTCCAGCTTTATTAATTTATTCATGACTCTAGTTGGCAGTTGCTTCAAATTTTTTGGAAATATGATAATACCGATATCTTCAATAAGGTTAAATCAGCGAAGTGCAAAAACAGTTCTTTATAGGTCTTTTACAGAAGGACACGGATTATGAACTAAATCGTAGCCAACCATAAAGCCAGCAAAATCTTTCATGGAGTTTATCATGCAGCGGGTGATCTCAGCCAGATAGCCTTATCTTTGACTCAGAGCTATGCTTCATGCTTTTAATATCCGATTTACTGTTCTGATACACTCATAGGAATGTGTCATAGAAATAATAATCTGAAGAATGGACGTTTTGAAATAGGTTATATTGTTTTTCAATTTAATCTGCGTAGTAGATAGACAAGATAAGAGCATTTGCATGTACTTAAAGATTGTAGCAGTCTACGTTCCCTATATGAAATATAAGTTATTATAAAAGGAATAAAATATCTATAGGTTGTCATCAAAAGAGACGGAATATATTTTGTGGCCTTAAAATCTTCAATAAAAGTTTGTCAATTATAGCTGCGGCGGAAATTAGTTAGCTTCGGCCCGCGGATTTGCACACGTAAAAAGTAGCCCTTATCTTTCCCCGGCATATCATATTCCTCTTGTTTTTTTATACTACTTAAAGATATAAATGATTTATCATCCTGAGATTAAAATCCTATGTTAGTCTGGAGTTCCAAGAAGAGTTATTATTATTCTTTGATAAGGTATAATATATAAAAAAATGTAAAGTAAGTATGAATTTTCTTAAATTAGGTACCTATAACTATAGATAATATATAATTGCAAAAAGCTTTTAGGGTTCAGTGTCGCACGTTGACCTTCGCAAAAAAAAAAACATTCCAATGCGACAATAACGCTCAGTATTTGTGTTGCTTTCGCTTAGCGGGAAGCAATTAATATTTACGAGAATTCTGACATATTCTTTGACCTTCTAGATGTGAGTAGCATCGTAGCTGAACGGTAAAAGCCGGTTCCATACAAATTTACTGAAGTTTGGTTTATCGCAATCAGATTTATGTAGGAAATTACTTTTAGAAGAGAGAGTTTTCTAACAAGTTTTTAAAAAACTCTGTTAATGAAATTAAAGAAATAACCTAGCTAGTTCATTTCGAATTATGAATTAATTAGATGTACCTAAGCAATTTATGACATTTTACCTACAGGTTTTGGTTTGGGAAGGACGTCTATGAATTTTTGATATTTATTTTTCACATCTTACATCAAAGTAAGCAAGTGGTTGCACAGGTTACGGAAGAGTTTTAAACAAATTTAGTATAAAAAAACTTACCCACTGCAGTTGGTCAAACTCTATTTGTATAAAAATAGCTCTACCAAACCTCTAAGGCGTGCTCTCATACAATAAAGATCTAAATAGGAAGTAATACCGATAGACCAACAGTTCCATAACCATGTCGAGTATTGGGCTCGTTTAGGGCCCAAGGTCTCGGTTGGGTGTTATTGTTAATCATATCATAGCGCCTACGCGGAAAACTCAACCTTCAGATAAAAGAAAATGGGTATACGATTAGGAGTACTTTTCTGTGAAGGTCAATGTCTTACTTAGAAATGAGTATTGGAGAGTTTGTGCTACGAAACTTTTACCAAGATATGCACTTATATCGTAGTAGAAAACTACGCATCGCGACGCCTCTCTGTCAGCAAATTTCGAGATGCAGAGCGGCGTAGTATCTTAGTAGTATCGTATTCTTTAATTTAAAATGTAGTAGTGATGTTTGCCATTTTGGTACCAGTGTTGCAAGTCCAAATAAAATCTAAATCTGAAATTTATACGAGTAAAAATGAGAATGACGAATTCCCAAAGGGACAATACCATGTTCAAAGTCAAACTGAATTATGTAGTCCATTATGAATGTAAGCGGGTTAACTACGAACCTATTATATGTAGGTTCGTAGCTAACCCGCTTACATTCATAATTCAAATTCGCCAAACTACGATAGTTTTTATAGTAAAATTTATTATGTAGTGTTGGGGTGTTGATGGAAGTAAGTTCTTGAATAAATATTTGTCGATGAAAATCCAGGACTTAGTACGCAAAAATACATCATAACACTCCATGCATGCATATCCTAGGGTTATTGTCCAGTGCGCGCGATCCGATCCTATCTGCTTCCGAGCGTCGCGTCGCCGTTATAATAGTGCTGAGACACGAACCTTATGAAAGGGTCGTTCAATCAAACCTTTTGTGTCTTGTAACTTTTAGTTATTACGCACTGATTTGATAAGACGGTAAAAGCTTTCAAAGTTTATCAGCGGGCATCAAGGCTTTAAGAGTTTTTACTATATCTCTCGCAGCCTAGTCACCTCCGAGGTAATAGGTATGCGAGTGGCAAGGAGGGGGAAACAAAATACTGGCCGTTTGTGGCTATAAAAAATATTGCAAGAAGGTTTTTCCGGGTGGATAATAAATAAAAGGCGGTACTACTAGACTCGTACTATGCTGCTGATAGAGGAACTTCCTGACGGCGCATATCGTCAGGAAGTTGCTCTCTGTGCAGCCCTAGTCACCGGCCGCTGTACGCAGCTTCGCGGCCGTAAAATAAATAAAACGTAGAAAACAATGCCATCTGCAGAAGTTTTCAAAACTGTGTCTCAAATGACAACGCCTTCCTCCGAAGTTAAAGTGGAAGAATTCCAAAACATTAAGTTAGAAAATTATGGTAGTTGCTAATTATTTTACCCACAGGATGGGGAAAGAAAGAATGAAAATATGTTTCTTTACCTTATAACTACAGTACAACAAACATGTACGATACAATAGCCTTAGCCTAGGTTAATTTAATTAATACTCGTACTACCTAAATTAATTAATTATTTAATGTGTAGCAGTGTTTACGGCACATATGTATGTATGACGTTCACTCAGCATTATGCTGAGTGCATACTGGTGTGTCCACCCAGCGCTGATTCTCAGTGAAGACCAGAGGGAAATACCCTCCTTGACGTGACACGTGTCACTATATTTCTGCTTACCGCAAAAATTTACAACTGTCGCGCTAAATCTAAAACAGGAAACCAACGTAGTATCACTTATCTGGATAGTTACCACATTTATAAAATTCGTTATTTTTCGAGTATGCTATGTTAGCGTAACACATATGAGTTTTTTTTAATAGCATTAATCGTTTTTTTCAAATACGAATAACAAAAAGAAATATTTTCTGAAAGTTTTAGGTTAGGTAAGACGTATTTCAGTTGTTAAAATTAAGCATCGCATATTTAATTATTATTTTTATTTAACGAAATTTTGTATTTTCCAAATAAAATCCATCTCATCCATTAAAATCCCTAATCTCCAGGGAATTCAGACGAAAATCAACCGAAATGAAAGAACGTAGAAAATAGTGCAGCTAGCACAAGTGTCCTGTCCATCCATCCTTCACGACACAATGGATCGGGTCCATCCATCAATGATAACGTTGCAGATAGAACTTTCATCTTGATAGTTTCACTTACAGACGATTTCGGAAATAGCTGTGAGTGTAATAAACTTTTAAATCAGTTATACGGAAATATCTCTGAAAAAAAGGAGAGATTATAATTACATACTTATTCAATTTTATTCTATGAATTCTTAATTTTTTATATATTTTTTTTGTCTGTTGTACTATTTATTGTTATAGTATATTACTATAGTTTTTGTTTGTACCATGAAAAAAATATAAACACTGTTGTCCTTGGTGAATTTTGACTTGTACCTGTTATTGGGGTGGCAGTTAGATATGTTATTCGTAAGTAATGGCCCATAATGCATGCTTTGGTGTAAACTGCGTTACCGCAATTTTAATAAATAAATAATTTTATTTATAAAAATACAACAGTTGAAAACGAGACCCACCATAGGTTGCATAAAGTTGTTATAAAAGGAACAAAACTCAGCATAATGGTGCCTAAGCTTAGATATTTCGAATTCTTTACATTTCTCTCCATCTCTCCATTATTTTTCCTCACATAGACACGTTTCTCACAACGCCAAATGTAGCTAATGGATTATAGAATATCGTAATTGTAAATTATGTACTCTTATTTGAATAGACTCAGTTATAGTTGAATAAACTCTTTCATTTCCAATCCAACCCACAATAGGTAATCTATAAACTAAATAAATAAAAAAAACATTAACATATCTACGTAATCCAAGTTTTGAATATGCGTAAGCGCAATAACATTGATTATTTATCTCTCTTTCTCCTGTAGTCATAATAATACGCTGAGGATTTGACACTGAGACAAAACAAGGATGTTTATATGTTCGGCACGCACCCTCTTTAGGCTTGTGTATTGTTTTATTTAATTTATAGCTCGAAGGATAGCGTTACTGACGTGAAACTTGATATAAGGTAGGTAAGTACTTCTGATATAGTCCGGGTGGTACCTATTCATTTAAATTGTTTCTTAGAGATCGGTGAATGCTTTGTTTAACATTTTGGAATGCGTTTAAGTATAGAGTGAGATCCTTGTTCTGTTTTTAAATTTAAGGCACCAAATGCGTGGATACATTGATAGCTAGAATGTTTTGTTTGGTGGATACTAACATATTAATTTTGTGACAGAATATTTTGCATTATCCTACATCATGAGTAGTATAGTATATAACAAAGTCGTTTCCCGCTGTTTCTCCGTCCCTATGCTTATAGCTTTAAAAGTACTCAAAAGATTTTGAATATTTTTAAAGCGGAGAAAACGTTAGATACAAGTTTTATCAGCATTCCACGCTTGCGAAGCCGGGGCGGGTCGCTAGTTTAAATAAAATAACTATAATTGAAATAAATAACTTTGAAGTTATCTACGCTCCAGTTTTTCCAAATTCACGATGATTTTTCAGCGGCCTGGCATCAGATTAAGGTAATTAGGTTAACATTTATAATTGCTCACGCATTCACGTTTTTGTGCCAACATGAGCATGAAATGCTAACGACATGATATTTACGAAGCGAGGCCACGCTGATTGAAACTGAGGTTTAAGTGAAATTTAACATGAAAATTATATGAATTAAATAAAGCTACATCCAAAAATAGGGCGGTTAACGAAAGGTATCAATAGGTAGGTACAATTCTGTAAAAGCAGGAATTTTTATATGAGTGCAAATCGTGTTTATTGCGTTGACATCGTATGTCTCTTTACTCTAAGCTGGATAGATCTTTTTGAAAGTGCCCTACCTACCTTACAAAACAAAGTCGATTGATCCGATCCGAAACCGGTAATATGGTGTAAACTGGTGGTAATTATCATAAATCCTGCCTAGGTTATGTAGAATTTCTTTAGTTTGAGTATTGTTATTTTATATGTTACTCTATGGATCTTCATCTTCATCATCAATGCTTTCCATCCATCCACGAAGATTCATGTGGAGTTAGTTTTTCGCCACTTAGGTGTGTTTAGTTAACTTATAAGGCTTATACGGTACCGCGGCCGCTATATTGGCCGCTATATCCGTGAACCTTATCCTATATTATGTATTTGTATAGTAAAATAATAAAAATGTATTTATTTTAACCAGTTTTCATCTTCTTTCATAAGTCATTTGCTGTAAGGCTTTAAAATCGATCAAAGTTAGGACACACGACTAGTATATAATACTATCTAAATATAGCAAGCAATTAGAATGTTCCACAATTTCTTTACATAATAACATTTCATCGGGCAGCGATGACTGCATCGTAAAGATTTAATTGGTGATAAAACCACGTAATTGGTCGCGGCTATCGGTTTACCCGCGCTAATGAAACTATTAGAGCACTTTTACATCGTCCTGTAAATAATAAAATAAATACTTTTATTTCGGACTTCACTGATCCTTAATTTTTTAGTAAATTCGATGCTGAATGTTAGTTTAAAAAATATTATTACAAATAAAATTAAATTAATAAAGATAAAGATTACTTTATTTGTAGTAATACACAATTTGACGTTGTCAAATATCTTAAGATACTGATATTTGACAACGTAAAATTTGTACTACTACAAAAAAAAGTAATCTTTATTTTTACATTTCATCAAAAATACTAATAGACATAAACCCCCGGTCTATGATGTTTGGGGGTTTGTCACACTTTGGGTTAGCGTTCAGCCGCTTTTGCCCACCTTGTCTTTTAGACGCATGTAATTAATCTGTTGTAGATTAAGAATTTCATCATTTAGTATATTACATCACCATCTTTTCACCACCATCTCATTAATATATATATTTCATCATTATCACCCACCACATCTACTCACTTCATCACTCCTACGATGATCACTGACCGTGCTTCTCGCAAAGGGGGGTTTATGTTCTGTGATCACCATGATTGGTAGGCAAATCGGTTTTGGCAGTATCACTGTAAAAAAATACACAGAAAGTTGCTGCCAGTAGGTGCTGGTAGGTTCCCTGAGTCAGCTTTTATGATATTTCTGAGCTGAGATGGAGGTGTCAATTCTTACGCTGCTACCGGCATGTATCATTGGCCAGTTTTATTTTCTGTGCCCTAATGTAAACTGACCTTTATACTACGCCTAACGATCGCCGATATCAGTGCTTGGAAATATCTTCCATACAATGAAAGAGAGCCATGGTAAATAAACTTTGGATGTTTGTCTCCTAGAGAAAAAGAGATATATTCTTTATATCCGTGCATAATTTAAAGCACGAATCTGAATGTATATCAGTTATGTTTTTGGAACAGAGTCCAATTTTGTCAGTTTTAGTTATGACATCCAAGTATTCATCAGAAGGGTAGGTACTTGAAGGAATACCTTGGTCTGATGATTTGAAAAATCTTGTTCATTGTGCATACAAAGCTTTTGTTACTTTAGTTACTATTATATTAAGAAGAATCAAACCAACTGATTGCCATAATTGGCAGGTGTAATTGATGCTGCGGTAAATTTTTTTGTACCGCTATCCAATGTTGCAATGCTGCCAGGCTTTTGGCCACTCTGCCTTATGGTTACCGCTTATATTTTTAGCAAATAGATCAAAGTGTTTATACTAATTGTAATTGTTTTATGCAGTTTAGTACTGTAATTTTCTTGGTAAATAAATTTTAACCATTTGGCCAATACCTAAACTTGCTGCAATCTATGTCACCTTACCAAGGTTCCAGGTATAATCAGGGCCTGTAAGCAATTAGAAAGATTCAAGCCATGAGGCGAAGGTTCGTGTATGAAAGCCATAACGACTGAAGGAATGTATTGACGTCAGACTCAATGTACAGACAGGCATGGAAGTTTTTTCTTACATTCTTTGCTTCTTTCACGGAACATAAAAAGTGTTCTTGGAATGGGACCTTTTTTTGATTATGTGGTTTTAGTTACAAAAGTGTGCTATTTGTTATAAATGCATAATAATTGATAATATTGATTTTCCTATTCCAAAGTTAGGTTAGTAAATCGATGTACATATAGAGCATCAAATTCGTTGTGACATATTATGTATGTTTATAATAGATGGAAAATTCTAAATTGTACTTAAATTACGCCTTCAGCGGAGCGAAAAACCGGCATATTTATCAGATCACACGGCTAAGTAGTGAAAGCGTTAACTAAATATAAGATATCTTAAAAGATCACACTTATTTCTTTTTGAGCTAATACTTCATATTCTTCATTTAAATTGCACGAACCAACACACATTCAGACACATAAAACAAAAGAAGATCATAAAAACAAATGTAATTAAAACAGTCCACTTTTTTCAATCTTTCAAAGACATCTTTGTTGAAGCTTAATGGAATCTCTATAAAGCTTCATAAACCAAATAGCAGGCTTATCAAATAGGTTAAGTATTTTGATAATAGGTTATATCGTTACAAAAATGCTTATTAAGGCTCCGCTGAACGGAGTCACGTCAATTAGCCCCTAATCTAGCTTCGTGACTTTTGACTTATGGTTGGTCGATCTTCAGCGCGTAGCTTTCAGCCGGGAAAAGTGGCGGACGCGATTTTCACAACAGTATAAAATTGAATTTAACATAAATTATATAATATTATTGTGTAGTGCTTATTACACTACACAACAATACTAATTGTGAAATTCGATGACAAACCTATGATTTGATATATTTTATCTAAATCTAGTTATTTATTATTGATTCGTTTATTATTCATATATTATTATTTTGTTCTACTTAAGTGCTTAAGTGTATATTGTTCCTTCATGTCCTGTCTATCCCAAGGTTGCCTGGAAGAGGTCGCTCATAGCAATAAATCCGCCCTTTATACTTCCTATACTTTGAGTACCTATGTCTGTTTGTAATGTTTACTCTCTTTGTGTGGTATAATAAAGTATTTTCTATCTATCTATCCGCCGCGGTGACGCAACAATCAATAAATAAAATTTAGTTATTTGACTTTATTTCAATCAATTTGAATTGGTATGGGTATTTATCCAACTGTAAAATAAAGAGTTTTCCCTAAACGAAACTTGATAGCTGAGTCATAAATAATAAGCAGTGCAAAATTTGAGACATTAAGTCGCCTTTTTTTACTTAATGTCGCGTCTGACTTTCATGATTCCAGTTTTTATTTTTATAAATAATACTGACTGATATTATCTACGAAATCGGGTTCTCGTGCCATAAATAAGATTGGGGTATGTAAGTTTAGTTTAGCGTTTATGAGAGAAATTTGTAACAATTAGAAACAACCCTACGTTAGATGGTGAAAGGTTGCCTGGAAAGAGTAGCTCTTAAAGCTAAGGCCACCCATTATGCAAGTATTTCTGTGTGTTTAGAATTTCTTACTCTGTTTTCTCTTCATTGGTGTGCAACAAAATGTATTAGTATTGTATTGTAGATATAAAAAAATATAAAACAACTCAATATTGTACACATACTGTCGCATTTATTGTTGAATTATTGTTAAGACAAACAATTTTTCCTACCTACCGATTTCGCCTATTAATTTAAAATAATATAATGCTGGACTGTGTGAATTGTCCATTCAGCCCCAAGTTGAGCAGAGCTTGTTATGGGTACTAGATGACTGATATACATAATACAATATTATTACATATTAGACATTGAAAACGACCAGAACACCCTGGACACCCTGATCAGCAGATCGTTCAAATATTTATCCCAAGGATGGAATCGAACCCGCAACAAATCAAGTCTTTCATTTCCTACACCTACGTTCAAGGCAACTACCTCTAATTAGCAAAACTTTCGAAATAAACAAAGAAAACTTTGATCTGATAATAGTTTTATTTACATTGCGTTAATTAACCTGCAATTAGCTGTAAAGCAGTGTAATTGAGTGTCTAATAATAGCCTCTAATTATTACTACTTTAGGGTTTTCTATTAGCTGCTCCTTATATTATGGCTATATGGTTTAGTTAATTGTTGGCCCTTTTTTTGTTCGAAGATAGGTATATATAGGAGAGTGGATGCTATATTGTACCGTTGATTAATCGTACACCCACACAATCTCTTTTGATTTTGGTATACTTTCTTTTAATTTTGGTATTCTTCCAACAATTTCTTGTTATAAAAAGGTACACGAGGATTTTTTACAAAACATACTTTATCGTAACCATTATAAGGATACTTATAATGTTGATGCTTTCACTGCCCAGTCGCTGCGATGCGATCCACTCTGCGGGGGTTCTTCCTCCGCGCTGTGGTTATGCAGACTCACATGCGCGTTGTGGACATTGAAAGTGTTAATTGTCACTGCTATTACGTTATCAGTAGCACGGGCTATGTGTCGTGCGGGAATGCTGCGGAATACCGCCTTCGTAATGACGACTTGTTTATAGCATCAAACCAATAGTGTTCCCTTGTGCCAGTTTGGAAGAACTTGCGATACATTGGACTTAGTACCATGTGAGAGCTGCGGAGAGTTCAAATTACATTAACTGAAATGATGATTGTCTATTGTTAGGATAATATGGTTTCACTATTATATCGTGTGTAGATAATGTTATTGAAGATGACAGCGACACAGTATACTGTCATGCGTAGATTATTATTCGATTTTGATTTTTAATCCCATTCTTAACCAGGACTTATACACAATTTATTACTAAATTTACTTAAATATAGGTACTGATATTAAAAATTATACAGGTCAAAATCTGCACATTGAAGTTTATATGTACTCATGTTGTTTAATAGGAGAGAAACTGTGAACAAATATATGGGCAACGCGAACAAAGTCGCGAGTACAGCTAGTAAACAAATATAAATAAAAAACCTTGTCGCACGAATCATATAAATTAATTTTTTAACGCTTAGTGATTAAGTTTCTAATTTTTTATAGGTACCTATGCTATGAAATAGCCTCTCTAAGCAGCCATGTTCACACAGAGCTAAACATTGTTTCGTGAATCTTCCTCTTCATTGTAGGCATTTAAAGGTTATTTATTATGTATGGATTAGTTGCATTTCGTGCAATGTCCATTTGTAAATGAAGTGAAAAAAGTTAGTAAAAGTATATCCCCATCATAGAAAGATAATTATCAATATAAACAGAGCTTATATACAAAGGTATCCCAATGTGTGACCATTCTTAAATCAAAACTAGCCTTTTAATATGTATACCAGACCAGACATGCCACCAATTCATATCCATTGTTATCGCCTCACGAACCTCAATTTTAAAACGCCAGCTTTTTCGTAAAGCCTTCCTACATAAGTGACCGTAGTGGTATTTTTTATACTAGCAAAGCAAGGTGGCAAGAAGTCATACTGCCCGCCTCCTATCATAATACTTTAATCATTGCTGGCAATTACAATTAATCTCACACGAAAACGCCCCGAGTCTAGACCTACAATCTCAGGTAAGATCTTATTGAGCTTAGTGACGAAAATATGTGCCCTCCATTTTTATTCTAATATAATTACTAATCACTACAGAGTAGAAAACTAAGTGGCTTCACGCTGTATGTCCCTACGAGTATCTATGCTTAGATCTTTAAAACTGCATAACGGATTCTGATGCGGTTTTTTTAATAGATAGAGTAATTTAAGAGAGATGTTTAGATATATAATATGTACCTGTGCAAAGCCGGGGCCCGTCGCTAGTAATATTATAAGTAGTAGCTAGTAAGCCCAACGTGTAAGTGAATGTGTATCTTTTTTATTTTATGGAATTTCCCGTGTAAAGGCCGGGCGGACCGCTAGTTTGTAAAAACAAGCAAAATAAATAATCCTTATGTATGGAAATTTGAAGTTCGATTTGATATCCTTCGTCATATGTCATACAAATTATTTTATGGTTATAACTTTTGATCATGGTGCACCAAACTGTGCCAAAATTTTATAAAATAAACTCAAATCATGATAAACATATAAAAATAAATCTTAATGACTACTTATTATTATTATTCATTGGCGGCGCCACCGCTATATATTAAAGCCTTAATAATCAGAGGTGCGACACTAAAAGTATTCACATGAGTGTCGTGACGAGCTCACGATTCGTGTGAGGTGGAGGCAACGTCGTCGCGTGACGTCTAGCGACAATAAAATTATAAGTTCACCGCAGTGACAATCCAGTGATTTACGCCGGCACACACGCGAATATTCTTGTATGAAAGACCACGGTATAGTTGGCCGTAAGTCACACAGAACGTAAAAATACGTTCTAGCATTGTTGTCACTGACTGTACATTAGTTAAATCTCATGGACGTATTGGGAACTCATGTATAAAATTATAGAAATATGTTTCACGAACCTCTCGGGAAATACGAAATAATAGAATCATGGACCTCTGGGAATAAGTCAAAGGTAAATTACAAAATTTCGGAAGTTGAGGTAGATTTTATGGAGTTTTCACATACATATTCGCAACTCGGCAGTTTGTGTCCAGTAGTATTAGACACCATAAGCTTTCGATATAAGTTCACGAAAACCATTGACGTCTTTGAAGGAGAGGGCATAGATAGTAGAAGCATTATAATTTAATGTACATTTAACTTGAAAATAAATAAATACAAATACATAATACAAGTAGTCTCTGGTGACAGAAGCCATAACTATGTTGTGCCTTACATAAAAAGAGGCGGACCTACTGGACAGGTTAATGAAGAAAATGCGCGGCGAGATAGCAGCACGCGTGACCGCTGGATTAATGGCCTCGCTTTATATCGTTTGATGAATACGAGGGGGTGGGGCCATGAAAAAAGCGAATTATGATCACCAGTATGATTTAAAATGCATTACTGAACACGCAAGTATGCAATGCCCACGGTATTTATTTATGAAAGGTCATCTTTAGCATTTGGATTTAGTTGTGTGGACTACCAACACCGTACGTTGAATAAGCTATTTATTTACCTTCATTAGACAAAAATTACAATGTAAGTACGACTATTCCTTAGCCGTGGTCTCTTTGTAAAATAAAAGAATCTTGTAAACATCTCTTTCATACATAACATATCACAATATGTATTCACAAAAACATTTTATCTCATATACCACATAGTTATAACATTCAAGATCTATCAAAAAAGGCTTTGTGTCGCCCACCAGGAACCGACGACGACCAAATTAATCATTAAAAAAAACATTCTAGTGGATAGAATTGTATCATAAATTGTTCCACTATTAGCTATCAGTAGCCATAATATTTCAAGGATACCCTCGTGTCGTAGGGTATTTAAGAATAAGTCTAGTCCGGTTTTGCGAACCATAATGTAAGGGCTCATGACAAAAAAAGGAATTCGTAAACGTTAATATCCACGCCGTCATCGAAATCGATGAGGAGGTTTTATTTATATTTCAAGAAGTATCCATCATAAACTTAACCATCACCTCTAACCACTGGCTAAAACGTGGCTGTAGATATTTCGCTATAATTGATATTTTAGAAAAAAAAAATTACGAGTAGGTTCGCATTTCAAACCAATTTTCTACTTTAACTTTGTAAATATTTGTTATTGTAAATGTGTTGTAACACAACAGCAACATAACAAAACCGCGTGATGATAACCACGCGGTTATGTCACTGAATTTAAGACAAAGAAAGAACTTTACCCATTCTTTATAAGAACCTAGTTTCTGTTGGAAGTACAAAGTTTTACTTTACCCATGTAGCGGTAAAATTCCACCATTTTTCAGGCTCGTGACGTAAAAAGTTGGTTGCCGTGATCGCCGCACGACAGTCTGTAATAGGTGTCATTACCGCGTCGGCAGAAATTGTTCCACTATCAGCTATCAGGTTTATAGAGCCAGATTATATGGTATATAAACTTCGTGAGGACACGCCTTCGGCTAACTTCATTATGGGTTTTTAATCGAGCATTGGCTTGGTGCATTGGGTTTGGTGTCGATGAAAATAGAGAGTTTAGAGTTAGATACTCGTAAATATAAAAAACTTTACAAAAACAGATGAGGCCTTTGTCCAGCAGTGGATTAACATGGATGATGATGAAATGATAAGCAGCTTTGCTGTTAGGACCTTTTGGCTTACAGAAGCAACAGCACAGTATCTGTTTTCTGATAATAATATTTTGTGTAATAGTTTTCTCGTACCTATATGAGTTAACAGTTTGTTATTTTATTCTCAAAATGTGTTTTTGAGTCTGTTTTGTACTGTGTGATCAGAAAATAAATGATTGTTTGTCTTTTAAAATCACTCGTTTTTTACTCGCGAAGTTTTGTTTTTCGTGATTTTCAAGTGATTTATTATCTCGAAGTATTTGAACGGGTGAAGAGATTTCGATAAATGCGGTAATACTCGATTGGGCTCCTTTACGGTTGGAACTACGTTTTTTAGGACTTGTTTAGCTTTAAAAAAAAGTGCAAAAGCAGGTATCGAAGCTTACAATGTAATATTTATTTATTTACAAGTTTACCCCATTATACTTCAATGTAAACAAAATTCAATAATTTATGTGACGGGATTCAGGTCTTTTCACCAATCGTTCGAATGTTTCAACTTTACTGGTTTTAAAGGCACGAGGTCCGCAGTTGAACTAACGCTTGAAATTACAAAGACCACATATAACTTAGCTTCATCAAAGTTAATTTATTTCGGACACTATGGAACAAATGACCAACAAAGACACCGTCGAATATTTATTTTTACTAAATTTCATAATTTCTTTATCATATGAATATACCGTTGTACATATAATTTATGCCCCTCGTTATGGTATGATAATGAAGCTCCATGCCTGGTATAATGAGTGCCGCGATGAATAAGCACTCGGATATCCACGGCATTCCCGGCATACAGCGACATACAGCGGCATACATCGGCATATTACGCCAGACATGCCGTCTCGCATGCAAAGGTTGTCAAACCAGAGGAATTTCGGTTTTTAGTACCAAAGAAAATTATAATTCCATAACAGAACTAAATAAGAACTAGTATTAACAATTGAACTAATAGTAGACTGTTGCAAACAATCTACAGATAGGTTAGCTGATCCATATACCCAGTTGAAACATCACCAAGACGCTGCATTGCCTGTTTTTAGTGAGATTATGAATACTGCTGACGTGATACTATTCATTGAATTAGATTAAGTAGACACAAGGTCCCAGAAAACAGCAGCCAAGCAAAGGAAAAAATATATTAAAAAAAATTAGCGTCAAGCATTGAAGACATTATAGTCAGGATGTCGTTGATGGATATTGCTATTGTTTTAATCGACTTTGGCAGGGATCTCGAGATGACAGTTTATTATTTAAAATATACGGTCATCTCGAGAATCCATATAAGATTTAATAAATCCTTGCCAATTAAGATTAACATTGCCTTCATAGCCCAAGACGCACCTCCCTCTGTTGCGCTGTCATTGTACACTGGGCAGTGATTGTGTTAAGAGTCAACTAAGTACATTAATATCTACTGTAAATATGTGCATTCAGTTATAGAAATTCCACGTCTAAGTCAAAAGCACTCTTTACTTATCATCCTTTACATAGCGCCAAAAATATTCCAAATGTAGTTAATTTCTAAGGTTATTCCTATACTGTTAAAAAAACTTACTCATATATTTACTTTTTGTTATAACTTACTTATTATATGTATTACTTAATATATACCAACGTCTTTGCCTTTATATTATCCTTTTATTTTCAGTGTTCTAAATTTAAGTATGTACGTTAAATTTAATCTTGATCTGTTCAGTGGTTTTGGAGATATTCGGAACAAAATAATTCACATTTCAAAAACTTTCGGCTTAATAATAGTAAGATTCAGTACGACATTCACGAAACCACGATATCCAACCGATTATCGTAAAATGAAAAGCTCCAAACATGGCTAAGTGGCAACTCAAAGCACTCTCCTCAGGTGGTATTGCCAGTCACTCAGATTCTTCCAAGTCACGCCACACGCCTGTGGACAATTTAAGGGACAGATACCATAATTTCTGGGGGTCGTGACTCAGCTTTAATGAAGCTAATTTTCATATTTTCAATAAAAATCTGGGTCAACAACCTGCGTTCTTGTTTATGTTGACGATAAGGTTTTAATTATAATTATTGGACATAATATTTCCATTTGTATTGTGTTGTAAAGATTTAGACTTGGGCTTATCAAACGTTGCTTGTAGCATTTACATCGTTTTCACGAAGGAGCTTACACGTTGTTTAGTCCACCTTGTTTTTTCATTGGCTATTTATTCAAATTATTTATTAGTTATAACCCTAAAATATAGCAGAGTTGTAAATATTTTTGGAAAATGGACCCCAGATGTTTGTTGATAAAGTTTTGCCGCTTTATGATGACTGCGTTTTATTTGAATAGCCACTCACGGCAAGTCATCAAGTGTTGTGATTGTGACGATATAAAATCAAAACGATAGGTTTACTGGAAGTGGCTTTATGAAATTTTCATAAAAACCTTTACGAAATATTTTAGAGGATTCATTTTTATTCGTCATTGTTCAGTTAAAATAAGTGTTGTTTGAATTGTTACCTTAACAAACATTTTTAATAGTTCTTTTCTTTAATCGTTATTGTTATGTTTGTGTAACTCGAATGCCGTGTCTTATAGAAGTAGGCTCTTATCAATTAGATAATAATCAACTATTACGTACAGTTTGGTGATCTTTCATGATTCGGCATAGATATGAACAATGATTTTTATTATTGATAGCTTACAACTACTTTTAAATATGGAGCAACCTTGCCCAGAAGAAACTTATTCAATTTATAAATCTTATAATTAATTCACAATTTGTTAAAATCCAATAAGTTCTAGCTGGAATCAGCCTAGTTCACAGAAAAAAATATATCTTTTTTTTTATTTTTTTTTATTTCATTGACTAAATGAAAGATGCAGTATTTCATAGATATCATAACTGTCGGCTCGATAAATATCGTTAGTCCTAATATTTTTCCAGTCCACAATTTCGCATCACTTTTTATAAAAAGAAGAAAGTCTATGAAATATTGCATTCTTTAGCCAAAGATAAACGCGTGGACAGATTAGAACATTGATGTCTCTTCCATTTTCTCTATGTTTGTATTATGCCCATTAGCCAGCTAAGGGTAGATGATGTTTCTAGATAGCGGGGTCAAGTGTCCCCCCGGGGGGTGAAAATATCCATAAAGGGGGTAATTTCTGACCACTCAGATCGAATAATAGATAAACTGCAGAACATAAGACAGTAATATTATGTGAAAATTTCGAGCTCCTTAATTGACGCAGAATATCACGCGATGTTAGTATTAAATAAGTATTAAATATTGGCTTTTAATTTATTTGGGGGAGATAGTGGAAGGCGATTGTGTTGTTATTCAATTTAGAAGTCAGATTTTGGTTTATTTAAACATGTTAATTTATTCGGTTAAGTCGATTGACTTTCAAACTTTCCCACATTTTGGTTTGTTATACAACAACTGACTTTCGCACCGACATAATAGCTAGTCAGAAATTCTAACAAGAACATAATAGCGTAACAGAACAACAAACTAATAAGATTTTTTAACCTCTTGTGTTGGGGGCATATTCAGCAGTGCAACTATCCATAATATAAGCTGATGAGGAAATTATAATGTTTAGGGTAGGAAATTACTGAAAAAATTAGACAAACGACAAAACAAATACAAACAAATACAAAAAATACAAACAAATACCTATCCTAGTGTTCTGACCAACGAAAACAGAGCTCCGTTTACTTTTTCTACGTAAGTTAGAGTTTTCATATAAAGTCTAAAATTCTGTCATCTACAACCATATTTCCAACATTTCTACCCTATGATGTGCCTTTACAAGAAACTATCCCAACTAACACAAGTCAAGGGGTGTTTTTATAACTCTCACCAGATGGCGCATGTCATTTAGTGCACCCTCTTACAGAACCACTCTACTTTGACCCTCTACATTACCCTCTCTGAAGAAACGTCGTTATAAATAGGGGAGGTGAGGGGTCTTCTTATATTGGGGATGATAACAGAGGTTAGGAGTCAAAAGGATCCGTTATGCTATTACATCAATAATGTTGCAAGTAATTGATAGTTGGGAATAACAATGTCATAATTCAATTTCGTCCGTGACAAAAATTCTTATTGGAAATTAGCCTCATTCAACAACCATTCTTAAACAAAAGTGAGAACGCGGCTTTATCTAATTATTTTGTTATTGAGGTGATCATAAACCTATACGTCAGTTTTCGCCAATCAGTCATGGGTGAAAAAAAAAATGTACCTAAAACCAAAGCCGAAATCAATTAAAATGTAATTGATGATGTAAATTTAAATAATTTTATAATCTTATGTTATAAAATAAAATAATTTTGTATACCTATGTCTTACATAATTTACATATATTAAGAGACTTGTAACCTATCAAAGTTATTAATAAATGAGCTATACATACATACTTGAAGTGTTTTTATGAGAGTAGGTAAAACCATGCCATTAATGTAATTTTTTTGTCTTTTTATTTATTACGTTACATAAAGGAATTCTCAAAAATCCTTTGGGCTGCTATATGAAACACATACATAAATACATATAAATACAGATACTTACAACAGAGTCATGACGACTCACGATCTACATGTTCTGTCACGAGGGTAAATTTCTACTTCAAGAAACTCAAAACGCTTACTTGGAGGTAAGAGCGCGTTTTGAGTTTCTTGAAGTAGATTTTTGTTTTCCTATTTTCCAATTACTTTGTACTGTATGGACCTGTCCACTTAAACACATATAAAACCCTGCTAAAGTAAGAATACGGAGGTTCTAATCATTTCTATCTTTCCAATTAGACACGAAATAGGGACCGTTGCTGTTTCCTCAAATTTGTGGGAAGGTGGTAACAGCTATACTCCAATTTGTTGCATACGGGGTGTTTTGGTTTACAGACAGATATACTGCAATATTAGCAATAGAGTAATAGTAATTGTAACAATAGAGAGGTTATGGGTTTAATTCAAATAACTAATTTATTTTAGTTTTGTTGGTTCAGATTTTAGCCTTATTTGGTACGTTGGATTAAATTAATCACTTAAATTAGTGTTTTCCCTGAATTATTATTTTTTGTAGTAAGAATAGTTTTAGACTTATTATCAAGGGAAAGTCTTATCATCGTTGTTTAAGTGTCAAACTTGCATTTTAACAGAAAATTAGGAAAATACATAGAAATCGTCATCTTTATATAGGTACTTTAAATTAAAATTACTAACGAATTATTAACTAGTTCTAATATATTTCTATAATTGATTTAATTTTTTTCTGATTGTTCCTTCAACATAGTAAATGCTTTAATTTAAACTCATTGTTATAATTAAATAATCAATTTAGAACTAGTCTTTACCATTGAAACAATTGATCTAACTGCAGACTGTTGCAAACATCTACAGGCAACTCAACTGATCCATACCAATACCAGTCAGAATCTTTCTCAAGACGCTGGCTGCATACCCTCACTGTATAGCAATACTGATGCGCCAGTTACTCATCACTTCTCGGGTCACCACCGCTTCAACCAGGCGCTCAGATATTTTTTATTATTGGTAACACCTTGTATACAGTAGATCGTAAAGAAGCAATATAGAGAGGCTCGATTCCCTCACGCTATCCTGAATAATTTGCCTTAATGACACCAGCAATTGGATGGTAATGGGTTTCCTTCCGAATTCGCGAATGCCAGCACGCTTGTTAGATGGTTCCTTGAATTGATTTTACGGGTTTGAAGGAATAATGTTATGGTGTTCCTGAATCACTTAGTTTTGCTGACTTGAATTGGGCCTAAGTTCATAATGAGAGCGTAAGAGTGGTGGAGTGTTAACAGATTCTAAGCTTCGTTTTTTTTGGTCTCTGATATGATGTGCACATAGTTTTGGAGGCCGAACCCAGCCGTAGGAGACATTGGGTTTTGAATCATCATGACGATGTTCACTAAAAAGTTATCCAAGTAATTGAAACGTTTAATTGCTTGGATCCCATTTCGTCATTTAACCCACGCTTATATTGTAAGCATTATCGAAGTACCTAAACAAAACGTTTGATTGCTTTCTTTCTATTTCTTCACTAATCCACGCTTACCCTGTAAGCATTATCCAAATATCTAACCACAAAAAAACGTTTGATTGCTTGATTCCCATTTTGTCACTGTAACGCTTACCCTGAAAGCATCACCACATCACTTACCGTGATTATTTTCATCATTTATCATCTATCCATTTTATCATTGTACCTTGTATAAATTCGCCATGACTCGGCCATCATTATGGGAGGCCTATGTCCAGCAGTGGACTAACATAGGCTGATGATGATGACTCGGCCATGGAAGAGATAACTGCTTCCTGCTATAATGCCGCCCATTGTTTGTAATTTCTATGGTTTGTTTGCCTATTCATAATAAAGTATTCCTGTATTTTGTTATTAAGACAATATAATTTCAGTCCGGAAGTATTACTTTACCAAGAAAACTAAAGTCCAAATGGCTTTCCCAACTCTCCAAAATACGGCCATTTGCATTCAAAAGTCCGCTTCGTTTTTTTACTTCTCCAATATCTGAGATTACATAAACAATAAGGGGCGTAATGGTCGCCGTGGGGGTTAATTAAACAATAAATAGCCAGACGTAACGATTATTATTATATACAAACTCGTAGCTTTGAATTCTCATCGCTCAAGGTGATGTCAAGTTGGGGGTTATTCTGGAAAGTTTTCTTGAAACACGAGCAAATGTCGTCCCGTATTCTGTGGTGGTTAGAATACTCTATTTATAAATGCAAGCTAACCACATGATATGATAATATCACACTATGTAATAATATACTTTGGTTTTAAGTACATAGATAAAGGATTCTTTTTGCTTCCCTTCTTTCGTTTCTTTTAGGAAAGCTTCTCTTTAGTAGTAATCGAGACGCGTATTATGGTGTAAATCAACTTTGGTTAACTTTTGGATTGGACCGAATTCCATTTGACCACGACCCAGTTTACTATTTTCCGCCCACGAGTTCGATACTCTCGTTGTATCTATGAAAGCGTTTAAACGTCTTTTGAAAGATTTTTAATAAACAAATGGCATCTATTCATAGAAATAAAAGTAGCCCAAAATCATCTTTATGCAAAATTTTAGCCGAGTCTGTTCAGTAGTTTTGGCGTGAAGAAGATAGATAGATAATTCTTTATTACGTAACCTTACAAATAGAATACAATGGGTACTAAAGTGAAGTGGTAACAAACAGGGATCAACACTTTCGGATTCATAATATTAGTAGGTATGATATTTTGTCTCAGTCAGGTAACCTACCTGCTGTCTGCTGTTGGCGCAATGTTGGCAAAATGTAAACAATAGTTCTAATTTGGTTTTGTTGTATTTGTTTATAATGGATTTTCATAAGATGCAACGTCACAAATTCATATTATCCGCGTTTTCACAATCCCCGTAACAATAAAAAAGCGTCGCTAGTATAGTCTCAACTTTGCTTGGCTGATTGGCACCATTGGCTCTTACGTTATGATTACGTAGCCCTGTCCGATACAAACGTAAGTGTTTTGGAAACAAAGATAAAAGTTCCAGCGATTGTTTAATATTTGCAAAAGAAGCATGGTTTGGGGGAGTATTATCGAGTTATTGAGCTGTACCCGGCACTGAAAATGATATAGGAAATAATATGAGCGAAAGATGAGCGTTTAGACAAGAAGAAGAAAACAATAATAATAATCTTCAGGTGTATCCTACTGTGCAACTTGTGTGCAACCGAATGATATACGCTACGTGTCGTCCTCACCTTTAGATTAACTCTCAGACAGAAACACAGGTCTACAGGCAAAACGAAAATATTTATATTTGCGTTAGAATAAAGTTTCTTGTGTTTCTTCTCAATATTCGTTTTTACTATCGTACTTTGAACTCCTTACTTTGTAAAATTATTGATTCTTGCAACAATATACATATTTCGGTACTTTAAGTCTTTCGAGATGTTTTTTGGTCTTTTGAATGTCGAAGTATTCGTGATAATATCTACAGCCTACTTCCAGAATAGACCCCGCAGTCATTACGGCTTGCTCGTTAACGCTCTCTAATTGCATCGGATTAATATAGACTTTGTTAAATAAAATCTCTCATCTCACCCCCCTTCTCCCGAACACGGCCTTTTTTGGGGTTCTTTGGGGAGAAGTAGGAACGAAATCTGTAAAAGTAGTTAAGGCGTCATGGGAGGTACTATGTTTTGACTTTCAAGTTGAGAAGTTATTCATATCCTTAGTTTGTTTTTTCATATCCACTGATCGATATTTTTTAAGTTCAAAGTTCATGTAAAACGTTTTCGCACTGTAAATTATCCGAATGCGAATCAATTTTTGATTCCTCACTTACGAGAGGAATCTCCAAACCTGATAGACATCATAGTCATTAATGATATTCGATTTAAATATCTAAACAATATATCGAAATATTGAAACTAGACATGACAGCAACAATCCCTGGTAGGATAGTGTTTCTGCCATAGGCAGAACCACTATCCCCAAAGCCCACCTCCCTCTTACGATTTTTTGTTATTTACCGCGCTGCAGATGCCCTTAATGACGTTCTGAAACTTACGATGACACTTGGCTCTCCGTCGGATGTTAATTGCAGAAGGAATTAAAGAATTCCCGTTCTTCTAGGAAATAAATGGGACGGCCTATGTGCGTGGGGTGGGGGAAATGAAAATGTTATGATTTAGTTTTATGGTCGCGACGCCCGCAGCGGAAATGATGTCGACCCAACAAACAATTTGGCGTCAATTAGAGCTTATTTTAGACCTTAACGTGATATAAAGGTGCTATAGCAGCAGCAATAACAACTTTTGGCAACATAAGAGTGTAGTCTAACAAAATATTCCACTGTGAGCTATACAGCATAGTTTTAAGGGTAATAACAAGATGAGTTTAAAGGTTAAAGACATACAGCAGCAATTTGTAACGCTATAATACAGGCTAAGCATCTTGTTTTATAGCTGTAAGTGAATCTTACAACCATAGAATCTAAATAAGAAGTAAGCACTGACTACAACCCCCCAAAGTGCTATGCAAGCGCTAACGAACTCTTGCCAAGAACTAAAAGTTGTACAAAAGCAATAATTACTTATACAATGGTTATTATAGCACCAAATACCTAAAGAGGTACAATACTCTCTTATATTACTTAAAGTTGTAACAGTGGGAACATTTTTCGCTATCATAGAACTTCTAGTGCCTAATGTCACTTCTGTATAGGTTTAGGTAGAGTAATAGATCTCAATACCTCTTCTGTAACCCTTATTTGTTCACTTGTTGATATCAGAGCAATGGCGAAGTGATAGTAGGTACTAGAAGTAGTCAAGCGGGAGTTTTCTGCGAAAATGTCAATCTGGGTCCCGTACATAATTTTCTAAATAATAAATCAAATTAAACACAATATTTCAATCACATTTCTTTTATTCTTTTATACAAAGTAAATTAACTTAGTTTTTCTTTAAATGAATCATATTCAAATATATTTATTTATCACACTGAATCCTTATATTTGTCATTTAAAAACTATAAAGCAAAAAAATTATCTGATAAAGATTCATGAAATTCAGCTTATCATCAAGATTTATAGTAATAAATCAATAAAAATATAGTCAAGATCAAGAGGTTATTAATTTGTATCATATCATTCACAATCAGACCTACAGCTTGTACTAGTAGGTCTCTTTTGCAGAGGCCGCCTTCCGACTTATCAAGTCCTTTATCAACATCATCTTTCTCTTTGTTTTTTTTTGTCAAGTTTTACACGTTTTCATATCGTTATAACAAAAAATCTAATTCGCGTTCAGCTTCTGCATAAGTTGAAATATTTCTTATTTTTACTTGACACTTTATTCGTCGCCCATCAAGTTGTAGTAAGGTGTTTGTAGATTTTACAAGTTTTAACGCATTGCATTTAGGCCATTTTAGTACTATTATTATGTTTCCATGGATCCGATGGAGCATGCAGTACACAGCACATATTTTCCTTTTTCTATAGTTTGTACAATTGTTGTGTACGGCATTCTGAAATTAAAATACAAGTTATTTCATGACGTCACTGAAAAGAGGAGATGAAGGAGGATGAAGGAGATGAATGAGAGGAGAGAGAAAAGATACAGTGAATAAAATATATACATAAAATTGAATCTCCTATGCCGGCATCCTATCATAAGTACTTATAAGCCTAACACAGAAATCTATATCTGATTTCTAAATAATTGATAAATTTTAAACATAAACATAATATAAAGGACCTTTTTCTTATTTTTGAGTGGTTTTAAAGTAGCAGTATGCGTTACTTTCGCGTTACTGTAAAATAGAAGTGTAATGAATGTCACTCAAAAAGCTACGGACAGACAGTACTACGGATCCCTAAATTTGTTTGCCCACCATTTAAAGGTTGCGAATTGATCTGACTAAGGTTATAAAAACAGAAGCAACTATGATTTATATAAAGTATTTTACTTATGCTTCATTATGTGTATTAATTACGACTAGCACGATACTTTAAACTGGAATAAACAATGTTTTATTCGATTCTTCGAAAACTTTTATGTTACTCCATATCTAATACATTGTTTATTTTCAGTAAAGAGACATTAGTCATCGGGCGCTTGAATAATTTGTTAATAATACATATTCTTAATCACAATGTACTTACGTTCGCAGTGAAAAATCAACCTCTCCTGTAGTCAATAAGTTGGAACTAAACGATTTCATTTCAGTTTCACAAACGAGGCGCCCTTTTGGATTAATAAATATCTAAACATTTTACGCACACAAAACTAGAAGTAATTATTCTGTTGATAAAAAAAAGAATATCGTGATGTTAAAATTTAAGAACCTTATAGCTCTTATAGATACCTTTTGGAGCTCAGAGCGTTAATAATCACCCATTTGCCACCCTCATTCCACCTAAAGACATAGTGAGTGACGTTGTAGTTCTGTTGTTCCCCTTAAAGAGTTAGTAGTCACCTATTTGCAGCCCTCAAAGCACCCAAAGAGTTAATAAACGCTATATTAATCTATTGTACCACTAAAGGACTTAACTTCCGCTTATTTATCGCGTTTTTATCTCTTGTAGTTTCAGTTTTCGCTATTATAGCTCTCTAATAGCTCTATTATACCTCTAAACCAAATCTGTAACTCTGTTGTACAGCCATTAAATAACCCAAGGCGATATAAAAGTGTGCCCAATTCGGGGGTATAGAGGAGTTATAGTGCGCTCTAACTCCAAATAGTAACACTTATTAATAACTTAAGATCTGGTTAGCGCTCTTATACATCTAATATAGCTCTTGTCTTAGCGCCTAAGTGTTAGTTGGGGAGCCTTTCAGGTTTATTCAAGCTCCGCGTGCTGTGTTCCGGTTTGGTGGGCAGTTACTCGCGCGAGTGTCAAGGGAAACATTATGAATAGGTAGGTATATAATATCAAGGTAGTTATGAAGGGAAAAAGAAAGGAATTTGTAAGTAAATGATATTGGCGCACACTATACCGTGCCGAACGCGATAAAGGAGTGGGAGTTATTCTGAGGGTAGATTTTGACTGTCTTTTTAGTGCTTCCAATGCGTACTACTGTCTTTTTGGGCTCCAGTTTTCGTGTAATATCTCTGTGCCAAAAAAAAATTAGTTGTTTTGATAATACACAGTCCTCAAATGGCACCTAATAAGGATGTAATCAAAGAAAGCGGAACGGACAAGGCAGTGCAAGAATAATTCGTAGCAGCCGAGCACTCGCTACGAAAGTCTGGAACACTGGTTATTGTAACGCAATATACATATAAATAACTGGTGAAACAGCTGTTTCACCAGTTATTGCTCAATTCCTAGGAATTGAGCAAAGTACGAATAAATATTTAAGTTGTTAAAATCTTTAAGATACATTTCGGCATACAACAAAGACAATTGGAGCGAAAATTATTACCAACTTCAGAAACAAGTTCAAAGACGAACCAATTCGCTCGCAGATGTTGCCAGCTCGAAATTAACTGATGAACTTGAGGAGATTTCAAGAGTGTAGCATAGATTAAATAAGTAAGTTCTGTGTAAGTAGTTGAATGAGTTAGCACTGCGTCACGTGGTAGGGGCATTACGTTGCGAGTTCGCGCGCGATTAAAATTATCCTGAGCCGTTATCGCTGGGGGTGACGAGTATTGTAGAGTTTCGAAATAATGGATATGCCTTTACTTAAAAAGTTATACAACTTGTGGATGATAATAAGATAACTGTTCTCGTTCTGAAGTCTGTTTATAAGTTAGTTTTCGTATAATATGCCGAGCAGTGGACGTTAAGTTGTTATATTTTTTGATAAAAATTGGGATAAGAGTTACGCCATTGCTGTGTTGAACGAAAGGCCTAGCGTACCTAGATTAGTTCCCCAAATAAGTTTTTTAGTATTTTCTTAAACTTAGCCGTTCGGATTTGCGCAGAATGTTACGTTCCTCTAGTTAGATACAGAATTGACAAGTGAACACTTTGTTGATATCCCACCACAAACAAAGAACAGTCGGTAAATCAGTAACATCGGCAAACACTAGCAAACGTTTACGTTGTCACCGTCGTCGTTGTATACCCACTAAAAATCAACATCATCCATCATATAGTACCAATAACACATTATTTATTTACATTGATTGTTCAGCATTATTTATTTATTTACTACTGGACACTGGCCTTCCTTTAGTTTTTCGTTTCGTTATGCCGCATGTAAATAAATATTCGTAACTCTTCGTTCGAGATGTTAACAAAGACGTTCGCAAGACGGGCGGATCGTGATGACGTGATTGGCGCCCTTATTAATTACTTCAACTGTATTCTAGGGCGCTCCTAATTAATAACAATAATTCCAACTCGGCGCCAGATGACGACGATGATATAAAATCAAGAAACTTCCACTTGGTTATTGGGACTCGAATTGCTTTCGGCCATCGAAAATTTCTTAAAGCTTGTTGGATAGATTTATGCGTGTATCGAAATTAGTAACAGTATAAAGTTCTTTTACATTTAATTATTTATATTTTAATTTTATACACAACCTACATTTTGACTGCAATATTCTTAACTCTATGTATTTATAATACAAATAACCGTGTTTGAGATTCCTTTTAAATAAAAGATAAACCCGTATTATGGAGTCTTGTTCTCCTTCCTTGTTTATATTAATACCTTCCTTTGTCTAAAGAACAAACATGGTACATGACACGTAAAGTTGTTTCGGAACGGAATACCACCTCAAATTACCCAATCAATTGTCTAATAATCAAAAGCCTTGCAAATCGACCTTTTCACTCCAAGTTTACTAAAGGTTACCACACAAAGGACCGGAATCTTTCCCGAATTCAATCGGAATCTATTCAAAGTCTAGGCAATTACGCAATCAAAAACACCAGTCAGATTAGAAGCCGTATGTTTTTCTATGATGTAATCGTGTCTCGGTAACCACAATGGTAACTTGTCTCAAGTAAATTGAGTTTACTAAGGATTCCTTATAAAGTCGTTTTCTCAGAGGGTTCATTTTGTGGACTCGAAAAGATTAGATATGATGTAAGTGAATGGAAAATTTAACATAGCAGTATTGTCAATTTTCATCTTCAACACTGTTGATGGATGTTTTAATTATGAGACGTAAAATATTAACACTGACATGACTTTACAGTCAAATAAAACTAACGCAACTGAAAATCAGTCAAAATATTCCGACATGAGTTATCTAAAATCTGAGATGTATATGAGAATTCGGGGGGGGGGGGGGTTACAAAAATCTGACAGCAAACCAAAGTAGGCATTTGACGTTGGTTTGCTGTCAGATAGAGTAACGACTTTTAGAACAAACACTGCTAAGTCAATCTCTGATTATGTCAACACATAACAAACGACTTTCAGCTTCTGCGTATAGTTGAGAGCCACAAGAGGCCTAAGGTTGTTTTAAGGGGGTTTATTTTCAAAGATTGTATTCTTAGAAATTCTCTATTTTAACCTTATCCAAGTAGAAAAATAGAGTCCAGAGTTACGTTCCTCATAGACCCTCCGTTTCAAGGGCCAAGGATCAAACGCGTCTTTGTTTTATCTGCAGGAGGCACCGCTTTGGCTTCGCCTTTGTCCTTTGAAATATGATTTTGTAGCTTATTTCTATCCCTGTTGCTGGAATACGTTTTTTTTTACTTTTTTGGTTGCCTTTTATATGCTATTTTTGTCTTATTATAACACACGGTTTTGGTGTCGTTTAATGTGTTATTTTGTGATTTTTTGTTAAGGCTTGCTTTTTTATTAAACATAAGCCCCAAAGTCTTTTTCAAATTTTTAATAATTATTATAATTTATTATTTCACTTTTCGTATTAGAATGAAAAACAAATTATCTTCAGCACTCTATTGGTAGTCGTTATATTCTTAGTTTACGAGCGTGACGAAAGTGCTTGAGTATCATATCCAATTTATGGAAGCAAAAAAGTGGTAAAGACCACCTTATGAGATAAGTGAACCACTTCTTAGATAAGGTGCTTTAAGTAAGTCAATAAATAATACTTAAAAGTGTAGACGAACAGTTGATTGAAAGTTTTGGTGATTTGTCTTTGGATTATTTCTTTTAAACTTTGCCTATTATGTCAATCCAGGTCAATCGTTTTTCTGAGATCCAGGTACCTACAGATATACGTCTATTCAAAGTTGCTCGATCTCTTTAGAGTTTTAACGTAAAAAGGTTACAAAGATCCCAAACCTTCGCATTTATAATAAGTGTTATTTTATAAAGCAATTTTTTCAGATAATGTTTCTATGATAGCGTTTAAGGTTATTTCCATCCTATGGTAACTGAAAGTAACTGAATTATAGGATAAAAACTTGTCTATGCTTTATTTCAGACCTTGAAGTGATGAGGCCTGAATATATTTTATTATTCTACAAATTAAAATTGCCTAACAATGTTAATTGTTTGAGAAATAAATGAAATCAAACCTGTACGCAAAATTACAGCTCGGCTGCATTAGTAGTTTTTGCGTGAATAATACATCCAAACTTTATTTTATTAGTGTGATTATTTTCAGTTTACCTAACTTACAACAAAGACAGCCATTATCACTTTTTTACATCCAGCCCGAACAAAGAAACACACACCTCCATACCATAATGACCCCATAAAAGTTAATGGTCATAAGCCATTTATTTCATATCTTTATTTGTGCAGTTCGTCCATAGGACATGTGTAACTCAGTAATTTGAACGGGGATTTCGTTCACAATGCGTGAAATATTATCAATAGATGAGGGGTGAGTATTGATATTAATTTGCTGCTGAAGTTTTCCGGAATTATTTTGGAAATCTATTTAAATTGGATAGAAGGGATCGAAAAATATGCTTAATTTGGTAGCAAATTTTCTGTCAAACGTGTGAGTTCTATTAAGGAGGTAAGTAAGCCTATTAATTCCAAAGTCTTAAATTAGCGTTTCGATTTAGGTTTTGTTTTAAACTAAGTTAGTTTAATTTTAAATGTTCTAATGAATTGTTTTTTATATGATATTTATTACATTATTATATGTTACAGAACACAAAAATATCATCTAAATAAGGAATGCGTTCGTTAAATCTGTACCCACTTGATGTCTTCGGCGAATATCCGCATCGGTGACCAGCCTTGGCGGAGACTTGCCATTTTACAAAAGAAGAAATAACTACCGTCTTCTCAAACCCGGAAGAACCCAGAAGAAATAACTCAAAACCAAGAGGTTATTTTCTTGATGAATAATGAGTTATTAGCGGTAGAACACGCCCAATACTAGAGCAATGAGACAATCTTTCCGAATCTTTTGCTCCGAAGAATATCTTCATGGATTCGATCGAATACACAAACAGCCTAATCCTAAGACCATATTAATAAGTACTTAGTTTCCTAGGACTGTATCTCCAACACAGTAGAGTTCCCTAACTTTGCAGTATTGGTATTAGATAGATTGATAAACCTTTATAAATAGAGCCAAGCAATAACCAAGATCCACTAATCTTCTCGACAATTACATCAGCATCATTACTCTATCTCCAAATCGACAATATCTGTCGAGTCGCGTGTCGGGTAATCCGTTAACCCTCGCCGCCCGCGCTCGCGTGAGAAGTGAATTAAATCGCCACGGGGTCCGATAGACCACTTAACGGATCGTGTACATGTCTTACGATTGAAGGGAGGGCTCCGTTGAAAGTTAATTCGTGTTTGATGTCACTGCAGACGCTTTATAACGTGTAATGTTTTTCTTATTCGGAAGAGGTTGGGGACGGAGTTTCCATTTAGTGGTTTAGAGGCGTCTGTAATTTTTCTTAGTCAAGGGTGGTGAGAATGAGGGCGCTGCTTTCTTTAAGGTCTGATAAAGTGCCTTAATAGTCGATGGAATTACAATAGGTAAAAGAACCTACGTTTTAATAAACCGAAACACAGAAGAACAGCTAACACTGTACTCAATAAATTGGAAATTTTCTTGACTTCAGTTAATTAAGACAAGGTTAAAACTCGTTACTTCGTACAAATCACGAAATTGCTAATTCGCAAATTTTGTCAACTTTATTAGTACACGGGCGTGAACAAAAGTGATGAATGTTCGGAAGTATTGTTCTACATAATCCTTTCAGTTTACAAAGACGACCCCTTGTCAGAGTAACCCTTAAATGGCGTCGGGGGTCGCTGCGACACGCGGACTGTCATATTCACAATATAGCTTTATAGTTTATTATAATATTTTCGTTCAATATTGCCCTCATTTCCCCTCTGAGGCGACATTTTTACGGTGGTAAAGTTGAATTTTGTATTAAACTTTGTAAAATTTGCCCTTGTAGTAAAAAATTATGATTGTGAGTGCTCATAACTATCTATCATATTCCATGACGAAATAAGCAAAAAACGTTTTGTTCAATAAATCGCGAAACATACAAACAATTCCAGGAACATATGTTTTTCGTATGTATTGATTGGTAGTTTTGGTTCTGATTGGGTACAGGATACAGATCTAAAGATTTCACCTAACCTGTATAAAAATAATAATTTGTATGAAAGAAATATCCAAATTCTCTATTATCTCTCTATTCTCTAACGTTCTATAAGCTCTAACCAAATCCAGTAGCAAGTGACTCTAGCTTGATCCGGTACCAAATAAATCACCAAATTTGGCGACAGAACGCGAATCCACGAATCCACATTACATCCACATGGATTTACAGCGATTTACACTTTATCTGACAGCAACACGCGGTTATTACAAGAATTACAAGAATATGACAATTTATACTCCCGATATTACATTTGGGGAGTTTACTCTTATGATAAACTGCAGCAAAGGGGAACGTTTCATTTGTGACAGCATCATAATTTACGCTTCGGCCTAATAATGATAGGTCGCGCTTTTCAATCTCCTACAGATATTTTATATCCACAAATTGCTGATATAACAGTTTTTGGTTAATAAAATGTTTATTCATTGTTCCATCCAACAGATTTGGTAATATTTTCACGTCTGTTGTGAAATAATATGAATGTTTACACGATTTCAAACTCCTGTTTGTTATCAACTTTTTTAAGGTTTACGTATCGAGTCGTTAATATTTTTAAACTTATGCGATCTGAATACATGGTTATTAGCACTATTTTAGCAAGTATTTATTTATTCATAAAAATGAGTAAATACTTGCTAAAATTGCAATTTTACACAATTTTAGCAAGTCATCATCATCATCAGCCTATGTTAGTCCACTGTTGGACATAGGCCTCCCCTAATGAGCGCCATAGCGCCCTGTCTTCGGCTTGTCGCATCCAGCATCTGCCAGCAGTCTTTCGCAGATCGTCATCCCACCTGGCCGGAGGGCGTCCTACACTACGTTTACCGAGTCGCGGTCTCCACTCAAGAACACGTTTACCCCAGCGGTTATCGGTTCTTCGCGAAATATGGCCGGCCCACTGCCACTTCAGTTTGCTAATTCTCTGAGCTATGTCGATGACCTTAGTTCTCTGTCGGATGAATTCGTTACGAATCCTATCCTTCAGAGAAACTCCGAGCATAGCTCTTTCCATAGCGCGCTGAGCGACTTTGAACTGGTGGACCAACCCTATCGTGAGTGTCCACGTCTCAGCTCCGTAGTTCATGACTGGTAGGACGCACTGATTAAAAACTTTCGTTTTCAAACATTGCGGTATGGATGACGAGAAGACTCGACGTAGTTTTCCGAATGCTGCCCAGCCTAGCTGGATCCTCCTCTTGGCTTCCTTCTCGAAATTGTTTTTACCCAACTGCAAAATCTGCCCGAGGTAAGTGTACTCAGAAACAATTTCGAGAAGGTGGCCATGTACGATCACCGGTCTTGGATCAATGTGGGCATTGATCATGACTTTGGTTTTATCCAAATTCATGCCAAGACCGATACATCGGGAGGCTGAAGCTAGACTGTCCAGCATCCGGTTCAGCTCCTCTAGCGACTCCGCCATTAAGACTATGTCATCAGCGAATCGCAGGTGTGAGATGTAGTCGCCGTTTATGTTGATGCCCTTGTCTTTCCAGTCCAGCGTCTTAAACATATCTTCCAACGCGCTCGTGAACAGTTTCGGGGATATGACATCCCCCTGCCTCACTCCTCTGCGCAGTTGGATTGGTTTAGTCTGCTGGTCCTGTACTCGGACACTCATCGTAGCGGCTTCGTAGAGACATCTCAGCACCTCGATATAACGATAGTCTACTTGGCATCGCTGTAAGGATTGTAGAACAGCCCAGGTTTCAACGGAGTCAAAAGCCTTCTCATAGTCCACAAAAGCCAGACACAGGGGCTGATTATACTCTTCGGACTTCTGTATAATCTGCCTCACTGTGTGAATGTGGTCTATGGTACCATATCCTCCGCGAAACCCAGCCTGCTCCGGTGGCTGAAACTCGTCGAGTCTCCTGGCGAGACGGTTCGATATAACTCGTGAGAAAAGCTTATAGACGTGACTTAGGAGCGAGATGGGTCTATAATTTTTAAGAAGGGTTTTATCTCCCTTCTTAAAAAAGAGCACCACCAAACTCCCACTCCACGCCTTTGGAGTTCTCCCACTGTGAAGGACGGCGTTGAAGAGGCTCTGTAACTCCTGTATAACAGGGTATCCTCCAGCTTTCAAAAGCTCTGATGTTATTCCGTCCTCACCGGGGGCTTTTCCATTTTTAAGCTGCCTCAGAGCTAACACGATCTCGTCTTGACTGATGTCTGGCAGTTCGTCGGTATAGTGGCGTATCAAGGTGGCTCTAGAATCGTGGTCGTCTCGTTGGGAACGGGGAGCATGTGCAGCGTATAAGCGGCCATAAAGTCCTCTATCTCGGCCGATATCTCCGGCTTCGACAATACGGTCCTTCCGTCGTGCGTTGAAAGCTTCGTCAGGTGGCTCCTTCCAAGCTGCTGAGTGAATACTTTGGACCCTCGGTTTCGCTCTATCGCCTCTTCAATGAGGCGTGTATTAAAGCTCCGAAGGTCGCATCGTACCATCTTCGCAATTCGCTTGTTCAGGTCTGACCTCTCTGACGAAGTCGCTTGGGTGGTTTCCCGTCTTTTTGTCATCAGCCCAAGAGTCTCATCCGAGAGTTTGGACTTCTTACCAGTACGCTGCTTTTTGCAAAACTTGATGCCCTCGTCCCTCAGCGTTTCTACCAGATTGTGTAGGGTCTCGTCAGCGTCATCAGTGGGTTCCAAGGCAGCGAATCTATCCCCGAGAAGCTGCTGAAACTTCTCGGTGCCCGCCATGATTTGGATTGGGTTCGGTCGGAGCGTGGACTTCATCAGACGGTTTCTTTCAAGCTTCAAATTTATATTCAGAGAGCCTCGAAGGAGTCGGTGATCAGATCCGGTATTGAACCTGTTGATCACTGAGACATCTCTGAATATATGCTTGCTATCCGTCATGTTGAAGTCGATCTCATTTTTTGTCACAGAATCGGGACTCCGCCATGTCCACTTCCTTTGGGGCTGTTTCTTAAAGAAAGAGTTCATTAAGAACAGCCCCTCTTTCTCAAGGAAGTTGACGAGCATTTGTCCCCTGTGATTTCGAACACCAAAACCATGCGGGCCTATTCGGGATTCGTTGCCAGTCTGGGTTCCCACCTTGCCGTTAAAGTCCCCCATAACAACGTTGAAGTGAGCCTTGGTGGTGTGATGTAAGGCTTTGGATATGTCTTCGTACATATATTCCACTTCATCATCCGAGTGTGTCGAGGTCGGTGCGTAGACCTGAATGACCTTCAAGCTGTAGCGCTTAGACAGCCGAAGGATCAGGTACGCTACCCTGGTCGACACACTGGAGATTTCTTCGACGTTGTTAGAGAGGGCCTTATTGACGAGGAAACCTACGCCACCCTGGGATGTTTTATCACCCTCGCGAAAGTAGAGAAGATGGCCCGAGTCTAAGGTTACAGTGTCCTCCCCCTCTCTACGGACTTCACATAACCCTAGAACATGCCATTTAATGTTCTCTAGCTCCACTTCCAACTGCGCTAGATGGTGATCAAGCCTCAGAGTGCGTCCGTTAAACGTTGCCAGGGTCAGTGTGTGTGGGGTGTGGTAGCCTAATGTAGCCCGGAGATTCCTAGCACCCCCTGCCCCGCCGTTACCGTGGCCGCTACCATGGCCAGGAATAGCGAGGCGGCCGGGAACTGGGGGCCATTTTGTGGCGGTTCTTATCATGGGGGTAATTGCCCATAATCCCCACGCTGGGCATGCGGGTTGGGGATCGCAGTTTAGTGGAGTAGTTCTGCAGAGGGCGCTGCTGCCCGCCCCCCGGTGTGTTTCCCTTAGTCGCCTCTTACGACACCCACGGGATGAGTTGGGGTGGTGAAATTCTATATTATGCCGTCACCACACGGCAAGTATTTTAGCAAGTATTTACTCATTTTTATGAATAAATTGCTAAAATAGTGCTAATAATAGATAATAGTCTCTTCAAAATAAAATTTATATAATCCACCCCGGGTTAATTTTCTATATCATACAAAACCAAAAGAATCATCAAATTTCGCCCATAATTGACGGAGTATCGAACAAACAAAGAAAAGAAATAAACATTAAATTAACATACAGAACAGCCGAACATGAACAATTTTATGTCACCCCTATTTTAAAGTAGGTCAAAAATGCCGTGTCTATTTATATATTTGACAATCTGAGCAAAAAAAAACTTTTAAAGGTGTTCTTAGCCTGTTGAGTTACGTTAAATTTGTAATTAGTTAGATTCTAAATAGTGTTTAGTGTCTACTTTATGAAATATTTAAGTTAAATAAAGAACCTTTAAAACAAACCAACAAATCTGAGCAAGTATGAAATTCTAAAAATTTGCGGTAGAAATGTGGTACCTTCTTGAAACCTTTAGCTTTATAAGGATTCAACTAAGGTAAGCTTTACTAACCTTTACCTTTGTCCTACGTTTGTCTAATCATCATACATAAAATTTATCTTCATGAACTGTAACATTACCCGACACATACCTAGAGAAACTTTCATAAACATAACTTGTATCTAATAACGTTGGTATTTTCCTACTATTAAATATCTGCAATAAACAGGTCGAATGTCACAGAATTGAATTAATATGCATTAACTACGCAGATTTCTTACAGCAGTTCCCTATAGCCAAGTCGAGTCATAACAGTGTATGTAAGTCAATCGATGTGGCTAGAACGTAGGTATAAACGAACAATAGGCAAGGCGTCGACACAATGGACAATACCCGTACTTCCAATACACTCATCTAAGTTATGTCTGTGTGGGTATAGGTGCTTTCACGTTACGTAAGTGTTACGATGGTCGTCAACACGAAGTCTTACTTCCTACAAAGGTTTCGAATCAAAGCTAGGAGTTAGTTCATGTAATGCAAAGTCAGGGTAAACAAAGTTCAGAGTTTCAACTCCTTGTACTTGGTAGGAATAATCGTACCTACAGTATAACTGTGGTGTAGATGTGACGTCCGCGTATGAAGTCAGAGTACTTGTATACTACAGTATACAAGGTATACTACGGAATATAAATCAAAATCATGGTAAATATTAAGTTAATGACTTAAGAATTGGAAATATAATTTATCGTCAACTAGTTTATGGTCGTGGTTTCGTAAGGATTGTTTTCGGGATAAAAAGTACCTTGATGGTAGGTACCTATACTTTTAAAGATCACAATGTTTTAAGTTAGGATAAAAATTTGATTGTCAGTATAAATGACGGTAAAAATTATAACAAATATACAAAATCAGCTCAATTAGATGGCTATGACTTGTCAAGGATGTTATATACAAATTTATCGAAGAAAAATTTATAGTCGATAAAAAAAAACTTATATAATAATTAAGGTCCTTAAAGAAATCTTATAAAATTGTTTTAAGACTACTTCTATCCCCTGGGAACTGACTTATCGTATAAAACAGGTTAAGATAAAGGTTTAGCCCAATCCGATTAGTAGTTTTTAATATGAAAAAAGTAACAAATATCAAATCAATAGTTCCAAACGTTCGCATTAATATTATTAGTGTGATATAGGAAAAAAGGCACACCAAAATTGTTTTAAATTAAAATTAAAACGCAACAATATACAATGGAGGTGCCGGATGAGTTTACACAAATTACAGTTTCAGTTATTGTAGGCAGTCACGCAATTTGCAAAAAAGAGAAAACAGTATACCATGTTTTTTGTTATTTTCCAGTAATAATATATTAATTCTGATTGTTTTTAGATTGTGTAATTAATTAAATTTTACTTACATACTTTAATTTAATTAATCAGTTAGATCTTTTCTGCTCTCCTAAAAAGAACAAATACCATTTCCACTAATTATTAGTTACATAGAACTTTTATTTCTACTCTTACAAAAAAAAAAAAAAAAACAAAAACCATTTCCACTGATTATTTCGGAACAGATGTAGGTACCACAAAATAACACTCGCAAAGCTTATATTAGGCGTGGTGCTGGTAGATAAGTCGATTTGTGACAGTACGGGACCAATGAACATAAATATTAAGGACAAACACCGTAACAGCGGCTTAGGCTCAAAATAAACAAGGGACGACGACGACGTGGGCCAAAATGACACCGCCGCCGTTTGAGGGTTAAAACCGTTTATTAGCTAGCATGTTATTGCTAACAAATAAAAATGAATTAATTATGTTGAATGAATGACTATAATTTTGTCGGTTAGGTACAAATTGTTTGTAAGAAGCAAATAAAATAATTTTTTTAAAACATAAAAAGCATCCCTCGAGCGTTGTACACCCATTAGGTACGTGGCACCGCGTATAGGGAAAGTCTGGATACCTTATTTGGACCTAAATTGGACCTATACTTTATTGCGAATTTCACAGTTACAAGTATGGCTTCATCTAAATCTATGTATAATAAAGAAAATATGTCACTTAATATATTGCATTAAGTACATCAATCAACACATAACACAAGCTCAGCTTAGCTTGGGGTTGATGATGTTCAGAGGTCTGCCCGGCATTTTTATTTTTTTCTAGAAATTTTGTGTGTCGAGAAACCGCCTGAATTAGTCTGAATAAGATATTTAATTATTTACGTTCCAATGCTAACTAAAGCTTTGTCTGTTTTTCGCTGCATAGCAACAGACACCAAAGAATTCGAAACCAATCTTGAACCCACCCCTAAGTTCTCTGACCCAGCAGACAGGACGAGCTCACAATGCTGCAAGCGGCGGCGCGTGCGCTTCCAACACAATGCAGCGGAAGACGCCGCGCCGCCCCGGCATCGGCAGATGGCGCCTCTTGATCCAAAACTCGTTCTAACCTCAATCGCAATATTATTGACCTCTCCATTATACTACTTCATATGCCACGTGTCTTTTGAATATGCAAAGCTTGATGACGATGTTTACCGGAAGTAAAGGTGCCGTCTCGTGGCATGCTGTAGCTCTGTTTAAGGATAAGCAATTGGGATTATCTAAAGCGATGTTATCACAAATTCTGATAGCAAAGGTACAGTTACTAATCGAACATTTTAAATAGCTATTCGATATTAATACAAAGCTGATCCGTCATTCTTTACGCACATGAAATGGAATCGGTCGAGGAGCTGGTTGTGGATAATAAATGCATTAGAAACAACACTGGAAACTATAATAGGTTAGTTTTAAGAATGAATTTCATCTGTATACCATTAATTATTTCTTAATGCAATATTGCGCTGGGTTCCGATGTCGTTTCATCAAAATATTTAATTCTTTATTAATTACACACCAACTACAGTTTTGGTTGCTATTATAGTTACTCTTCTTTTATTAATGAATCGCCGTATAAACTATAAATGGAATGAAGTTTATAAAGCGAGCATGAAAATTAAAAAGCGAAAATAAAATTGGCTTATTTATTATTGTTTAAGGAATTAAAACAAGATACAACATTGTATTATCGACCGATCAAATTGTATTTTTCATAATCATCAGCTCATATTAGTCCACTGCTGGACATAGGCCTCCCCTGACGACGGCGGCCTTTGGAATGTTAGTGTTTTTCCAACGCTTACTAGGTTCATAGTTAAGCCGCTTTTTCATAAAACAATCTTACTTCTACTCTCGACGAGTTTTTTATTGCAATTTGTATAACGGAACCCAAATAACATAGTCCAACATAAAGATAAGAACACGCGCCAAATGCCCGTAATGAATGCCCTAAAATAAACCGCCATACATCTTATATTACGTTTTGTATGGAAAGGAAGTAGAGGCAGCTGGTTTCTTCTATAATGACGCTTTTGTGTTTTACTTGGTGTCTTTGTTCCGTGTCCTGTCGCGTGCCATAAGTAGGTGGAAAGGTGTACAAGTAACTGTACAAGATGTTTTTGATTTGATAGCACATTGCAAGTAATTGGAACTGTATAATTATGATCTTGGGTTTGCGAATAGATTTCTGTTTGGGGTGAACAAAAGCGAGGTTTAACGGTAGTTGTAGTGCGGATTTTGTTTTCACGATTTCAGGAATAAATTAGAATAGGCAGTGATGATGGTTTTGAACGTTGATCAATATTGATTGACTATATTAATAATGCTGGACCATCCACACAGCAGTTACGACACGCCACCGTTGCTTGTATGAAATCGCTCTTAGTGATAAGTGTTTGAGGTCCCGACTCTCAGCCATGAGTTTAAAGACGCGAGGAGGGGAAACACTTTTATTTATTTTATTAATTTTTAATGATGACGCAAACAAATAAAACAAATGTCGGCTAAGCCGAGGGCATAGTATTTTTATATTTCTAATCTTGTCGATATATTTCTTTCAAAGGGAAAGATTTTCGTTACTATTTAGGTCTCAATTAGCATGTCCGTAAATATGTATTTGACATAGTTTTTATGTTTTTATGCCAAAATTAATATACATTTTGGCATTTGAGTATAAGTATAATTAGTATTAGATTATCATTAGCACCCTCATCCTATGTTCTCCGTTCACCTTGGTCGCCTCGCCTGGAAGAAATCGGTTTAATCAATAAGGCCGCCAATTCCATTGCCATCCAATAGAGTAAGTTACTCGTAAGAACCTAATGTTTTATAAGGCTATGAAATAAAGGAATATCTACCTACCTATCTATGTTTAAACCATAAAAAAGTATTCATATGTATTAACTAAAGATAAGGTACATTATTTAGTATGGTTCTTAGAATAAAGAATCAACATGGTGTGTCATAATCTGCCTCAGTTATCTATCACTGATTAGTTATCTATCGCTGACGCGTCATGACACGAATATATTTGCAAAATAATTCAAGGTCCGAGTACGAGTACATTTAGTACGATTGAGATTGTGGTCAATTTGCGATAATCAGGCATATAGTTAATCGTACTATCGTAATGTATCGATTGTTCAAATCGATCGAATTAAACACGATCAAAAGTTGAGTATCTGTCGTTCTTTAAAAACAAAAGAATACCTACTGTTTAAGTAACACTATCTAATATGTGACGTTAGTTCTATATTATTATTCTTTATCTTATATAGAGCTTTTGCCCGCGACTTCGTCCGCGTAGAAGTCGAAAATGGTTCGAATAGTTTTTTTAATTGGTTATTAACGTTATTTATTTTGTTACAAGATATAAATTTTAATTATATATTATATTGTATTCAGTTATATCGCGTGTCCTGTACTATCCCGTAGGAACATGACAGCAGAATAATGAGTATCCCATATCCTTCCCCAGATTAGAAAACTTCTGTACCAACTTTCATCAAAATAGGTTAGTAGTTAAAGTAAAAGACAAACAGACAAAGTGACTTTACATATGTATAATATTAGTAAGGATCAATCATTATCCAAAGCTAAAGCTACCTCCATTCTTTTCAGTAACAATTCAATTTCCCCACTCCGTTTCAAGTTTAAACTAAAACCTCACGCGATCACCCCTTTATATTTATGTAATCCACTTAAACTGATATCTTCCGAGGTGGATGGGTTACACGCAATTTAGAACAATTAGCAGGAGCAATATCCTGTACGGAACCCTTCTGTGCTTGCCGGTGCCAGCGTATTAGGACACAGCTTGGATATATCCTATCACAATCTAAATATATATAATATAACTCAAAGGTGCACAAAACACTGACTGACTGACATAGTGATCTATCAACGCACAGTCCAAAACACTGAACGGATCAGTCTGAAATTTAGCATGCAGGTAGATGTTATGACGTAGGCATCCGCTAAGAAAGGATTTTGATTAATTCTACCCCCAAGGGGATAAAATAGGGGATGAAAGTTTGTATGAAACTTTGTCAATTTCGAAACGATCCGGCTGAGACTTTGCATGCATAAAGCTTCTATGACGCAGGCATCCCCTAACGCGAGCGAAGCCGCAAGCAAAAGCTAGTTATATTATAGATATGAAAGTTTGGATCGATGGATGCATGCTTCTTTATACCAAAACTGATAAATAGATTGGGCTGGAATTTAGCTGAGACGTAGGCCTAATCTTGTATAATTACAGTATTATTTATTATCATTGTATCTATTTTTTTAACTCGGCACATAAAGTGACCTGCGGGGCTAAGATGCACGCCACGAGAGACGACACGCGCGAGACGAGTAATTAAGTCGTCGTCAGTTATTTTCACGTTTACTCTAAGATGCGCGATGCGCACCACGAGATACATACTAAAGCGCTATCCACACATTTCCGGGAACTCGTCCCGGCCGTGTTCCGTCAGGGACGGGGAAAAAATCGGTTACGTACAAATTGTATGAACTTGTTCACACAGCTCCGTGTCAGGGGTCAGGAAATTTTATGAACTTGTTCACACAACTCGGAACACAGATAGCCCTGACCCGGAACTGACCCGGAAATGTGTGGATAGCGCTTGATACTCATTGTCGAGAAGTTCTACTCGCGTAGAGATAGCCACCCAGACGAAGGTAATTACTTTTATATGAGCGTAAGCCAGAACTATTTTGCGTCCGCTAACCGGGAAATTAAATATTCCTTAATCGGTTTATTGATGCGCCATAGTCGTTGAAACTCAGAATCGGGGACATCCAGAGAACCACAAGCAAAACATCTTTTCCGGTCTTCTCTGGTATTAACATTTATAATGTTCACATGGAACCGCGATAACCAACAAAATTCAAAGAAAAATTCATGAATATATTCTCGTCAATTTTCTCGTGCTCAAATTGAAAGACGAGAGTTCTTCCCGCGCTAAACTATCAAAAGTTGAGAAAATGTGGCGCGCATCGTAGCGTTTGACGAGAAAGGTGACCACAGATAAGATATACATTCACTTTAATCGTTCACGTGATGAGACGAGATGAATAAAGGTGGCGCATCCTAGCATCAGTCGAGAAATCGAGATAGCGCCATTTTTCACGAGAATACGAGATGAGAAACGCTTCTCGTGGCGCGCATCTTAGGCCCACTGATCTTTAGGGAGGCATGCGTGGGGTGTTGCCAACAGCACAGAGGCCCTTTATGAGAGTTAATTTTAAAGGCGCGGACTATACTATACATAGCATGTATCATCTTCGATTGCACAGTATAATAATAATGTATCTTAATATAATTTTTGCAAATAGGCTACTTTGATAAGCCGACGAATCGTCGAATAGTCGAATACCGACTATAAATCAGTTTACGCGGGTAAAAACTGGTTTTATAAGAAACGCATCAATAGTTTTATAACATATTTGTAACATGGAGGGAAAATATATGAACATGATCCTATCAAATCAAAAGTGAAGCATAGCACGCGGAATGTTATTACGTGAGTGCTTAAAGAGTTGCCAACAAAAGAAAGAAAATACCGATAATTTTTATCTCTACATAGTATAAAACAAAGTCGCTTCCCGCTGTCTGTCTGTTGTCCCTATGTATGCTATGTTTAGATCTTTAAAACTACGCAACGGATTTTGATGCGTTTTTTTATAAATACGAGTAGAATGATTTAAGAGGAAGGTTTCAGCATTGCAGCCGTGCAAAGCCGGAGCGAGTCGCTAGTAAGTTTATAAAATCTTTGTCCTAAAAATGTATATCATATGAGTGACTATTATAAATTATTATCTTGTTAACATCGTTCATCGTCAGCCTATATCAGTCCACTGCTGGTCACAGGCCTCCCCTAATGTTATTTTTTTGGGGGGTTATTGCCAATAATCCCCACGCTGGGCATCTTGTTAACAGATTCTAACAAAATACTTTTTAGCTCTTCGAGCGTGAAGGAGTGACAAATCCTACTAATATTATAAACGCGAAAGTATGGATGGATTTTTGTTACTCTTTCACGAAAAAACTATGTACTAAATGGATTTTGATGAAACTTGGTACACAGATAGTTTATGGCCTGGAATAACATACTGGCCACATATTGGAACTCTCCGTTCTCTCTCCAATAGCAGTGTAAACGTTTTTAATAATAATAACAAAATGATAAAAAAATTGTAATGTTAAAATATTTGTTAAGTAAATACTTAGTTCAGGTTGCATTATTGAAGATTTCATACGGATCCCTCTTTTTATGCATATATTCTTAAGACGGTTATGTCGACCTAAAAAAAAAATCAAGTCTTCCCTCTTTATATTGTAAGTTTATATAATGGGGTCAGTCTTCATTAATAATTAATATTTTCATACTAATTTTAATTATTTATTTTTATTTTTAATTGCCTGAAATAAATGAATTATTATTATTATTTATTTACCATTACTAAGTTAATAAGTTGATCTTTTCACTTGTTTCAGACGACGGAGATCCTTCAGCTACTAACGACGAAAATGCCCGTGAGTTTAACAAGAATTTTATAGGTATCTTTTAAAATTTCTCGTAGAGCGGAGTTAGTTGAGCATAGGTAAGTTAGGCTATAGAAATATCTCGAGAGCTATTCATCTCACACGTAAGCAAGGCATCAAATACCTGTTTGACTTGTCAATTTTTGTCAGGGAGATTATGTAATCAATGGCGTTGGCTCTTTATACTCTCAAAGCAAAATAGTGGCTAAACAAATTTTGGTAAATAATACCAAAACACTCGTCTGGATTCCCGGAAAGTTCTTAGCTAGATTAGATTATTATTAGATTTCCAAGGTCTTTGATCTATCAGTTTTCTAATAAAATTGGTTGCTATGTAATTATCATTTCGATATTCCTTTATTACTTGCGCAGCTTTAGATAAATTGCATACTTTTGTATTAAGCTAAACTTTGATAAAATTTGGTTCGACCAATATGATGAAATTTGGAAAGTTAATTGATTCCTTTTGCATCTCTACTTATTTAATTCGTTAAAAAACCTTACTATTGTAGATATTACAAATAAATAATCATCAAATAATCAAATAAATAATCATCTAGCCCCAAGTTAAGCAGAGCTTGTGCTATAGGATGACTGATATACTTAATACAATATATTGTAAAGATATATATTTTTATTATTCATACACTACTCTGAACCAATATCTGCAGATCGTAAATACATTTGTCCAGAGGCGGGAATCGAATCCGCAACCTAATGCGTCGCGGGCAGACATTCATCTACCACGCCACAGAGGTCGTCAGTAACGTATCACAATACGTTACTGACGTATTTATGACATTATCAGAAGCTTAAAAATTATGTTTTAATTTATGTATAGCGCTCTTTATAAACCGATAAAATCTTTTAAAGAAACGAATTCTGGAAAATATAATAATATCGTATGATTAGAATTATCAAGCAATCTACTGTAGTATTTATGGTTAACTAGCGGTCCGCCCGGGCTTCGCACGGTTATTAAACAAAAAATTCAGAAATTATACACACTAACACGATGAGATTCACAGTGTTCATACGGATCCCTTACTTTTTTTAACAGCATTGGGGTTTTTGACATTGACTCGACACTATTATAACTGACTGGCCGTAGAGAAAAAGCAAGCACCGTTCGCTATACTACATATTATTATATTCAACCTCTTTTTCTATTATGGCTATTTTCTATAGCGCACGGTTTAATTATAGAATTTTCCATGCCGATCCCTAACTTTTTTGAAAATATTATATATCCTATGTTCATGAAGGAAAATTTAGGATTCTAATGGTGAAATAATTTTTCAAATCGGTCCAGTAGTTTCAGAGCCTATTCAATTCAAACAAACAAACAATCAAATCTTTCCTCTTAATAATATTAGTATAGATCACGTAGTACCGCTTAGCACTTGGCTATCACTGATATGATAAAATATTATCATTAAGTATACTTAAGTCCATAACGAATTACGAAGTCCTTATCGGTGGCAACGAATTTCGTTACACGAGATATTGTTTTATATATTTTGTTGTAAATTAAGATTATTATCTAATAAAATAATAGATTATCTTACATAGGATTTTTTTTATATATTGGGTGGAGCATTGCGGCGAGCGAAGTGTGCTGTCTCGGGGGAAAGCCCCCGCTTTCCCCACTGAAATTACATAATTAATTTGACACGTCACATTACATTTATAGATTAACTAAAGCTAGGTATAAACTTTTTAGTTAAATAAGAGTCAAAAAAGGGTATATTTCTTACTCGAAATAAGCAATTGTGTCCCAACCACAGTTTTGAGACAAAGCCTACTGGTACTTGTTCTATGGCCGCGGTTGCGACACACTGTACGTACATATAAGTTCTAAGTTTATGTTCTAAATGTTATTATCAATGTACATAAAATCGATATCCAGCGCAATAAGATTTCCACATTAGATTCTGTTGCCACAACAGTAATATTCCCAACCATAACCGCGATAATAAAATGGGTCGTGATTCGATTCTCTTCCCGATTGTTACTTGTCATTAACGGCTGATCGTAAACCGGTTGCGGTCGCGGCGATCGGAATGCGATGTGAGGCACGCCCGAGAGCGATAAACCGACAGAAGCCCCACTAATAAGCGCCTCCTGCTTTCGCATTTCCTCCGCTTTATCGTTCCAGTCTCGCTTTACGATCGCTCAGTCTCGCGAATATAGACGCTATTCGACGCGGTGCCTTATTAAAACTGTTATGCTATTGTCTTTAGGTAAATAGCAGGGATAAGTCTTGAAATACGAGTTTATCCTAAGCTATTTGATATAGAGAAATACTTTGCTTTGTTAGTTTATAATTTACGTTATGGATAAAGAAACCTCACATAATTTTACATGATAGGCATGAGTTGAGTTTACATTGGGGAAAAAGAAATAGCTTCCTTCATAAAAGTCACCTAATAGGGGATCTAGCACTGAACATGTTAAAGTATTTAAAGGTATATAAGGGTTGCCGCGTGCAACAGTTTTTTACGAGGGCCACCAATTACGAGAAATATCAAAACCATCGGCTGAAGTGCCATCATTATCTCGCCGAGTGCACGCGGAACTAACCCCACCTCCTGTAGTATTTGGGCGGAAAATCCTATAAAATATTCATGGGTTTTTGGAGACAAGTGGAGTGAGCAATCCTGTAGGGACATGGTTAAAGCGTTTAGGCTAAGAGTCGTTGAGTGGCGACCGCCTTTTGTGGAGTTTCCTATCGTTTTGGTGGGTGCGTCGTCGAAGCTATTCTGTCGATCGAGGGGAGCTACTCGTTTTGACAACCCTAGATGCTCATACACGGAAAATCGTCTGCGCCCGGCAGTTAACTTCAGCATGGTTTGTAAAGTACCTACCACGCAAAGTCATTTTTACTGAGATTTTGTTATTTATTTACAAATTACAGATTTTAAAGCTAGATTTTTATCGTTTTTTAGGAGCTACACTTGGATAGAGCCTATAATTATCAAACAGATTGTATGCTCCAGCATTTGCACGTAAATTTTACAGAATCTACAATTATGTAGCCAAACAAAAATTTCAATGAAACTCCAAAATTAGTTTCAAATCAGAACGATTCCATGGTGGAATTCTTCCCATATTCAAACATAATGGGCGCAAAACTCTCACATTGAACTGTGGCTATTGTTTCCCGGGTTTTTTTGTTCTTTTTGTTTTAAACTACCCTTTGTTCGACTCGATAGGGTAACAGATATTCCGCTCCCTGTACATCTGTCCTTTGAAATGGTACGAGTAAACCCTCAAAATTAACGTGTAATGGAATAATTTGATCACTAATTATGATTATGATCATCAAAATCAAAATTAAAGTGCTTTATTTCCTTTAGACTACAGGACTCTTGGATTGTACCAGGTTATGTAAATATTAATGTTTTCACCACCATCAGTTAATTGGCGAATATTATCGACATTATTTTATATTCTAGCTAGATACTGTATCGAGATGATAACAATGTAATAATCTCTATGATATTCTATTTTCACCCATGTAGCTAATTCCTTGTGATAATTGTTTTGAAATTCAATCAAAAATTCATGAATGATAAACATTTGTATGCGAAAGTCAACAGTAAGTAGATAAAGTATCAGATAATACAGCCGAGGAGTGGTGCAAACATCCTGTAGCGGTTTACTCGGTTCAGGGGTGGAAGGAGGTAAATGCACTTTGTTTAGAAATTTGCAGCTTTTTATTCTTTTTATTGATATTCTTGCAGCTATGTGAGTCGAGTGAAGTCTAGATACTGTAGAATATATCGACCGTAGCAATTAACATAGTCGTATGTGCAAAATCGAAACTTTACAGTACAGCCATTCAAAGTTTCAAATATGAATAAAGTGAACAATAGTCAATGTACCTGAGCCAAATTTGGTATGGCATATTAATATTATTTACCTGACGTAGTAGTATATTCAAATTTATCTAAAATGCATAGGAAATATGAGAAACTGCATATGCCACATTGTTAACCACTTAATCATCCAACTATTTTGTCGGATATGGAAGATCCAACATTATTATCTGAACTACAATTTCTAAATTTGGTCGGATATGGCACATCTCACAATATTGCCTGGAGTTTCACATTTCGTTTGTGTTGGATGTGTCACTAAAAACGTTATTAATTGTTACATTTTTTATTTTTTTAACTAAGTATCTCTAACGACATTATTTCGGGGACTTAGGCAATGGATAGATGACATCAATGACTTTGTTGACAGAACTTTTCACTTATAAACAGCTGTTAAATACACCACATTACCTGACCACTAAGTAAGTACATGCTACATAATAGTTTGGGAAAAAAGTTTCTTCCCATTTTTGAAGAATATACAAAACATTTTTAATATAGTTCATTTACATTTAACTATAGTATGTAGGTGAAGGCCGTGTGGTGCCGGCATATAATAGACAGTATAGTGCCGGCATATAATTTCACCACCCCCACACTTCCCGAGGGCAGTGTAAGAGACACACCGGAGGGGGGCGGGCAGCAGTGCCTTCTGCAGAACAACTCCACCGAACTGTGATCCCCAACTCGCATGCTCAGCGTGAGGATTATGGCAATGACCTCTAACTGATTAATAATGCCATGTATGGCGCTCATTAGGGGAGGCCTATGTCCAGCAGTGGACTATTATAGGCTGGTGTTGTTGTTGCATGTAAGAAGCATTTAGTTCGATAACTTTTTGCCGTCTTAAAGGTAGGGACATGAACCCATTGCTATAGAAACTTAAGGGTTTCCCATCAAAATACCGCGACAAGTGGTTTTGGCAGTCCTCTTGTAATTTTAACCTGACACTGCCTAAAAAATTCTGAAGAGACATTCATGAAGAGAAGTACAGGTAGATATTGGAAAGTGCAAGGTAAGGACTATACGGCGGATGCATTGACACTTCCCAGAGTCCCAGCCAAACTCTCTTAATTTTTGCTGAGTGGCTAAAACCACTCCCCGATTCTGTTGATTAATTCCGGCCGCTGTCCCTCAACTTCTTGCTTTAATCTCGTCAGCTGTTTGCATTAGAGTTCAGAATCGATGGTTCTGCCTGGTGGTAACTCTCATAATGAATAATGTCCTTCCGATCCCACCACACACACAGCATCACCTTGATGCGAGTTAACCCGGGTTTCGCCACAGTCTTTGCTGCCTGATCGGCTTTAAACCACAACCTTTTTCGCACGTTCATGTCGTAAGTGATCCACTTTTTATCACCTGTTATAAGCTTATTTAAAGAATATTTATCGGGTATTTATCGCGTACCTTTTGTTTTTTATTTTCCCCTACGTTTCCATCGCGTTGCAGCGATCGTGGTCACGGGGCGACTGGATGTTCTGCGAGTTACTGCCAAGAATTGACGGCAGTATCCACGACTACCCTCAATTCGTCTTTTGAATCAGGAATGTCCACGTTCACAGTACGACACACTACACTGACCGTGTCCGAATGCAGTGCAGTCTGTACACGACGCCCGCACTTATTGATCACAGGAGGACGATAAATATTCTTTAAATATGTCAACAAATCGTGAAAGTTTAAAAAGTGTTATAAGCTTCCTCGAAAATGGTTCGGTTTCATTACGTCGTAATTAAGTATCTACTCTCACAGACACTGCACTAGGTCCTTTTTTTGCGGCTTGCGTTGCATTTTTTGTGTAGTAAAATTTTAAAAGGTATCGTATTTCTTTATTAGATTCACTCATCTTGAAAGTACGAAAAACAAATAAAAATCAGACATTTTCCTAATTTGAATTTGGAATTATCTTCCTTAAAATCTAAACTTTTAATGATACCAAAATCAGCCAGATACAAATATTATAGCCAAGGAGATTTTATTACAAGTTCATACATACTATAATGCGAAAATACTTTTTTCCAAACCTATTATTTTAACATTCCAGAAATTAAGAAGTCATTGTTTAGTAGGTTATCAAATTCACTCCGTTATTGGAAATCTTTATAGAAATCTAGAGTTTCATAAGACAAAAACTAAGCAGCGTCGATTATGAATCAACACAGCACAAGTAGAGTTGAATCAACAAACAAACCAAAGAAACCATCCTGCCATAGTACATTTGAGATCATAATCATTTCATAAAAAAGTATGTTCATTAATTTAATGTACTAACATTAAATATAACATGCATAGACTAGGCTATAGTAGAAGATATATTACAAAATGATTACAAAGGACGTACAGTAGTACGTACGTTAGTAGGAACAATAACAAAGAATGCAAGTGGAAAATCTCTCATCTCTAAAAATAAGTAACAAAGCTAAATTTTAATCACTACCTTTTATGGCACATGGTAAGATTTACCTAATATTTCGTAGTACAGTTGCTTCGATACTAATTTAGAATAAGTTTTGCGTTTGTTTGATCGCTCTACTGTCACGTGCACACTGTCTCCCTCCTTTAGTGTGTGACCTTTTTCTAGAAAACGATGGATCCATAGTCACTCCGAGCGGTTTTGCTACATATAAGTAGAGTGAAACCATGAACCCCTCTTTTTCGTCAGGTTTACAAATTATTCATACAACCACACTTTTGGTAGCTCCGCTTCAAATCCAGCAAGAAGTCCCCTCTTTTCACGGAGAATAGGGGACTTCTTGAGGAGATTCTCCTAAAATATTAACATAGCAAGCCAGATCAGATAGAATTTTGGTCTAGCTATTGTGTTTATTGAGTAAAAGTAGTACATCCGACACTAAAAATTAGAAATAAACAGGTAACAAAGTCAGTAATACCTTATCCGACAAGATACAATCAAACACACAGCAAGCAATAATGTAGTTAGTGGTACATCCTACAAAACTATTTATCAAATTAACATGAAACAAAGTCGGTAGTACCATATCCGACAAAATTTAACCACATCCCAGCAAGTAACAATGTCGTATGTGACACATCCAACACAGAAAACTAAATAGAAAACCATGAACATTGTTGTATCTGTCATATACGACATTATTGTCCGTTCAGAGTAGTTTTGAACATTATCTAGAAAAATATTAATTAATTCCGCTTATCGTAACCTATAAATAATTAAATTCAGGACCCTATGAGTCTAAAAGCCGTCTCGACCTCGATATAGCAAGAATATTGAATTTATCATATAAATTGTCTAAATAATATTACGGGTTAAAAATTAAACCGACGCGTGCGCTCCTCCCGCTAACATTGTCGGAAGTGGCAGATCCCCGCGCCGCGCGCGCCTCTTTCGCCCCGTAACAAAGTCGCAATGCACTATGCGACAATATTAGTTGGGCGCACTAAACACATACTACTTTTCCATCGTAGAAAAACAGAGATGGTTGGTTTTAGAGATTTAATAATTTAAGGGAGCATTTATAGACTTATTTTAAGGCCTTTTATGCAATAAAACGAAAATCGCAAAAATGTAGATCCGACAATGTTAATTGCTGCAGTCGATATACAGTGATTGAAATGTGTATAAAAATACTTTTTATCTTATAGCACACAATAAGTTTGATCTAGGATGCTGATAAAGAATCTGATTAGTTTCTAAATACAACCTCTGTTAAATTGTACATTTGAATACAATTGGTCGTCGCTATGGTAAAAACATTTTTCTATTGGACAGTAGAGACTCGCTTCTTATTTGAATAAAAAGTCACATAAATTTTGCCTTTATAATAAAATAATTGGGATATGCCCATTTATGCAAAAGATCAGGCAACCTCTCAGAGACTCTGAGATCTGTTTTTTGATATTTGCCTCGGCCCTCCTATCCGTGTCTGAATTTAATTTAAATTAATAATAGATAATAATAAACTTTCAAATTCAAGCTGTTAAATTTGAAAGATTTTGATGTTTCAATTGTAAATACTAGTTCTAATTTGGTTACTTATTTGTAATTTTCTCAATTAATAAAGATTTTACCCAGCTTATGTATAAACCAAAAGTCAAAGTTGAAATCTCGCCAACTCGCAGATACAGCCCTATAACCGCAACCGCCCGTGTACACAATCCCGGTACACCGGTACTTGAAATTAATTTCGTATACCCGCGGGCGGGGGCGCTGCGGACGCAAAGACACGTGCTCGCTGGAAGCAGTGGATACACAGCTTTAGGCGATGTAGCCGATTGAATACGCTAATTGAGTAATAGATATACAGTTGGATAGATTGATTGGGGCTGGGTTACATTGTTGGGGGATATTGAGATGATGCGTTGTCGTTGTTCTAACTGACTCGTAGTGGAATAAATTTGAAGTGCTGAAACTGGAATATGCTGATATATTGTATTCTGGACAGAATAATAAAAAATATATATCTATGTGATAATATTGTATTATGTATTGTATGCATCGAGTACCCATAACACAAGCTCTGGTTAGCTTGGGGTGCTGTGTGGATTGTCCGGCATTATTTTCAATTATTTATTAATATTGAAGTAGTGACGAATGGTATTTTTTTCACAATTTCTTCTATTTGGTAAATACCTATTATTATAAAATATAAATCATAGGTAAGAGAAGTAGGTATGTAGGTAGTGTAAATAGGAAGGAAGTGAATATTTATGATAGAATATTTTTTATGCAACCAAAAAGATAACCAGGTATACTCAATACTTTAAGTAAGAGAAGTATAAGGGCAACTATGAGCGATATTTTTCCGGCAACCTTAGGATGAAGTGCACAATAAAGAACAATATAAACGTAAGCACTTAAATAAAAATATTTAGCTAAAGAAGAAATAAAACTATTAAACTTTATACTATAAAACCTATATAGCCTTAAAATACATTAACTTACATAAATGAAAATAAAACAAGAATAAAAAAGTCTGAGTTGTACGATAATAGATATCGTGATATCTATATTATATTGATATCTCATTAGGGGAGGCCTATGTCCAGCAGTGGACTATAATAGGCTGGTGATGATGATGATGATGATGATGATAGATATCGTTATGGTAATTCTGTTCAAAACATAAAGTACAGTCACTCGGGTATTCACATACAAACATACATAGCTATATTACCCCTAATGTATCAGTGAGTGTGTTCCAGACACATCAAAACTCCCTCAAAGTAACATAGACAAGCGAGAGCGTTCCCCATTACGTTCCGAGCCACATAGACACTTACGTATGTACTGACGTCTCTCAGAAGGCTTTTAAGAGGCCAAGTGGAGAGTGGTGTCGCGATCGGCTCGGCTGCTCACCCCGACAATAAAAAATATGAGCATCCCCCCCCTTAAGGACAGGAAAAGTGATGCAGACATTTTAGTGTGGGTTACGAATGGAATTTTATTATATTTATGATGATTTTTATGACTCGCGAGTAAATGAATCATTTAAAAAATAACCTATTGCTATCGATTATTTAATATGTAATAATTGTGTTTAACATTTAGGCCAGGATACCTGAAAAAAAATTGTTAATGATTTATAGATTTTGAAAATTAGTTTCTGCTGCTAAATTGCTTCGAACGGGATGAAAATGATTTATTTTATTTTTGGATCCACAAAGTACAAAGAAAACTGTGTTATAGAAGGCAGTTTCTTTCCCAGTGCAGAGTACATAATACTTTCCGAAAAAGAAAAATAATGATGATAATAAAGAGAATATAAAACAAATCTTAAAATAAACACCTAGTCTAGACCGAAAATAAGAATATTTTATGAACTGTCAATTGATTGAGTCTTTCTGTAGGCTGCCCCTTAAACCCCACCCCGGCGCCGGCGCCATCTTGAAAAACTTTGTCAATTGTAACCGCAGCATCGATCTGTGTCTACAAATGCTACGTCGTAGCGCGTAGGCGTATTCGTAGCTTTTGGACTTGTGGCTTTTTTACATTACGGTAGGGAATACTGTCTTTGTAAGTAAATAAGTAACTGAAGTTTAATATCTAAACAGATTTATTGGTAGCGAAGAAAAGCTTGAAGGGCTTGCGCAAACCATTTGTAATCATTTGAGTCATGGTTGTCTTCTATGTCTATTTGATTTAGGTTTTTTAAAAGCAGTTGCGTCTGAAAAATAAAATGGCAGTTAGGTAGCTCGTCAATATATAATTCAGATTAAAATAACCCATACAGGCTTGCAGGCGTAGGTTCATACGCCTACCAACTTACCTACACCTAGATAGTTAGTTAGTCATCTTTCATATTTGTCAAAAGTTCCGGTTTAACCAAAACTAAAAGGTATTAACTAATTTTTCATAATTTTTGAGATTAAGGAGCAAAATATCTTCAAAGAGTCTTCGAAAAGCTAAACCGAGCTTACCTATTTATCCAATTCACTAGTCATGTAAGTCAATTCTCACCAGGATGCTGTTCAATATTTGTTGAACACGATTATTATGTTCAGGCCATTGTCCTATCCCCTCATAACATGACTTTGTCATTGAAATGATAATCACTGAAAGGATTTGTGAAGAACTATGTATTCATATTCCTTGACTTAGATACGCCCTGTGGCTACGTAGAGCTTACAAACAATTGGAGCTTTAACCCCTTACAATAAGATTGCTTTTAAGTTTAGTTTTAGTATGAATATGGACACCTATGGGCCACAGCAGGTGTCCAGCTGAGTCAGTATTCATTAGGAGATTGAATGAGTTACATTGAATCAGATCGAAACCAAGATGTCGGATTTCGGTTGAGAGAAATTGCTTCCGGTCATTAAAATGGACCAGTTCTTTTTTTATTGAGAAATTATTTGATGTATAAAATATAACAAGTAGAATAGAAACTCAACGGTTTGCCTGTATCATAAATTCAAGTAGTTAACAATTTTTTTATTTTCAATAAATGATTTTAACCTTTTCTGGTAAAGGATGGGAATAAATTGCCCAAGCTGAATAAAAGATGACCTCAGATCCCAGAACTATCATTTTTTATTACGTGGATGAGAAAAACCAACAATTGGCCCTGATTAGCCCCTATCTTTTCCGCAGATTCACAGATTTCGTAAAAAAATTAACCCCTTACGGTGTCACGAGGTCAAGAAAAGGATCAACCCTTTTGACATCTCTATAGATACAGGTAGAGACAAACCCTTCCTAAGATAGCTTTAACAAAGTAATTGTCACTGTCAAAGGGTTCCCGAAACCAAAATTAGCGTTACATTCAAATCGATCCGACATCCCGATTCTTCAAACGAACCGTGCGAAATCTAACACAAAAGTAGAAAAAAAAACGTCGTTTTTTTGGAAATAAAAAATAGTAATAAGGGTAGCATGTGACCCCAGGCGTGACATATTTTGATTGTAGTTTTTGCTAGCGCAGTGACGGGTTAATTTAATTTTTTATGACGAGTTATTTTTTACAAATTTACAAACCAATATTTTTGTTATAAGATGAAAATTTGAGAACGTTTTTTATCTGCAATGGTGGAAACATTTTCAAAATCGGCACATTACTTTTAAGTTTGATAATTACAAACCTACAAAACTTTCCTCTTTATAATATTAGTGTAGATTCCGTTGATCCACTCGAATCAGAAATCAAAACAACAAATGAGCTGTTTAAGCATGATTTTATCAGGGCATCTTTTGTACGCAAATGTTTAGGGGCGTGAAACAATCGCATGAGAACGCGGGTTCTACTCCCGTGACTCCGTGAATGTCCGGATTCCTTTATTGCGTCAAGGACTTTAATTGCTAAGAGTTTTGTTTTGCGGAAGTTTATTGATCTACAGGGTGTTCTCGTTTTGAAAGTTATTCTTGTAATTATTGAAATCGCATCTAGGAATAATTTAAATAATCATGATTTACGAAAATAGTTCTTTACTTTGGTTCCTTATTTATTACTCTGTTATAAGGTATGATTTCGAAGATTGATTTGAAGTTACAATATATATATATATATATATATAATGTTTTTGTTCTTAAATGATATAATTTTGAAGAAAAATAAACTGACAGGAACATTCCGCTTAGTTAATTAAAACACCCTGTATTCCAAGAAGTACGTACAACGTGATTTATACTAAACTTTTGTTTATTGATTTCTTTAGCAGACACTTGAATTTTCTTCATGTACAGACAAAAATAGGTCTAACCCCAACAAATTTAGGTTGAGATTCCTCTAAAACTGTGATCTCGCGTCAGGGGTAGGAAAGAATAGATATGGGGTACGTTTTGACGGTAGAATTCTTTTGATTGAGGTCTATAAGGGACCCTAACGTATATTTGGACAGCAATCTGAGAGGCCTGAAGTGGGTCCGTGGTTTATAATTACTATAATTTGGCAGATGAAGAAAATAATCTTATATTGCTCGTAAACGTATACCGTTTTGTGTATATTTTAATTATTATTTCTATAAAATAGTTTGAATCAAATTCCCCACTTCGTAATGAACCTTATTTTTATTGCAGCCAGAGTCTAGGCAACGCTTCCGACTGTTTATGATTTGGAACAGTTGAGCTACCTGTAGATTGTTTGCAGTTTGCTCAAATGTAAATAATAGTTGTAATTTGGTTATTTAAAACTTATTTTCTTTGTAAATAAACGTTTTAATCAGGTTTACTTTAACTTGCCTTGTAAGACTTTTAATATAAACACTACAATTATATGTATAACTAAATAAGAGCTAGTATTTACTATAGAAACAATTGAGCTAAAAGCTGACTGTTGCAAAAAAACTACAGGTAGATCAATTGATCCATATCAATACCAGTGGTATGACGATCTACGAAATACTCCAGGCAGGTGCTGGATGCGACAAGCTGAAGATAGGGCGTTATGGCGCTCATTAGGGGAGGCCTATGTCCAGCAGTGGACTACCATAGGCTGATGATGACTACATACTTAAATTAAAAATTATCTTTTTAAGCATTGACTTTTGATACAATTTTGTTGATTGTACACAGAGTATTATAAAAATATCCAATGAAAACATAATTACCTATAGGTACTGAGGCAGACTGTAAAAAACAATAAAAAATTGTAAAAGTACAAACAACTGGTTGAAGCGGGTTTTATTAAAAACGTGATGAGCACCGCGTGATGTATGGCGGTAACGCATGAACTATGACACGGTTCCAAAAAGAGGAATACCGTAGACTTAATAATGTACAAAATAAAAAAACAAAATACACAGCCCTTATATACTACTTATAATAATATTTAATACAAAACTTACGGCCATAAAAGAATTTACATATCAACCTGTCTTATAAATAAAAGGCATACTGAATAATAGCGAATAGCATAGACAAAACACAAAAACAACACAAATTATTATTTTTTATATCATAGATGCAAAAGAACTCTGTCTGTGTATCTGTCTGTCTTTCTCACTAAACTACTGAACCGATGATGATGAGAATTGGCACAGGCTTTGTCTAGACCGGAAGAAAGGATGTAGAATTTTTAATTCGGTGTCACCGTACCTATATATAGTATAGAGACACGCGACATAACCGAATCCTATTTCTTATATTATATTTATCATGTTATAATAACGTTAAAAACCAATCAAAAATACTATTCGAACCATTCCAGGCAAATTAGTTGGGCTACAGGACGTACCCCAACTAATCCATATCAAATTCTATTTGGAAACAAAATGCGCAATACTTTTGGACAAGAGCAGATTATCATTATAAATTATTATTAGGTTATAATGATATAATCATTATTTGACGTCAGCTACCAAGATAAAAGTTATCAGTTGTTCGTCGTTATATTTATATAATTAATATGTATTTTTATGCGTATATCGTTAAGTAACACTCGTTTTGATTCCCTATTACACTTTTGGTGTGAAATTAAATTTAAAACAAAGAAATATGGTCAAAGATATACTATATTCCTCAAAAACATGTGTATACATTAACTTATAAAGAAATACGTTTTTCTTAGTATCTAATGCTCTTTTCTTAATTTTAATTTTCTTTTTAAATAAAGGTTTTACCACTAAATATTTTTATAAACGAATTAACATCGCCATCCAACGTGGCAATGCTGCCAGCATTCTGGGCACTGCCTTTTGGTGTTGGCTTAGATTTTTAGTAATGAAAAAATTAATTTGTAGTCTTTGGTTTTCGTTGTAAATAATTTTTTTTTAACTTAATATTTTAATGTTATTCAATGACCGAACTTTCTTAAAAAGACGATGTAGTAGTATTTTCATATTGATTTCTGAATTTTAAAGTCTCCTCAATTTCCGCACTGGCAATACTCACATGACAGAACAAGTACATCCCCCGGAACGCCGTGGAAAAATAGCATTTTAAATAAGCAATTTTTAACGGATCACGCGCCGGGTGCTCCGATGCGAGTTACACTTTGATTTACTGGTGCCAAATGTGCGTGATATCTGTTTGAGTTATTGCTTTGTTAACTGCGATATCTCAGTTTGCACCGGATCCACAGAACAAGTATGTTTATTTATTCAGATAGATAGAAAATTCAATACTATGTCAAAAATTATCGATTTAGACGGAAGTCGATCTCGCGGCCCTCTCTAATGTGAAACTAAACTGTCGCGGGTTCGAGTCCGCCGAAATCGATTTTTGTGGGATATTATTTAATTAACTTGAGATAACCCCGAGTGCTTACGCACTATAATAACAAAAATCTAAGATATTAAATTCTTTATTGACAAAACAAAAAAAAAAATTAAAAGAGATGTGGCAATTGGTGGTCTTGTCGCTCACGAACGATCTACCAGACAATCTGTAACCAGTCAATACTGTCTATGTTTGTGAACCAAACAAAATAATTATATATCTATCAGTAGGATCGTAGGATCTAACATGGGTATCTATGTGTTCGAGGCAATATTTAAATGAAAAATTAATTTAAGAAAGGAGTGTGCCAAAAAATTCAAAAATTATTAACATAACAAGAATTCTTACCTAATAACAAATAATAAATAACTAAAATCAAAAACTAACTAAATATACCTCTACATGTACAAAAAATATTTTATCCATAATATACATACTACTTAGATACATAAATAGGTAGTGAGTACCAATATAAATTTTCCTAACAGGAGAAACTCCTTAAACATGTTTAAAAAAATGGTAAGGAAAGTGTTTTTCTAATGGACTCTGGTAGTGCACTCCAACACTACGTTATGGAATCCGTACTAAATGCATAGTGGGATGAACTACTGTAGTTTTTGTTTTTAAAAACCTTTAGTTTTGCTAGGTTGATAAAAAGGCCTGGTCACAATCAATCATTTTAGTAATCAGAGAGTTGGTACTAATATTATAAGGAGGAAAGATTTTTTTTTAATGAATCTAGGTACGCTATTTTATTGTATTGAATATAAGGCTCCGAAGCTGGACCAGAAAAGGGAAGCCGGGCTACGAGACCATTTGAAAAATTCTTTCACCATTAGAATCTCACATTATATCTGACGAACATTAGCTATAGAATATTTTCAAAAAGTTGATAATGTAACCCAACGTGTGTAAAAATGTATAATTTTTGAAACATTTGTTAAATACCCGTGCGAACCGTGGCGGACCGCTAGTATTTGATCATATAATTTTTTAAACTTTCACGATTTGTTGACATATTAAAGAATATTAGTCAGTCGCCCCGTGACTACGATCGCTGCAACGCGATGGAAACGTAGGGGAAAATAAAAACAAAAGGTACGCGATAAATACCCGATAAATATTTTTTTAATATGATAATATAATTGACCAATCACGTAAGTATAGATACACAAATCATGGAATTAGTAAAATATATCTTGAAAAGGAGTTTCCTTCAAGCGAATTACGACTCTACTATTAATAGGTTAAGGTGTTACTTTGCTGAATTCCATTCCAAAATATAAAGATGGAATTATTCTGACCATTATCATATTATTTTTTACCTATGGGCAGTGACATAATTATCAATTCCGTTTGATTAACTCATTTATGTATTACATATATACTTATAAAAAAACGATATAAATCTAATCAGGCAAGTTTGTCACAGCGTATGTTGGTGCAATTAATTTTAATTAAATACAAACAAAATAAAAGATAAATGTGTAGGTACATACAAAAAATATTGATAACATTGTTCTATAAAACAAATAACATTCTGTAGGTTTGAAATTGGAAAGTATTTCCAGAGGATCAAACCAAAAAATAGACAAAAAAATACCCTAGTAACAGCTTCCACAAACACTTTCATAGATAAAGACGCTCATGTCAATCTCCAGCCAGTCAAGTGGGCAGCAAAAGCGTTAAGCCATTACAGTTGAAGTTATACAAGTGATGTGGTTTGCAACATATTGAAGACAAACAGAAGCTAAAGCAACACAAAGACATGATTAAACTGCCAGACACATTATTCTCTAAAAAAAAAATTACTTGACGAGGGTCGCCATTAATTTTGGCGACAATGTGATAAATAATGAGTGAGAGGTGTTGGGGCGGCATCCCTCTAAAATGTTCCTTTGATCGCTCTGGTTTTGAAGTTTTGACAGGTCACATCCTAATTTTCTTTCTCGCTTGAGAGTGTTATTCCCAAATGGTTGCTACTTTTCAATAACAGTTTCCTTTTGTGGTGGTTTTTCAATTTTGATAAAAAAAATATTTGACATTGCCCATCTCGCGCTGGGCGATTCCTCGAGGTACGAGTATGTAGGTACACGATATACACGAGAAAACTTTATCAATAAATTAAAATGAAAGCTGTGACGGCTGATTCAAGACGTCTCGACAATGTCCTTTTGGAAGGTCACCTACTTCTTATGCATGGAATGACCATCGAAATGTTAATTGCTTCAATAGTTATGGATAAACTATTTAAAAAGATTCTTTCGCAGCTTATACCTGTATATTAAAAATATTTTTTAGACCAGCGAGGCGGAAAAATTGCGTCCCGTCTGATGAAAAGCTATTACCAATCTATGGACGCCTGCAACATCAAAGACTTAGACTCTCTTTGCTGAACATAAACCTTATTCTCTATAAATATTAAAATAAGATCACAACTCTTTAAGGTTTCACTATCAACAATTTCATCTGTAGAATTCATATAATCAATCAAATAGAATCGCCATATAAAAACTTTGCAAACATTTCCATTCTCAACATTCGATAGTCACTCTACAGCTTTTTAACCGCAGCACGCGTTAATTGGCTCCAATATATCCTCCTTTAGGACTTAGATAACATTAATTAGAGCTACTAATTAAACTCCATCCCACTACGTATCAACATTATCAATTATTTTATTTTCAACAATAGAATAACATTATTTAATTAGCTCGATGATACATATCTCATGTCAGAGGTTACCACTGTATCTACAGGAAAACTTTTTGCTCTAGTTGGTAAAATACGGCCTATTAAGGGTATTAGATGAAATGATTAAGTCGGTTACTGACTGGTGTTACGGCTGGTGGCGTAACACCAGACCGTGTTACGTGACAGGCTGTAATGTAACATAGCCATCATTTGTGCAGTCCGCCCGTCTTCTCTCGTTTTAATGAACATAGTTAATAAGTCTTATTGATCTACCAAAGACATTAGGAACCTACTCAGAAATATACGTAATTTTGTTTCAAACTTATCAATGTTCTTTTAAGTTCATTAGGTACAATGCATTTTTGCCTGTGTTACGGTAAGTACGGTGAAAAGGCGCTCACAACGAGCAACGACACGGATTTTCGTTTCATGCTCGCTGCGTTCAGTACCGCCTGTAACGACTCCCTTAACGAATCGTTAGCCCTTACATAAATTTATAACGAAGGCATCTGAGTTACATTCCTGAGTGTATCTGCGTTACCTTTTCGTCGCTATTTGATTCTTTTTCTTTTGTTTTTCATTGGTAATCAGAATGTAGCCTGCCAGCAGTGTGTAATTTTCTGTGTAATTTTAACACCTGTTACTGCGGTCACCAATCCACCTGATAAGCATAGTGATAATAGCAAAACCCTTGTTTATCGCGCGCACGTTCAGCGGTATTAGTGCTTTATTCAGGTAAAATACGTATGTACGTACATACGTATTTTACCTGAATAAATATGCTTTATCAGACCTTGATTTAAAAGTCTGATAACCGACGATACATGGATATCACATTTATTTTGGTATTTGTAAGTAGATATGTAAATGGTAAACGTAGTGTAGGACGCCCTACTGCCAGGTGGGATGACGATCCGCGAAAGACTGTTGGCAGATGCTGGAAGCGACAAGATGAAGACAAGGCGCTATGGCGCTCATTAGGGGAGGCCTATGTCCTACTGTGGACTAACATAGGCTGATGATGATGATGATGAAGTAGATATCATGTGAACTGTAGATGTTAAATCGGTTTCAACTGTTATTACACTAAGCAGGAAGGTAATTATTTTTATCAAGAACATCTTCGTTTATGGTAAACGGAAATAGAGACCATCAAAAACTTATCAGGTTTTAATATAAAACCATAGATATCTCTAATTTTAATGAGTTCGAGTGATAAAGTTTATGATTCATCGATGGGTGCTAAATTTTGAATATTTTTAGATAAATACGTTTGATTGTTTTGGATTAGTCGAGCTTTTGCGCTGCTGCTTAGATAATAAGAATCAACTTCTAGTTTCTTCGATCACTCAAATTTTTATATCAGACTGGAGGGCGGCGTCGGGCCGAAGTCGGTGTATTGTGTCGGATGCTAGACCTGTAGGTAACAGTACATAATACGAAAATCTTATCAAGAAAGCCTTTTTATCTATAGACGATTACATCAATGATCCTTGGCCAGATATCGTTCCATTCTCCACCGACAATAGTATGTAAGAAATTCGTGTTGTGCTTTACTTTAGGCATACATTTATCCTCCTTATGAATGTGTATTCTTTTATATTAATTTCTTCCACTAGTGGACAAATAATTTGAAGTGAAAGAAAAACACCTCATTTGTTATTTTAAAATAATTCATTGTATGAAATTTGACTTGTCTAAGTACATAATTAGTTAACCTAAAGAAATAAAGTTTTTACATGTAAAATCTGAAACCTAAAAATTGAAAGCACGACAAATTATTTTCTGATAGATCGAAGTCTCTTGTTATTCAGAATACAACAAGCAATTTCAATCTAAATTCCATCCCAATAAAGTTTCCTTCTGCTTGAATTAAATAAAATTCATAATTGAGGGCGGTAAATTAAGGTGACACCGACAGTTGTGGCAGAGGGTTCCGCCAATATTTTATTGGAAGGTAATTATTCGATCGGCACTCCACTGACTCTGGGGTGAAAGTTTGTAATCTCTTTCTTAAATTATTCGTTGTGATTGATGATCACTTCGGTTCACGTCGCAAGTTGCGTGAGTACTGAAACAGGAAAAAGAATATTGGATTATCTTTTTGTTTATTTTGGGTTTGGTAATTTTGTGTTAGAGGATTATCTTATTAAAAGTTCCAGTTGTATATACGCTGGAAATAAGATATCAAATAATGACGTTGACAAGAGATTTGATAATTCACTAATAGATAAACTATACAGGGTTTTTGGTAATTGACTGACATTGCGTGAACTGCAAGGGTCTATCATCACGAAGACGTCAGGAATAAAATTTCATAAGTAGAGGTATAAAATTCTTTTGGATTTCTGTAAATCACCTTCTATACAACATTGTGCCTAAAACCATGTCTTACTGTCAATTAAATCTCCAAATCATTCGCTTATTTGAAATCTAAGAAAAAATATTAAAGTGGCTTCAACCAGGCTGGGAGTTAGCCCAGCACACACACCTCTGACTTCAAGACATTGCCGTTTTTAAAGTTTTTTCTGTTTAAGTCCCTCTATTATTAAATGTAGAGAGGATAGCTATCATTCCCTTTCTAGCAATTTAACGACTTCACAAACGTATGTATAACAAATAGGGGGAAAGTCTCGGCGATATCAAAATTATTTAGGATATTATTTAATTTTCTAGAGACTACCCCGGGTTTACGCTCAAGTCTGTATAATAGACTAGCGGTCCGCCCCGGCTTCGCACGGGTATTAAACAAAAATTTCAGTAATTATACACACTAAAACGATGGGTTTCACAGTTTTAATACGGATCTTTACTTTTTTTAACAGCATTGGGGTTTTTGACATTGACTCGACATTCCAAAACTGACACTGTCCGTAGAGAAAAAGCAAGCACCGTGCGCTATACAACCTCTTTTTCTATTCTGACGCGCCATAATAGAAAAAGAGGTTGAATATACAGCCCACGGTTCAATTATTGAATTTTTCATGCGGATCCTTAACTTTTTTGAAAATATTATATAGCCTATGTTCATCACGGAAAATTAAGGATTCTAATGGTGAAAGAATTTTTTAACTCGGTCCAGTAGTTTCGGAGCCTATTCAATTCAAACAAACAAACAAACATACAAACAATCAAATCTTTCCTCTTTATAATATTAGTATAGATATAGATAACACGCAGCGAGAAAATACGATTCTCACAGTTTGAGAAATTCCATTATCTCATTTACAAACCAATAAATGATTGTAGTAAGGCTAAACCAATTGCAAACATATTTTGCAAGGCCAATCCGATAGCATTCAATTAACCAATCCATATTTTCGCACGAAAACCGTTTGAGTATGACCAAAATTGAGACTACCGCCAATTCGTACGCTATGATAATGGAAACGTCAGCGAGGCGAGAGGTTCCCAACTGGGACCTGTCATCGGTGAATATGTCAAAGGGTTTTTGTCAAGGCGCGAATTAAATCGGCCAGCGGGTGGTACGCTTTCAATGACAACCGGATTCTGTGCCAATTCTTTGTGTATGCCCATTTATGTTCGCTAGGCATATACTTATATAACTACATACATGTACATAAATGGTTAGCTAGCGTTGAGGGTTTACGTTACTTTTTTGTTCGTATTTAGACTCGAAAGTTGCTCTATTATGCGATACAAGCTATTAGTTAATATTATTATAGCGTATGTTTTGCGCAAAACTGGTTTTCGCGATTCTATTGAGACGTTTCTCATCATCATCAGCTTATGCTAGTCCATTAATTGATAAAAATTATCGTAATTAGATTTTATCATCGCAATGTGTCCATTTTTGTATGGGATTTGCGTAATTCCATATCTGCATGGTAGAGTAGAGGCGCTGTACCTAATCCCATATAATAATTTTTTTTTTTATCATTGTGTTAAGTTCCTACTTTCATTTCACTGATTCATTAATGTATTTTTATTCTTATTTTATATCAAATTCAACGTACAGAAGAATCATTCTTGAGTAGAGTTCTCAGAACCACTTCACCATCTCAATAATTTCTTTATTAATTCTAAAATTTACTTGAGCTACAAATTCTCTGAATATCTGTCGATTATTGTATTGATTATATTCTATTAATATTCTACAAACCGTCTTCTTAACATTATATGAGGGAAGATTTGATTGTTTATTTGGATCGAATAAGCACCAAAGCTACTGGACCGATTTGACAAATTCTTTCACTATTAGAATCCTACGTTACCTCTGAATATAGACGGTAGAATATTTTCAAAAATAAGGAGGAACCGTATATAAATATATGTACATTATTGTGTACCCAACGTTTAAAACCCTTCAAAAGCCGGTGCGGACCATTAAAATGCAAAATTCCCTGAAAGTCTTAGCCTTTATAGCTACAATTAGGTACCTATTGATTAAATTCTGTGAATTATCTCGCCTTCCATTTGTATTCAATGTCTCAATTCTACTATGAAATCTAAAATTTGACTTGTGCAATATATTCTCTGAATATCTTTCGATAAGGTACCTACCGTATTGATACTGATTGTAGTATGAATATTGTACAAACCGACTTATGCAATAAATTCCCGGAAAATCTTTCGATATAATATCCATAATTAGGTAACCGAGATAATTCATAGAATTTAATCAATAAGTGATTAAATTCTTTGAATTGTCTCGGCTCCCGTTTATATTCGATGTGGTAGGTATTGTTGTATTCTGTGAACGTCGGAAGTGTACGTGATTAGGGCGGTCATTAAGGCGGCGTTCGTATCACGAGGTCAGGAGACCATCCTAAAGTTATCGCCTTGACACCGTTATTGATTTTAAATGTGTTTTTATTGTTTACAACTATGATAAAAAAGTACTTTTTATTTAGATTCATAAATTTTTGTTTTAATTGAGGCATCAACGACTTTTTTAAAGAAGAATGAAAGTAGGAAGCTTGTGAATGTAAATGGTAATTCGTTTTCTCAACAAATAAATAGTATATCTAAGTTATTTAACGAATAACACTACTCAAGACAAATGAAAATCTAAAGTAAGTATGTAGGTTAAAATAAATAAATAAATAAAACAGCTTTTATTTCTCACACTTAAATACTAAACTACATATTCTCTATAGTAAGTTACTAATTAAAATCTATAAAGAAAAAAAAATGTTTACGGTTTTTTCCAAAATGCTTATCTTTTCCCTACAAATCCCCATATGTCGCCATTTTAGGGAAAGGTTATATTAGTGAACGTACTCAAATGTATTTCCTTTAGGTCCTGTTACTAGGGAGAATGAGAATATTATTTTAAGATAACACAATAATACTTATCAACAGGAAATTACGTCAAAATGGGAACTTTGATATTCATATTTGGTATTAAAACAGATTCGATGGGAATTTACGTTTAATAATGATTTAGAAAAACTAATTGATCATGTTTCTTACTATCAAATATATTTTTAGAAAATGTGCGAATTTCCCCAACAATTAAAACCATCGGTTCTCACAACAAACTCGCTACAATATCAAGTTACAACAAAAACTCGATCATTGTCATACAAATGTATCTGTTGTAGTCGGCAGTAATTGGCGGGCATACTCGGTTATTACGGAGGCCCTTTGTCGAAGTCAGTTGTTCGGACTGGAGTGATTGTAGTAGGGGTCGATTTGGATGGATCTGATGCTTTTGCACTGGCGAAATCGTTGACTTGACTTCAGAAAATTCTTGATTAATATAATCCAGGGAAATATATGATTGATATACATCACAATTCAAAAAGAAAGAAGCTTGGTACAGTGATTTATCAGCTTAGTCATGAAGTAACATTTTTTTTGTAAGCAATAAATCTATGAAAAATGTAAATAATTATTTTTATTTATGAAATTACAAGTTACACAGCACAAAAGAGCAGGTCTGCTTTCTAGTTTAGTTATAAAATGTTTATGTCAATTATGGCATCTTGGAACAGAAAAATTAACAGGAAAATCTCGAAAAAAGGGATGAAGGTGCCTTGCAGAGGAACGATAGAGACAACAATACTATCCATAAGATAATTTCAAAAAATATAAACTTAAGCTAGAAAACCTTATAATGGGTAAAGTGCATGAGGATGGTGATGAAAGAAAATAAAAAGAACGTTACAGCCAAGTAAAAACTTTCTGTAAAAGTAACATCATCGAAGCGAATTAAGTGAAATACGGAAAATAAAATCCCCAACCAGTGCCAACCCAAGCAAAGATACGGTAGATCTACGGACCGCAAGATGCATTAGAGATTTCCAGTAGCTAACTAAAACTAAAGTTGGGATAGCAGGACCCGTGCAAGTTAGGAGTTAAGTCAGTTAATCAGGATGTAATGAAATCAAATAGTTTATTTGATATCTTGTAAATAAGATAGAAACTAAAACATAATGCAACAGTACTAACGCTAAAAGTATAAAACTGTGTCGCGTTCAATAACAGACAGGATATAAAAATATGTACTTATAAGAGTTATTCACAGAAATACGATTTTATAATATTATTATTCATAATAAGTAGTTTTTCACAAGATCTTAGTTGCTCTAAAAACAATTCACTCTGATCGGAAGCCCATTTGATAAGGATTTAAATATTTATTTACGTCAAACATGGTATGGTAACAAGTAAATAAAATTATTTACTTATTTTATCCTATAGTTGAGTATGCTCTAATAAAATTATAATTTCGGTTGTATACTTAGGTATATACAATTTTTATAGATAGTTCGAAAGTCCGTTTGATTTTTTTGTGATTAGACAGTTTAAAAAATGCCAGCTATGAAAGTGAAATGACCTACAGTCAATAAAACCCATTTTATTGACTTTAATTTTCATCATTAGAAGCATTTAATGATATTTTATAGTAATAAAGGGCTATATGTACTCAAATAAGAACAATGATTGCTTATTTAAAAAAAGAAAACGAGATAATTTATTAGTTCGGTGTCAATATCTGAGATCTTACACTCAGTTTAAATGTTTCAGATTGAATATTTTAAATTTTTTTATCGCGTAAGCTTGCTCCTTACGCCTGACTTCTCCCCTTCGGGCGGGTGATTGATGATAAGCCTGTTGTTTTCTGATCGCCTACAATTTACACCATGATCACTTAATTTGACATGATGCCCTGGGAAACAACTTTATATCTGTCTGTAACGTCTCATTTATTATTACTATACGCATAAATCAATACAGGTTGTTTTATTCTAAAGAAAATTTGTTCTTTTCATGTTTTAATGTTTCCTAACACCAATCTCAAAGTCAGCCGGGTTGTTGCGATATTTTATAGAAAGTATATCGTAGGCAGCTGACACTATTTTTTCAGCTATTCAACAGCTAAATTATACGTGCATCGTGGTAAAAAAATGCGAAACACCGCTACACCAAAAAATGAATGAATAAAAGAACACTTGTTGCAACATTTACAAAAATTATAATCATAAATCTAATTTATATTTAAAAGAAACTTGTAATAGGTGGTCAATTTCTTCCAACTTGAATTTCGTATTTCTTCACGAAAAGATTTTTTTTGTTACAATATTTTCGATTAAAGCAACATAAAGCACTAGCAACATCATTTCGTCTCAACTGTCCTACGAGCCATCGCAAAGTAGCCATAAACCACTCGAATAGCCCAACCACTGAAAAGCGCTTTTAAAATGTCCAATTTAAAGTGTTCCTACAATGGTTCGCCATTTCTATTTTGAGTGAGGAGAGTAAATTGAAAAAGCGATAGCCATAGCGCCTCCCGGGGCGATACTATACAATTTATCGACGTAATAAAACGGCATTAGGTAGCTGTAGTGCTTAGATATGAGAGATCTTCAAGATATTTTAGGGACGGTGTAAATCTTTAAGGGCTTTCATCTTAGTAATAGCCAATTTATACGCGGGAAACGATTTTGTTGTGAAATATCTATTTCGGTAGAAGTCATCTGTGGTAAAGTTTATTTGACCTGGTTTTTTATGGTTAAAACCTTTAAAATTACAGTTAAATAACCAAATTAAAGCTAGCATTGAAAATTTATATAGTTAATGGCTTAGTATTTAGTAGTACTTACTAGTATTTAGTAGCTTTTTTATTTATTTTTGTGTTGTTCTTTGTCTTCAATGCTTTCATATTATAAAGTGTACTTTATGAAGGTTCATTTACACCTTTAAACTTTTTATTCAACTTGCATTATAATTAGCAAAAAACTATTTACCAACAACTCTATTATAAAACCTTTTCCAATTATCCGTGCAAAGCCTACTTAAAACAAAAACGGAAACCAGCGAAGTTAATAATGTCCAGAACATGATGGACGTGTTTCTTGCATGACGATTGGACGACGACATCCAAATACTTTTAGCTATTTGCGATAAAAATGGAGTGTGATATTTAAAACAAAGAAAGCTCGAGTTTTACCGAAATATTATAGAAGTTACAAAGAACTTACGCGTCACGTAAAAGCTGGTGAATATCTGGCGAAGCGCATCAGCATTGGCATAAAACGACGCAATGCAGCCATCGTCTCGTGGACGCTTTCTACTGGTGTTGCTATGGATCAATTGAGCTACTAGATTGTTTGCAAGATTCTGCTACTAACTCAATAGTTTCTATTGTAAATAATTTGTTTCTAATTCGAATGTGATTTTTGCTTAATAAAAGTCAGAATAAAACAATCGTAAAGATAATGAGTTTCCATGAGGATGGTTTTATAAACATATCTATTTTTAAACTAAACTATCTTTCCGTAGTTTTGCCCATGTTCTTTCCCGAAATACCGTTTATCTCCTTGTCATCTTTATCTTTTGAAATCTGTTCAGATATTGAAGTGAGAAAAGTTAGATATAACTACAGACAGAACAAATTTCAGATTGATTATAGGTACTCGTATATAGGTACAGTTTACAGCATATAAAACTAGTATAATATGCTTATATTATTGTTGCAAAGAACTACAGCGTAGAACTTTGGAAATAAGCGTTTTCTGCAATACAAAAATAGTACTTACCCTTGAAAATAGTCTTCATACACGTTCACATTGTCAACGAATATAGTATTTTCTAAGCCGTAAATAAGACCGATGGAAATCTAACGCAATAAAGATGAAAACCATCCCGTTCCACTCAGTATTCTGCAGACATTGATAGATCTATGAGAATTGATAGAGCTGACAAAGAAACCCAATCTATTGTGATTTTAAACTTTCCTTCGCATTGAAAGGGAATGGACAGTGCTCTTTATCAAGTCGATAAAAGTTGATCACAAAGCCCGCCCGCCCAAGGGAATGGAATGGAGAATTTTAAAGTTCCATTTTGAATTGGAGTGAGATGTATTATTGGAATTAAACGGACTCCTGTTTAACGGTTAGGATCCACGTAGATATAGATTATCTTTTGATTTTTTATTGGCAAAATTATTGGGCTATAACCAACCGCAGAGCTTATTGTAAAAAGTTTAAGTTACATTAAAAGACAACGTAGTTACCTTTGTGTTGCCTACACGCTTAGCAAAGAACAAAGGGTCATACATAACCTTTCAACCTTTGAAAAATATGTATACCATAAGTAGATGAAAAATAAATTAACTTTTAGTTTCCTCAACATCATTAGACTACGTAAGTCCACTGCTGGACATAGGCATCTCCTAATGAGTGCCATAACATCACCCTTTCTTCAGCTTATCGCATCCACCATCTGTCCGCAGTCTTTCGCAAGTCATCATCCCACCTGACCGGAGAGCGTCCTGCACTCCGTATCCGTTCGTCGCGAGATATAGCCCGCTTATTGTTATTGCAGTTCGCTACTTCTTTGAGAGCTATGTCGATAATTTTGGTTCACTTTTTACTAAAAAATTAATCTGTTTTTAATTTTGTCGTGGTCGGTCGGGCAATTATACCTCGTGTGATTTTTCGTATCCCTAAGAATTCTTTTCTGATTGTAAGTATAACTAAGTAACAAAAGAGCGGTTTCTTTCCTCCCAACAATAAATAACCACAGAAAGAAAGTTTGGGCAACTTTTCCAGAATTTTTCCTTGAAAGGACACTCCCCACGGTAGAGCAAGGGATATAGCGCTCACACATAGAGAAGAACGTTTAAGAAAATACAAGATCACATAAAATTATTTGCTTCCCAGTATAACAATCAATAAACAATAAAGGACATAGCAATATCTAGCTCCAAGTAAGCAAGAAAAGGTCAGAAAACCCTTACCAACATCTGCAGATCGTACAAACATTTGTCCCGAGGTGGTTATCGAACCCACATGAGGTTGCCCTCCTGCGCTGCAGGCGAACCTTCGCCACGCGCCACAGAGATATTAGATTATTATAACAAAATTTTTACTGCTTCTAAGCTGTGTGTGGATATTGTATTAACCGTAATTGGTTGTACATATGCTCTTTTCAGATGATTCTTATAATATACCATATAATAACTTTTTTTTGTCTTTATTTATATATTTATTTATTGTTTTAACAACTTTATTTTTGATTTGTGATTTAGTACTTAGTACTAACATATCACATTCACATTATTGTTGATTTTTGGTGTTTCATTACTAAAAGAAAATGTGTGTTGTGTTATTTATATATCTATTTATTGTTTTAACAACTTTATTTTTGATTTGTGATTTAGTACTAACATATCACATTATTGTTGATTTGTGGATTTTTGGTTTCATTACTAAAAGAAAATGTTCGATAATAGTGAGATAGTGGTATGATTTATTTAACAATATATTTTTTTTAAACTTACACGATTTTAACACGTTATTATAAATATTCACGGGTATAATATTTGATTTACCACGACTGAGTGTTAGCCTGCTGAAACATCTGGAAATTAGGTATCCCGAGAATCCGTACTCCTTACTTAATATTATAAAAGCGAATGTAACTCTGTCTGTCAGTCTGTCCGTCTTTAACGTTTGAAGTACTGAACTGATTTTGATAAAAATTTCCACTAAAATTTGATTTGGCGTGTGTCTGCCAAATCAAATTTTAGTGGAAACTTTATTTTCTAGACCGGGAGACATAGGATAATTTTCATACCGATGTCATGTTCCCGCGGTAACACAAAACAAGGTACAAGAAAACGCAATAAAATCGAATCCTACGCAGGCAAAGTCGCAGGCAAAATAGTATTTATAATAAATACATAGAACATAGGCCCTTTAGGGGTCTAATAGATTGATTCCTTGCTCTAACTAAGTTTTCACTTGTATATAGATGCAAGGGCTCACTCCCTCAGCTCCATCGGGTTATTAAGTTATCCTAGGTATTTACTAAAACTATTAAAAATACGGAAAGAAAATACAAAAAATAATAATAATATAACTTATGATTAAACAGGTATATAACCTAAAAACTAAACTAAGCAAACTTAAAATTATTAACAGACTGGTATTACATTTTAATGACTTATTACTTACTAAATATGGCCCAATTATAATTTATGATTGAATCAACAACATCTTTTCGGTTTGCTCATAATCCAAACCCTGTAAATAGAGTTTCAGTTTTATTTTACATTCTTGATAAGTTTTTTCTTGAATAGAAATTTTTTTGTTCAAATTATTGTAAAGGTGCGGTGCTAAAAATAATGTATGGCGGTGAGCAAATGTTGTGGGCGCGTCTATAGCTTCGCAGTAACATAAACTTTCCTGTTCTATGGCATGGGGGGCGCAGGGCCAGTTTGCGAATAAAACTGTCGCCGCAGAAGCCTCGTCACGTGTTTTCGTACCCGTTGTACGGCCCGTAGTCACGTAGTTAACTAATTTGGAATTCAACTCGGGGCGTCGCGTCCGGGAGTTTGTTTCGATAGTAATTCGAAGCCGTGTTTGCAGTGCCTTTGTGAATATGGATAATTGATACATAGGTACCAATAAACATAATGGGAGACGTATATGCTCACGGTAGGGTTGCTCCACCAGTCGCTCAGCGGGCTAAGGAAAGTAGTACGGGAAACGTGGAAACTCGCGGTAGGGTTAGTCGACTATTTAAAAGTCGCTCAGCGAGCTGTGGAAAGAGCTATGCTTGGAGTTTCTCTAGGATTCGTAACGAATATATCTGACGGAACCAAAGTTATCGACATAGCTCAAAGGATTAGCAAACTAAAATAACAGAGGGCCGGATATATCTCGTGAACAACCAACAACCGTTGGGGTAAATTTTCTTGAGTGCAGACCGAGATTCGGCAATCGTAATGTAGGACGCCCTCCGGCTACCTATAGTATGACGACCTGCAAAAGACTACAGGCAGATGCTGGATGCGACAAGCTGAAGTCAGGTGCTATGGCGCTCATTATGGGAGACTAACATGGACTGATGATAATGATGAGGTACTATTTGTATATGGCCGTTAGGGTCGCAGCGTGAGAATAGACCCCTACATCTCAGACCGTGGATGTCGAGATAGTCGACTAAGTGAATGGCAGCGCCATCTCTCTGTGTATTTTTACACCTCTAATCATTTTCGAAGTATCTTGGTAGATGTTATTAGCTAATTTATTTTTTTAATATTTTGTAACATTTGTCTCTTTATGAGTCGAGTGTAAGGAAACCTATACTAATCTACAATATTATAAAAAGGAAATATTTGATTATTTGTTGGCTCCGAAACTAGCTAGTTTACCATTTTGTCAAAAGTCTATGTTATGTTTTATGTTTTGTTAAATGGTCTACTAGTAGACCATTTTGTCAAAAGTCTTTCACTATTAGAATCCTACATTATCACTGTTGAACATTTGTTTTCGAATATATTTAACATATTTTGTTAATACCCGTGCGAGGCCTGGGCGGACCGAGATTAGAAAACATAGACACTTGCATATATTTGGGAAGGGAAGGTTTTGAATACGAGAGTATTAATAACTTTACTCTAGGCCACCTTGATAGTTTTAGTAGGTGTAAAAACTTATTGCTAAAAGCTGTTTATATAAAATCACTAGATTTATATTCAGGTAGCATTAGACCCGTAAACACTCGTTAACACAATTTACTTCACATCCTGTGAAATACTTCGCACGTTTTATAAATTCATAACCGCTTTATTAAATGACATAAATTCATACATGAGCTGAATTTAAAGGAGGGATATTAAAGAGATTGGAATGTATGCATGCAGGCTGAAAAACGTATGAAGCATTTTTTTTACCAGTGGAGTTAAATTTGACTTCTATCGAGCTCATTAGGGGAGGCCTATGTCCAGCCGTGGACTAACATAGGCTCATGATGATGATAGCAATATCAGGGGAAACGGATTTTATCCAAATCAGTAAAAAAAAAAAAAGCTGGAGAGTTTTTTTTATCGGCGCAGTAAAGATCTAGAGTTATACCCAATATGGAGCTCAAGATCATAGACCAGGTTAATAATATCCATAAGGTTCATGAATATCGCAAGATATTTTGTTGTTCCAAGACATTTTATAACCAAGTCCGCTTAGAAAATTCTTAAATCGATGACCTTCTGTAACTCTCACTTCTTCCACTAGTGGACAAAAAATGTAAGTGAAAAGAATTCAGTACCAATTTATTTCTTATTTTATAACAATTAACGCTATGAAATTTATCTGAATCTGAAACTTTGACGTACCTAAATGTGAAAATCTGAAAACTAAACGTAAGTCCACTGAACTCGGAGTGCTGGCTTTTATTTCGGTCAACGGATTAATATCGCCATCAAACGTGGCAATGCTGCCAGCATTCTGGGCACTCTGCCTTCTGGTAACAGCTTATATTTTTAGGAAATATGTAGGTATAATATAAGTTTAAATAGTTGTAATTGGTTTATTCTGTAAAGTACTGTAATTTTTAATAGTCCAAATATTTACAAAATATAAATCATTAAAAGTATGTAGTCAGTTTAGAAAATGTTAAATTCTATAACCAATTAACAGGTTAATTCCATGCGCTTTCTTCCATCGAATTAGACACACCAGTAAAGCCTTAGTAGGTAAGTATAATCTACCTTTTTTCTGACACTTTCAATTATGGAACCTCAATCATAAAATCGATTACAGATGCATAAATCAATTATCATACGTGTCTGTCACAAATCGATTGTAGTTGTCACCTTCACGATGGAATAGTGGAAATTTTAATCAATTTTGTTATCAGTTTCTTATTGTTTTGTAGGTACTCAAGACATAAAATGAATATAAACGGAATCTTTAGAGATTACTAAAGTGTCGAAGTAAACACTTTTATTGATTACTAGCGGTCCGCCCCGGCTTCGCACGGGTATTAAACAAAAATTTCAGAAATTATACACACTAACACGATGGGTTTCACAGTTTTCATACGGATCCCTTAATTATTTTAGCAGCATTGGGGTTTTTGACATTGACTTGACACTCCATAACTGTCACTGGCCGTAGAGAAAAAGCAAGCACCGTGCGCTATATATTCAACCTCTTTTTCTATTATGACGCGCCATAATAGAAAAAGAGGTTGAATATACAGCGCACGGTTCAATTATTGAATTTTTCATGCGGATCCCTAACTTTTTTGAAAATATTATATAGCCTATGTTCATCATGGAAAATTAAGGATTCTAATGGTGAAAGAATTTTTCAAATTGGTCCAGTAGTTTCGGAGCCTATTCAATTCAAACAAACAAACAATCAAATCTCTCATCTTTATAATATTAGTATAGATTAGATATTATTGACATAAAATTGGTAATTTAATGTTTAAAACTTTTATGCCGGCATAAGGTTTGAGTTTTGAGAAATATGGCAATAAAATCACTCCGTTTATTGATAAATTAAAACCACCAAAAAATTTAAAGCTTGCTAAAAATCATTAGGTAGATTTATTGCGGGCAATCCTAAAATCAGTAATTTATCAAGTCACTAAGGCTATATAATCTATTCCAAGAAAATGCTAAAACGCTACCTATTTCATAGTTTTGTTTGCCAAACGCCGAAAGCTTTCACTTGCTGTAACACCTGCACACATCACTACAGAATCCGTTGACAGACAAAGACGAAGATAATTAGGGAGCATCCCATTGGTGCATCCGTAGCGTGGCCACGCCCCTTCGTAGTGTCGGCCAATCGCACGGACGGGCACAGATCTCAAGCGTTATCTAGTTTGATCTGCCGTCTCACTTGGCATTCCTCGGCTATTTCTGATATCGTGGCTCTATGCTGAAAATGCTATATACCAGTGCGACGCATATAGAGGCCTCTCTGTATCGATTTACATTTTAACCAAGATTTTATTTAGTTAGGTATTTTTTGTGGTTGATAACTAAGCATATCGCAGTTTAGACAATCGATTCGTAGAGTTTAATAGTTGGTGACATCGGAGAAGTCATAACATAACACAACTACTAAACAGTTAATTTATACTGACCACGCCATTCAAGAATAAGTGTTCCTTTACAAATATAACACGTGCCCAACAGTATAATATTTGTTTGTAATGGACTTCTAGTAAGCTCCTAATAAATTTAAAATTGTTTTGAAATGTACGATTGCTCTCTGTATTTAATTTGAATGCGATACGATAAGACGGTAAGATTGCTGGGTTAGTTTGTTTTCTTAATCGGCGCCTCGTCTCGGCCAGTTGACGTAGAGCCTCCACGCCCTGCGGGCTTAGTTATAAAACAGTCTGGATGAGGAGGCCAGGTAAAATGTTAGAGGTCTCGGTATCCCGGTTGTGTTGCCAATGATTTGTTTTAAGCGCTGTCGATAACTGAAGGACTATTGTTTGTAGGCTCCAGGTGTAAAAATGGCGTTATCCTATGCTACAAAATGAAGGCATGAAGAATTGAGGGGATTTTTATATTGCAATCCTGCGTAGGTAGGTATTCATTGCTTGTCCTGAATTTATTATTTATTATGATGAAGTACAAAAAAAAAACAAGCGGGTAAATCCTAATGATAATATGACAAAATATCTATAAATTTTATATTAAGGCAGATTAATGTGTACTTATAAGTGATTCGGAAATGTTTAAAAATTTAGCAATATAGAAACGAAAATTTTCCTTTATTGATATTGAGAACAAAAGAACAACAGATGTTAATTTAACATCGAGTTATCCAAATATGTGTAGCTTTTCAATTGAAAAGGCCGAGTATTTCAGTAACGTATCGGCAACGGGTGTGAGAGAGAGGGGTGTAAGACACGGGCGGGGCGACGCGCGGGGGGTAAGGGTGAATGTCGGGATTCTAGGGATGAGCTTGCTCTCGCTTCCTCTCGCTACTCTGGCAGAGTTGGCCGCCGCCGTCGCACCTATCTGCCAACCATCGGCCGTCGGTATCCGTGCCGCATTGTCACGCACGAAATACACGCGAATAGTCGAACGCACATCACTTCTATTTTCAAAAAGTGTAGTGTCTAAAATCAGTGTTAACTGTTTTTTGTAACATCGTTTGCCAAGCAATTTTTAGCCTTTGTTTTTTTGTGATCCAGATTATGTGCATTAACTATTGAATCGGTTTTCTGGAACATGAACAATTTCCCAGAATGTTAAACTATTCGAACATGCTGAACATTGATACGGAAACTAAGATGTCAGGTAAGAATACTGTAATTTTCTCATTAGATCTTTTTATAAAAAAAAATATTGATAACAAAATATGAACTTTCGCACATTTCTAATACAGAAAAGTAGGGGTCAGTGAAAATTGAATATTACCTAATGTATTACGTACGAGCATTTATGTTTTTTTTCAGATTGTTTTATCATAATGAAAAATTCGAAATTATCGCTATATAACAAATCCGTTATTTATAGGTACTTTGCTTATTTCCGCTTAGATAAAATAAAATAAATAAATAAATAATGCTGGACACTCCAGATATATCTGAGGTTAATAAAGAGTATAAAATTGATTACTATTTGTCACGTTTAACTTTACCTACTGACAGGATATTCTGTTATTTCATTTCTAGTGTATTTTATTTCTACTGACGATAGTCGTGAATTACAAAACAGTCTTGGTGGTTAATCACTACATATTTTTAACTAGTCTAGTAGTTTAATACTTAAGTCTGTTTGTCCTTGTGTATGCTTAGATCTTTAACAATACGCAACGTATTTTGATGCAGTTTTTTTTTAAAGATACAGTTTTTTTTTTGAGATGATTCAAGAAAAAAGCGTTTTTGTAGGTATAAGTATTGCACCCGCGCGAAGCCGGAGCGCGGCACTAATGTGTAAATAAATGCAAGCTTTTATATAAATAAACAAACTGAATTAAATTTAACAAAAGTATTTAAATTGACAAAATTATTTTTAAGCACTCATTTACTACTATGTAAACACTTTCATTTTATTATATTATTCTAAAACTTAAATTATTCACATAGAAGGAGATTACTTAAGTTCATTTATTTCTGTTTACTTTGTAGCTTGCGACTAAGCTTAATTAGTACAGTATTTACATTTATTAGAGATTATACTCGTACTAAAACGGTCGGTTCTTAGAAAGAAATGAAAATAAATTTATGTGAGACCCGTTACATAATAAATCAATACAATAATACAATACATTTGGGAACAAAAAAACAGAAAAACCTACTTATATTATATTACCGAATAATTAAAAATAATATGAAAAAAAGTTTTTAACTGATTTTAATAAAAAGGAGGTTCTTTGTTTAGCTACATATCTTCGTGTATGTTTGCCGTATTTTGCATTAATTGTAGAGTGTGAGCCGATTTTGGTGATTCTTTTGCTTTGTCTTCTTAGACTCAAGAGAATAACCCAAGAGCTCATATTGGAACTTTGTTTGAACTTTTAGTTAATTTGAGAAAAACATTGCCCTGCTGTATACACTGCGCCAGATATGTCGACTCAGGCGTCGCTAGTACCTAGGTAGTATTAAATATAGCATTTTTGGACACGTCACAAAATACAAAAAATACAAATTAAATAAGTATTACTGGGAAATAAAGTGATCACTTTGATTCTTTGTTCACTTCAATCTTTTTAAGGTAAATTAACTTGTTAGATTGATAGATATAAAAAAGCACACCCAAAAATGTCACTACAACATTTTTTTTTCGTCAAACAGTCATTTATCCCCGGCATCTTTCAAGTGGTATCTATGAATCTATTAAGGGTGTGCGAAAAGAGTCCAAAACAAACTTCATATACTAAACTAAACTAAACTAATAATATGCGGCCTAAATATCGGGTTCTGATATTTCACCGCACTATATTCAGAGTGCGATACTTTGACGAATGCCGACGGGAAAAAAAATGTTTATACCTTGTTTGGTTTATTGCTTTGGTTAAGTGTGGTTTTTGGATACTAGCTTGTTTACAAGACAATAGTGTGATTTTACGTTTTTTATTATAATTTAATATTATAACAGTTTCGATCTTTGTAGGATATAAAATTGTTTTTGTAAAATTGATTTTGTGGTTGAAGAGTAATTTTACTGTATTACAGAAAGATTTTAATGAATGTTAGTTTATTCAAGTTACCTAATGAGATTATTCTCACTCTCATATACGTGGAGTTATTTATACCTACCTAATAAGCGGGGGTTCTTGCTTTTTTGTAAAGGCAAAAAAGCAAAAGCAAGTACAGATGTTTCTTTTTGTGCCCGAATTAAAGTAGACGCAGAAACTAATTTATTTATAAACTAGCAGCCCGCCCCGGCTTCGCACGGGTATTAAACAAAAATTTCAGAAATTATACACAATAACACGATGGGTTTCACAGTTTTCATACGGATCCCTTACTTTTTCTAACAGCATTGGGATTTTTGACATTGACTCGACACTCCATAACCTCAGAAAAACGATCCATAACTAACACTGGCCGTAGAGAAAAAGCAAGTACAGTGCGCAACCTCTTTTTCTATTCTGACGCGCCATAATAGAAAAAGAGGTTGAATATACAGCGCATGTTTCAATTATTGAATTTTTCATGCGGATCCCTAACTTTTTTGAAAATATTATATAGCCTATGTTCATCACGGTAAATTAAGGATTCTAATTGTGAAAGAATTATTCAAATCGGTCCAGTACTTTCGGAGCCTATTCAATTCAAACAAACAAACAAACAAACAAACAAACAAACAAACATACAAACAAACAAACAATCAAATCTTTCCTCTTTATAATATTAGTATAGATATAGATGTATTTTATTTTCTTATAACCAAATTAGTCGATAAATAAATGTACAATAAAGTCTTTGTACTGTCTACTGTTAGCTTAATTATAAATACTAGTTCTTAATTATTTATATTATTCGATTGTTATTTTCTTTTTTGTTTTACTTAAATACGAAAAACTCTTAAATACATAGTAATAAAATAAAGTCGCTTCTTGCCTGTCTGTCATGTATGCTTAGATCTTTAAAACTACTCATCGGATTTCAAGAGAGAGGTTTATAATAATATGTATAACATTAAGTATCAGCATTGCACCCGTGCAAAGCCGAGGCGGATCACTAGTATTAAATACTAAGTGCCTAACAATAACAAGGTAAAATAAGAAAAGTCCTGACTCACCTTCCCATTTCCATTGGTGGAGTTACATCACACGCCGCTAGCGATCAAAGCGCAACCAATTTGAATACCCGCTCAATAACTAATCGGTAATGTTAGAAAGTGCTGGTTTCGTCGAATGTCGTATTGTCTCGGACAAAATGAAATCCGGCTGAAGCTTTGATGAGACGAGGCGTGCAAACTTTACGCCTTGTTAGCAAGTCAAACTAAAGGAGTCAACACATTGAAGTCAGCGATGCCACCTAAAACACACTTCGATAAAATACTGACTACGGGTACATTTCTATACATCTATATAAAGAGGAAAGATTTGATTGTTTGTTTGAATTGAATAGGCTCTGAAACTACTGAAGCGATTTGAAAAATTCTTTCACCATTAGAATCCTAAATTTTCCCCGATTAACATAGGCTCTAGAATATTTTCAAAATGTTAGGGATCCGCATGAAAAATTCAATTTTGTTAAAGACGAGTGCGAAAGCGGGGCGGACCGCTAGTATTATAGAAAGGACCAGGTCGGCAACAGTGCTTGCAGCATGATTGCGAAAAATATCACCTGATACAATAGTATGGCTAGATTCTAATGATTCAGATTCAGATTCAATAACTTTATTTCTTTAGGCTTACAAAATAAGCAGTTAGACAAGTCAAATTTTATACAGTTAATTATTATAAAAAAGAAATGAATATGTTATTGATTTCTCTTCACTTCAATTTTTTGTCCACTAGTGGAAGTTTATGAAAAAATTTATGACACACAAGAATGTTATTCTTGTGTGTCATAAATAAGCCAGAAATCAATAAAAAAAATCTGCTACAATGACTGAATTAAAATAATCGGTACCCGGCACTAGAAGACTTGGCGTCTTGTCTAAAACTTACTGGTTTCATGCCGTCGACATTTAGCCAACCTAGCAACACAATCCAACGATTTTGGCGTTGATGGTTCCTAAGTGTGAAGCGATGTGTCGTCAGCTAAAACAGACTGCGTCAGCGATAGCGACTTTAGTGTACAGACTCCCTTAAAGCTTTTTAGCATGTATCCCAGGCTATTTTAAATCTTAAATGAAGGTTGTAAGAGTTATATTTCGGGGTTGAATGGCAGCTTTTGTAGCGTTTATTGGTGTTTTACGAGTTAATATGAGCTGGCCCGCTCTCGTCTTGGTGACAGAGTAAAACGCATATTGTCAGTCGCCGTGTCTAACTCGTGAAATCGACTTGCAGTGAGGTCTTGCAGAACAATATTCCATGCAGAAATGTTAGAATTTCCATGTTATCTAAAGTAAATAAAAAAACATGATTGGACCGGAACCGGAATTGGCTTGGTCTTAGTAACTCAATAAATATTCTAAAAGTTTATAATTAGGTCGATATTCACTGGAAGTTATCTCACTGTGGAGGTTAGTAGGTATTTTAGATAAGGATCGGGAAGGTCTTATTCTTACCTGTTTTTACTCGGCATTTGTTCTTATTTATAGAATCAAAATATTACTCAGCTAATTGCTAAAATTATTCAAGCCTAAATCTTGAAAGAAATAGGCATATAGAAATAAATCACTAAAAATTGCAAAGTCTTAGAAACCCCCTTTACAACTATGGTTCATCTCTACGCCAACTCCTGTCCACACGTTCTTATTTTAAATCTGGCACGAATTTCTGCAGAAACCAGAGATTTAACGACAACTCGTCCGCATTGTCCACGCACGCAGTCTTCTCCAAAAGCGTCCGGGTCTTACGATGCTTCGGAATTTGAATATGGAAATATCGTGTGTCATTTGTTTGAACTTTTTTATCTTAAGTTTGAATTTTGACCATTCATCGATGGATTGAACAACAACATTCATAAAAATCGGAGATTGTAGTTTTGGTACTAGTCAAAGCCGTAACTGCTATAATATTAAAGATCAAAATTAGATTCAACCAGATTTGCTTTGACCATAGTTTTTCATTTGAAAACTAAAATTTCAAACTATTTAAAACAAGAACTAAGACAATTCTAACTTCGTGCAAGATAAAAGGAATGTAAAATATCGCGACAGGTGAACTCCCGTAGCAACAGTGCGTGTAAAGGAACGTTTATTCAGAAAGGATTGAATAGATACACATCCTGCGCATTGAGCCATTGCATTCACATGCTAAGTTATCATCCTCAAGTATATCAAGCGTCTAATTTTAATAGTTTTTATACCGCCACGTGTTGAAGAAGACTTATGGACTAGATAGGGGTTGTTTTAACAAGTATATTAGTCGTAATGGGGTGGGTATGATTTATGGAGTGTCTCTTTCAGCTGTATTTGCCTGGGGGTCGCTTATTGATGACACGCGCATCGCGTTTGTTAAATGAATTTGTTTCCTTCGCTAAACACGATGAAATAATTCGTTATACTGTATTTCTCGGGAAATGTAAGAAAATAAATAGATTAAAACCTATATTAACAAGAAAATTACAACTAAATAATTAAATTTAGACGTAGTATTTTTACAATTGAGCTAACTGCAGACTGTTGCAAACAAACTAGAGATAGCTCAACTGATCCAAATCAATACCAGTTGGAAGTGTACCCATGGTGCTGGCTGCATTGCCTCGCTGTATGGCAATGCTGATGCGCTGCGCCAGATAGTGGTCACTATCTAGTAGACTATCAAGGGCGCCATTTTGTAAATTATGTGATAAAGACTACGGATTAAAAATTGAGGCGATTACAATAACATCGGATTATTCGACGAATATTTAGATATATTATCACCTATCAGTTATTGCTGTGCAATGTTTTGGTACATAACTGACAATATTGCTAATAATGTTGTCTGGTTGAATATGTTGCTACCAGTTAGTCAATACCTATACATATGTATTTTAAAACCCAGGTAGGTATGAAAAATTTATATGATTTAAATTAGTTACTGAGTTGGAAATATTGACTCGGCTATGCAATTAAAAATACCAGAATGGATAAAGACAAGGATATATTTGCATTCGGGATGAGAGACAAGAGACAAACGGAAGCGCTTTGTGCGTACCGGAAATGGGGCATAATGCGCAAACGTCTTCATTTTATGCTTTTTGCTCGAAACACGCCAGACAGATCAGGTGTGCTAATAACAATGGTGCTTAATCCATATTAAATTCAACCTAAAATTGTTCTCCAGCTATGTTTCAAATTGGAAAGTCGCTTGATAATTATTAAAAATTTACTAACGAAATTACCTAAATATCAAAGTTATTTACAATCTATTATTAAGAACATTATATTTTACTGTTAAAACTTACAAAAAGTGTTACTTTAAATAGAATACTTTTGTGCTAATTCTTCTTTGGTTGAATAATGCTATCATTGGTTATCACCTAATTCATAAACGACAAGCTAAAATACATATCTCTTTAGATTCACTCCATTTTCGAAGAAGATATCATATCTTTCGTTACGTATCTACTGATACTTTGATATTTAATCCCTATCTTCGATCACGTACTGTCAGTCGTGTTTTAGTAATCAGTGTCTGTTTGTTAACAGCAGCGGATAGCCAAGAGTCCGTCAGCCCAAAGCCGAGTCCAACAGACTCTGCTACATCAGAATCCGCGCCCACCCTAGTCCACATCAAACAGGAGAGGATGCCTCCTGAGTCGGAGCTAAAGCAGTACTATGGGTCGATAGACTATCTAACAGACCAGTACCTTTCTCCAAACCAGTCCTATCCAGATTACGGGGGTCTCATACCGCGTCCGCTGGACTGGCCCAGCCAAGAGTTCGACCTAAAAAACCTGAAGAAAAGTAGCAAATGGAACCACGAAAACAGAGAAACTGGCCTGAACTTCCCTCTGGAGCTGGTCAACAAGAACAGCGGGATCTTCGCGAGAGTGAACATCGCCAATGGAATGAAGTACGGACCTTTTAACGGGAAATGGGAGATGGAGCCAGTGGACCGCAGATACGCCTGGGAGGTGAGTTTTTTTACAATTCTAATTAGTGACAAGGTTCGGTTTAGGGTTAGGATCCTATTTGTTATGAATGAACCACTTGTGCGTCAAGTGCGGTTGGTGTCGAAAAAACGTCGTAAATTTTGGAGTAAATTGAGAGTGTGTCGGGGATGCAGTAAACCATGCATTTTATTGATGTCTCGAGTAGCTTAGACCTTTATCCACACGTCATTATTTTAAGCAAGGAGTTAAATGACATGCTTGTTTCATTGACTTGATGGGTGGAGAAAGCGAGAGCTTTACCCATGCGGATAAGTTTTTAAATCGTTGGCAATGTAATACAAATGCAACAAAGCAGTCGGTTTTTAGATAATCTCTTTTATTTTATTGTGATTGCGCTGAATTTTATATTTTTAAATCACTCACCTAACCAATGCTTATTATTATCTCTTTATCTCTCTGACGTAGAATATCAAGTCATAACAGAATTATGATTTTGCAGAAATTACAAACATTATTTTGTCACGTTATATCCCACATGACAAAATAACACTTGTGATATCTGCAATACCCACCGTATTGCATAATTTTTTTATTGCACATTTGGCAAGGATGCTAAACGATATATCAATTGCATTGAATGCATTGGAGGGTGTGCCGGTTATCTCGTAGGAAACGGAAGTCAATTGTCTGCTTGCTCCGTATTTCGCGAATTTCGATAAAAGTATTGGATTACGGGAGGATTCTGCTGAATTTAACTAAAGGTAGATGCAAGATAGGGACAGCTAACGCCTACTCTTCAGATTATGTAAACGTATCCAAATTTAATATAGATAGAGAAATAATATAATAGAGATAATACCGAAAAAGGTCCTGCTCCGGTACTTCAAGGAGCTGGGCTGGTTGGGTTAGGTTAGCCTGTTTAGGCAGGGTGATAATACACAATACATTCCCATGTAAGATATCAGACCAGATCTCAGTTTGCCTACTTGGGATTTGAATAAGAATTAGGTAGAAAATTTTACTAATGTTAAATTGCGACAAAAAATTGTCTTTTTTTATTTATTAGTAGTCTTTTCCGTGCCACCACGCTTCTGATATGTATGCTATATTTTTTTGCGCTTTACTATTCGCCGAACATTCAAATTTTCTCTAAGTGTTGTGTGCTCGTAACCAAGGATGCCGTAGCTGTGATGCCGCCATAATAGGGTTAGGGGTCAAGTGATGTGCCTGTATAAAAATCTGAATACTTCAATACCATTTTTGCCTAATTTTTTATATCAAAAACTTATTTACAAGGCTTTAAATTATTTACAACATTTTAAAGTCACTAGACTCACATACGTATTTTAAAATTATCCATAATGCGTAACCATCAATTTTCCTTATCGTTGATAAATTGACTATTTTTATCTTTGATAATAAAATTATAAGCTGTTACGGTATACTTAATATATACCTTTAAATTTATCTTTTGTTTATGAAATATTATGAACAATCCTAAACAAACAAGCCCAACGGGCAATATAATAAAGCACAGAATAATGCGATTAGATATAATTGATTGCGTTAATATAATAAATCGTCTTATCTATAGACAGTTTTTAACAGTATCAGAACAAGCCGGGTGTTAAGGAAAATCTATAACGCAGTGTGTCGTGCGTGATCGAGATGCGTTCGACATTGAAACTTGTAGAAGTGGTATTTTTTGTAGCAAAAGACAAAAAATGAGGGTAGATTGGTAAATCAAACTTGTATCTACAAATAAAAACTCTTCTCTAAACATGCTGTCATTTCAGTTATTCCGTGATCATGGAAACTGTAGCGAAAAATTATTTTTGAGTGTGTGTTGCTGGTAGATAATCTTGGATTCTTTTAATCCAAACTGAACAACACCTTTTTCCTCTATAAATAGATCACATCTCTACTTTAGATCCTTAGATGGTGGCGAACGGTTCGACCATTCCAAACAAAAAACTATGCGAAACTTAAAACTAACACAACAACACTAAATTGGTTAACAACCATGTTAGTTTTTCATTAGGTACTATCATTGTTTTCCCTAACATAACAACTTTGTTCTTATAAAACAAAAGAAAATATAATCATAATATCACAACGTCTTACCATTTCTATAACAAAACTGCTCATTCTGTCTACAATACACCGGACGTCTGGACATCGGAACAAAGCTGCGATGCGCACACGCATCAAATATCTGATAGCCGGTGTCATGTTGCAGTCAAAGTTGTCAAACCACTATTGTGTCAGTGGATTTAGTTCCGGCTACTGAACGCTATAATGACAGCTACATTGACTTGTCATGCGTGTAAATGACAGTATTGTCATCAATATAAGTTTCTACCACCTGAAACTTTGCAAACCTTGTCCAATTTGTTTGGGTGATTGTTTTGTTGATTGATATCGCTAATTGGAAAATATGACTGTCGATAAAAACAACAGTTTGCTTTCCTGTATAGAGTAGCTTAGTGACGGAAATAGGTTATACTGCTTTTGTATTTACATCTGAATATGTGGTAGTTAAATAACTGGGCAGAATTTAAACACAAATTGAAATGCGAAAGATGTTTGTACGTCAAAACTTTTGTGAATATGGCCTCCACGCTCCCGCCTTCACTGTCAAAGCATCTGCTGAGTGTTGGCAATTTTTTCAGTTGTGCTATCTGTAGATTGCTGTATGTCTGCAGTTATTTTAATTGTTTCAACTGTAAATCCTACTTCTAATTTGGTTATTTAATCGTTATTTTCTTTGTAAATAAAAGTTTTATTTTATAGACCTGGATTAACATGTAATGCATTATTGAGGTTATATTTTATTTCGGAATAACGCGGACTGCAGCTACTATAAGTCTACGCGAATAACATTGATCATGACTTCTGAAACCTTATCTTTTGATTCTAAATCTGACTCTATCTGTGATGTAGTGCTATTACATAATTTGAAAACGTTATCATTCATCTAACTCAAAGTAGGGCACAATTCATGGCCACAAATAATATGATACATAGTATAGTTCATGTCAAGGCCAAGATGAACCATAGATATTGCCGTCATATCGTCAGATACTGATAAAAACACAGATCTTATTGACAATCTACCTTAGGAAACTTTTTCTTACATATATTTACTTTTTATTTAATTAAACGTTCACAATGGTGTATAAATATATAATACTAAATTAGTAGACTTTAACTTCTATAAAGTTAAAGTCAGGTCAAGGTAAACAAAAGTTCTTGCCGAAAAAATCCAACATACCTTTCCGCAATCTACCTCTCGAAACTTTTTCAAACAAAGATTTAGTTTTACTCAATAAAACTATACAGAAATTCAACACAAATGCAGTAAATTGTCATTGTATGCGGCGTTACGAACGTGATGGTTACTAAAGGTGCCAATTGTGGCCACATCGTTAGAAAGAGCTGACCGCCCGCCTTCCGGGTCGCTGGCTAAATCTCTTTGGTTAGCAAGCATCAAAGGTCCTCTGCTTTGATGCTTGCTGTATGCTGTGGAGATTTACTAAAGCTTAGATGTCACTAAACTGTTACATGTGACTGAACTGTAGACTGAGACAAATCGTTGATTTGTTAATTTAATTGAAATGGAGGTGGTAGGAAAATCAATCGATAACATAATTTACTGTACGAAATTAGACTTGTTTAAATATTTGTTTTGCCTAAAGAAATAAGGTTATTGAAATCTATATTTTGAAAAGATAAATCTTATAAAATTTACAGAGTGAAGGATAGGTAACGAATAACAAGCTCGTTGAAAGTCGTTTGAAATTGACAATTGAATTGAAAGATTTAAAAAACGCGATTGCAAAAGGGTTAAAATTTCACATGTCTACGTAAACTAAGGGGTTGCATTGTTAAATTAGATACGGTGACATTATAAAACCACCGATTCCCGCATTTGGATGTCTCAATAATCTTCAAAAACCGGATCCGGGTAATCAAAAGAATTAAAAAAGTATTATTTACAAGCATCCCGCCCGTGTCAAAGTGCGAAGGTTTCGCGAATAACCCCTAATTTTGGCGTGACCCCCGTCAACAATTTTTTACAAAATTTACGCTTTTTTATCGAAAAAGACGACCGTAACGGTAAATTTTGACAAAGGAAGATGTCACCGTATTCTTACTTTTAAATGAAAACTTGATTGGCAAGGTTTTTCGATAAAATCTCTACAAACGCATCTTTTGAGTTTTTATCAATAAAACTTTTAATTCAATTACCACTCAAGAAGATCTGCAAATATTTTTCTCACAGGAATTAAAATGACAGTTTGCCATTTGAATTAAAATTTGCTAAGATCCCAGTGAAATATGCAAATAAAAAAATGAGCCCATCATCATTTATGTAAGAATATTATCTTGTTTATTTAAAACCCATCCCAAAATTACTCATCTCAAATTATGAATTTATAATCACGCAAAAACTTGATCAGCAAAATATTAACCATCTGCAGATGTCAATCACACATTTTTAATACCATAAAATAATTTCATATGCAATTATTGCAATGTAAATCGATATGAATTGACATGGTAATGGATATTGCTAATTATGGCACCCAAATTTAAAATTTATGAATTAAAAAGTGGATAGATATTGAAGGTTCAGTTTAACCGTGTTGTTTGCCTTCTGAATATTTTAGAGACATTGATTTTTCATTGGGAAGTGTTCGGCCCTGAGTAATATGTAAATGTTGTTTATTTAAAGGGACTATCGAAATGTTTGACATTTATTCAGTTTTAATAACGGTTGCAATATCTGATGGAAATTATTTATTTATTAACAATATTGCCGACCTCTGTGGTGCGGTGGGCGAAGGTCCGCCTGCGATGCAGAAGGTTGCGGATTCTATTCTCGTTATATAATAAAAATCTATGTTATACAAAAGCTCTGCTAAGCTTGGGCTAGGTAATGCTGTGTGGATTGCCCAATATTCTTTATTTATTTAAAGAATATTACAGTCAATTAACAAAACATAATATTTACAGAATAAATCAGTTATAACTAATATATTATACACTAACTATCTATTATGTTCAATACTGTAATATTACATGGTTAATAATAAAATTGGTATAGTATTTACTTACAATTGAGCTTATTTTGACAGCAGACAATGTAAAGATAGCTCAATTGAATCCATATCTACACCAGTTGGAATCGTCCGATTATTCCTTATCCATACAAATTTACATATAATTGGAATGAAATAGATTTGAAGAGGAAAATATACAAATTTTGCTTTATACTCTCTTTTTTCTAAACATCATCTGGCAGAAAATAAGCCACTACAGTAAATTTTAATGGCTTATTTCTAAGTATGATAATGAAAATACAGGACGATCCAGAATATGCAACATATATTATTTTTACAAAGGTCCTTTTGATTGGATTTAAAATTAAGCGCTAATTTTAAGCTATTCATCAACAGCGCCAAGTCCGTTGCATTAATGTCAAAATATCTGTCATATTCGCGTGACATCCTTTCAGTTGGTCACCCCCAAGCAACCCCCTTGGAAAAGGATTAGTGATACACACGGCCCCATTACATCTTCATTATGGTAGGCGGCTGTCATACCCCATGGATACCGTGGATTGTAGTAATAACAATAAAAAATATTATTGCATTGTGTTTGTTGCCACCGTTGATAATATTTATACGATCCGCGTATGATCTCCGTTTACAAAGGCGCAGGCGCAGATGGGCAATGTGCGTAGATAGTGAGTTCATGTAGGGGTAAATTAGAAATTGATATGAATGTGTTCTAATTGAAATCGATAAAAATAGATACTAAATAATATCACCGCATGATCTTTCGCATTTAATAATCTTTCTATTTAAAAAGATAGGTCTAAGCGCCTATTAAACTTTTCAACGTACTCGTATTTAACTAGTGAATTACATTGGTAGACTTTTTGTTTTCGAAATAGTATGATTGCATCGTACTTTTTTGATATTTATTCTTTCGTGAAGGCTATATAAATATACACTCCTTAAAATAAATAAAATCAATGAAGAATAATATCTGAATATAATCGATCCTCATAGAGGAATTACAGCTTTCTTCTGTCTGTTGATAACACCTTCACTGCGATGAGCAATTTGCTCATTGTGCGCATTATGATAAAGCTTGCCTTGTCTGGCAGTGTCATGTTCAGTAGACGAATTTGTGCGGATATGTCCTTTCTCCCAGTGTAAAAAACGTCTGTGCCAAATTTCATTAAAATCCGTTCACTAGTTTATGTGTGAAAGACGGACAGACAGAGATACCTACTTTCGCATTTATAATATTAGTATACTTACTAATAGGATTGTCGTAGGTCCATTTGCAATATTCAAAACAATAAGTACAGGAAGTAAATACCTAGAGATATTATATTCTTATCTAACGACGACACGGCCATGCGACACTATGATCAATATCATTATCGCTGTTACAGTCGTGATGATTTTATTGGAATTTCCCGAGGATCTTTTTCATCTCAAAACACGGAAATACCTATATTCTAGCTATATCGTTCGAGAACAGACGACCGTGTTGTAAATTGTGTAAGATTATTCAAATCTCATCATAAAATATCAAATAAATATAAAATATCCAGGCCTTTAGACGTATCATACATATTTATCCTATCTGACATTCCCAGGCATTTAGATAATATAAATATTAGGTCCTTACATATGAAATTGGCGTTTTGTATGGGAGGAACAAAAAGTCGAATATTTTTTAATATAATATATTTAATTAATCAAAGTATGAACCATTATTTTCTATGCACTTTTGCCATCTTATAGGTAGTTCATTGATCCCTTTACTAAAAAAACCAGTCGGACGGGAATCAATAAAATCTTTGAAGGCGATTTGGACTGCCCCATCGGAGTTGAATTTTTTCCCTTGCAAGAAGTTATCCAAATTTCGAAAAAAATGGTAATCTGTTGGAGCAAGGTCCGGGGAGTACGGAGGATGTCTTAGACTTTCCAATTGAAGCTCTTCTAATTTAGTAGCCGTCTGTTGCGCAGTGTGTGGTCTAGCGTTGTCGTGAAGCAGCAGTGGCGTGGAGCGATTGACCAGCCTAGGTTGTTTAGCCGCTAGCTTTTCCATCATGGTTTGCAATTGCTGACAATAGACATCAGCCGTAATAGTCTGGCCAGATTTGAGAAAACTGTAATGAACAATACCGGCACTAGTCCACCAAACGCTTACAAGTAACTTTTTTGGGGTTAATTTTCGCTTGGGGCAGGATTTGGCTGGCTGGCCAGGATCCAACCATTGCGCTGAGCGCTTCCGATTATCGTAAAGAACCCATTTTTCATCACAGGTAATGATTCGGTTTAAAATACCTTCATTATTGTGCCGGTTTAGTAATGTAACGCAGCAGTCGACGCGCGTTTGCCGGTTTGCTTCAGTCAATTCGTGAGGTACCCACCTTTCAAGCTTTTTAATCTTCCCAATTTGCTTCAAGTGAATTAAAACAGTTTTATCACTAACACCGCAGCCTGCAGCTAACTCGGACGTGGTTTGCGATGGATCCGCTTCCAAAGAGGAGAAATTTGTGATTAAAGTGGCCAGTACGAAAAACGCCAATTTCATATGTAAGGACCTAATATTAAATAAATCTGTATTACAAGGTCTGCTTAGTTTGGGTCCAGAACTTGATGATGCGTGAATTATTCAAGTTAATCAATATAATATTCAATTGAATAAAAGATTATAGAAATTTTAGTAGTAATATGAAAATCACACAAAAATGTAAAAAAAAAACACAATTATGCCGCACGCTTTTTTTGCCACCTTGGTGGTAAAAAAATGCTTTACCCATTACAAAGTGGCAAAATTTAAATAAAACTTCCTATAAAAACCGAAAATAAAACGGCGTTAAAACAAAAACACATTTACTCTCATCAAAACAACACGAAATTTACTTCGCAAATTAGGATTTTCGATATTTTAAGACTTTTTAGTAGTTTAAGAGAACCGGCCTTGGTAAAAATTCGGTTTCTTACTACCACATCACTGGAATCCAATAATGTTGTCATATGTTCACCAGCTCACCCCAAACAGAGTAAACATTATTATTTACAAGTATAGACACTTATCAGATAATCTTACACCGTTACACAATACAGGCTAATCCGGGCGCGATAGTTTATCTTTAGGGTATTTTATCTTTGGGATAGCGTTATTGTCACTTGCCCCGGCTTCCCTTGGTAAAGGGACATTGGGGTGAAATTCTATCATTTTAGCGGTTTCCTTGCTGTTTGGAGTTTTTAGTTAAATTCTGTTTTGATGTTTTTTTCGATTTGTTAAATATTACAACTATTAATATCGAAATAGTCTTTTGTTTCGAAATATAGTTCGAGTATCGAAACTCTTTTGATCATGAAACTCTCAAAATGCCTAGATTTTTTTATTAAAGCTACCAGTTTCCAAGCAAGGTGAGGATTGCTTGCACATGCTCATTATAGAAAATAACAGCCAAGGTACACATTCCCACAGATTCTTTTGCTCGAATACTTTTCCGAACGTATTCGCAAACAGTGCGAGCGTGCGCAGTGGGGCAATATTTCATCTGAGCTGGCCAGAACAATAATAGCTTACGAGTCGAAGCCACGGCACGTTCGTACCACAATGTTACCAACCACCACTTTACACTGACCCTTTCTTTCCTTCCTACCCTGTGAAAGCAAACTGAAATCTCTTGCGAATCTGGTCATCGCAGGTCTTTCTTAGTTGGTGTATGGTAGCATCCGTGTAGACAAAATAACGAAATACCCCGAAAGCAACGTTATACCAGTTATTGGGTTAGGTTATTGCTGTTTACCACATCGATAGATTGTTGATGCGTCGCTAGCCAAGTTGTTTGACGCCAACTCGATTCTATTTTCAATGAGCACGAGAAAACAGTTGCATTATTCAATTTACCAGTTTTGAGTTATGACAATGCAATTTACACGTGCACTGTGCAGTGCACCTATAAAATATAATTAGATATGTGTAGAGCTATTAATCATTTAAGTACCTATCACTAAGCCGTAAATTTATGTTAATTTATGTGTAGGTAGTGAGGTTTCGAAATTTATATTTGTATTTAATATCTTGTTTTTCTTGTTCACGGAAAAGAGTTTGACCACCATTTGTAGGAGCTGAAACAGCAATATTTTAATCAGCAAATAAAAAATGCAGAAATCAACGGGTAAAATAAACAATTCCCAGCAAAAAAACTGATATGACTACAAACTTACTCTATATTCGACAGTAAAACGGCAGCATAGCTAAAAAAATGGTTTGAAATAACCGAATAATCCGGGCAATTGTCACCGTGACGAAGCAGCGGTGTCTTTGTCACTTTAGCTGTTTTTTCAGTTTTTTTTTGTGTGTAATCTTCCACTTAATCCGTTTTAACGCGTACAGATGGTAGCTCGTCGAATGATTCGCTCTGGTTCCCAAAGAACGATGTATGAGTGCCAATATTTTGTTCTTTTACGTTTGTATGGGTACCCATGCATACAAGTATGTAGGTAAATTTTTAGTTTGATTCGTTAAGTAAATTGCTAAATAACAAGCTTATCTTTTGTCGATAGTTTAGATTAGTAACTTCCGTTATATGTACTATCAGAGATACGAATAGATACTAGTATTATAAAAGAATTTTTGTTGTAATAGTCTTATTATCTTGATCATTATTTCCTCTTTCATGTCAAACCTTCAGTAATATGTAGTGATGATTAAGGAATGTGTGAATTCATGAAATAAAAGCCAAAATAAGGTTTACATTTGGCAGCAAACAACATAATGTTGTTCTACAACAAAACAAACCAACACAATTGGGTGCATTGATTGTTCACCGATCATTTAACAAACGATAGTCGCTCTTTGTGTCAATCAATGGGGCGCTTTTGATACCGTATCAATGGGACATCTCACTACGTCCACCCACAACAAAAAAAAGCTTATCCAGAGAAAATAAGGTTCATTTTTCAAGATAGAGAAAAAAAACTTGCATATATAAGAATATATGCAAGTTTTTTTTTGCGTAATGATAGCTGCATTTCGTGAATATTCCCGTGTGTCAGGAATTAGAGCGTTTTGTCTCCCATTTAATGGTCAAAACGTGACCGTGTAAGGTGTCCCTAATTTACCAATAAGTTCGGGATAATGTGACAAAGATGAACGGGGCTATTGAAAGTTCACGGTTAATTTATGGCGGCAGATACGAGCGAAAAGGTTGCTGACGTGTAAGGGCTAATCCTTGAAAAATTATTGACTGGAATATAGGAATACTGAAACACGTTCGTATTATTGTCAATCGACTTCCGAAATTGCCGCCAATGGAATTAAAAGCCGTTATAAATTGGAAATTGTAGGTACCTCAAAATCACTTTATATATTTTAGAAGTCAAAGTTTGTGTGGTATTTGTTTGTGTGTGTGTGTGTTATGCTTTTGTTAGTCCTTTACGTTTACTGGGCGGCATTGGATGAAGTTGATTTATACCTATTCTGTTAGAATAGGTTCTAAATAAACATAATTAGTGGGCCAAACGCAATAGCATCAAAAATATGTAATAAATACCCGATGAAGTAAAAGACGAGGAAAAATACCAAATATTTAATTATATTGTTTGCTATTGTTAATTAAAACAATATCTTTTAAGTATTTTTTATTCCGGAGTTTCAGTATTGGGATGATCAAATTATTTAAATACTTATAGAACGCGTAGCTAATTACTCATTTAATTATTATCTTACCACTGGCTTACCAGCGGTGTTACACGCGTTACTCGCTGATGCTAGTTATTATTCTATAAACTAAATTGGAAGTAAATACGTCAAAGAAACATTTTATTCAGTGGCTATAGTAACCTATAGAATAAATATACGCCGGAAATATCGTCTACAAAACAAGACACTATCTAATCGCATCGGAAAACAAAGGAAGTCCGAATGAAAACGGAAAAAAGCTCGGAAATAAAAGTGCGGCTAAGATCCAGGAAGCAATGCCTCTCGCTAAACTGATAAGCAGACAAGTCGGGGAAACGTCGGTAGTCATGAAAGATTTATGAAAAAACATGGGGGAAGGTTTTTACACAATCATGAAAGCGGAACAACAAAATCGGTCGGAAGTGGTTATAGGGTAATTCGTTTTGGTTAACAGTAGCTTAGATTGAATTGGATTTTGAATTGACTTATCGTGAGTAATTTTAATTTTATTAAAAGTTTATATAAGCTACATAATAATGAACATAGTTAAATCTAACGATCCTATCCATCTACTTTGGTCTGGTAGAGATCGGTTTTGATTGATAAAATACAACCAATGGTGCCATCTCTTGTAATTTTTATTTTGTTTTTACTTGTTTGTTTAAGTATGCAATAGCACGCAATCGAATTATTAAATTGTATTAATTATTATAAATTATCAATAAAAAAATCTATCAAAAGAATCTATCATTCAAAAACAAATAAAACTACTTATAATTACTTTCTACTCTTCTATATAATTATAAATAAAAACAGCTAAAACAGATATACATATACATATAATCATACACTGAATGCCACCATAAGATAAATAAGTACGGCTATACCTAAGGCTAGGTTATATGTAACTACATAAGGCTAGTCTATACGTAAGGCGAGCCTGTTTCTAGTACTGGGCTAAACTTATAGGTTAAAGGATGAGCTGTGGTCCGCAGTTCTGAATTCACAGCACACTCCAAAGTTCCGAGTAATGGAAAACTAGAATTCTTCAACTATAAACTTTCGCACTACAAATTAAGAACACAAAAACCATCGGCAGGCAACTGCATGGTCCAATTTGGCGCAGGCGGCGGGTTCGGTAAATAACCGCACAAATTGTTATCTTGTGAAACGAGACGTGTGATTCGCGCAACGACGCGTGATCACCGCAGCCGGAAACGCTCTTCACTTCACGCTAGGGATGGGAAATGCACCGGTGAAAATACTGAAATTTTATCGATGAAGTGTTTTACACCGCTCTCTCTTTACATTCTCATGAAAAGTTAAGAGTATGATTCTAATATCCTTAGGTATGTCATTGAATAATGTTTTTACTCTGCTCTCTCTCTCACTCTCTATTCCCATGAAGAGTTAAGGTTATAAATCGATGGATTATTATATCCTTATTAGCACCAAACTTATCAAGTTATGCACAAGAAGCTTTGCAATAGGTGTACTCTGCTTTATTAGGTGTGTCATGTGTCCTGTTATGTTATTAGTACTTTCAAATGTAAATCACAAGATAACAGCATGTGTGGTCCTTTTGTTTATAAAATGTGATAACCTCTGTTTATGATGCCAACAGTGCAATGAATGTCGATTTGTTGCTTATCAATTTAATTATAAAAGTTATTTAATTTAGGCTTGTTCAAACATCCACGATGTAGAAGACCGTAGATTTGGAGTATCGATTGCCTGCTGTTGCAGATTCCATGAATTTCTTCTTATTGGAAATATAGCTATAGCTACCCATATTATTATCTCAATTCCTATGGATTTTAGACATGTTATGCTCAAATATTTGCTCGAAAGAAAAAATATCGAAACTTTTGTCCATCCCTAAAATTTATGAAATGTAATTTTCTGACGGTAGCGCGAACATTTGTAGCTTTCCCGAGTATTCTGGGAAATTGCGATCTCCGAGCGCGAAATACGAATCTACCGGCGTTGGTTTAAATTGCGGTGCAGTTTTATAATATTCCCCTTGTAAAGTTGGGCGGACATTTAATAAAGTCTGGTAACTCACTCGTTTAATATTTGTGTTTTGTTATGAATTTACTCAAACGAACTGGTGTGTTTATATTCTGACAAAAATTGGAATATGCGATAGATTAAAAAACTCCACTCTTTTTTTTTCGAATATATCACCAAACTTTTTAGAGCTTTGCACACTATGCGAATGTGTGCTCTGAAACTCGTCGCAAAAAGCTTGATTGCATATTATAATCCATACTTAATATATGTAGTACCATTATAATTTTTTACACACATACACAGTCATTGAAGTTTTCATAATTATACAACTTTTGAAAATATTCTATAGCTTTTGTTTATCAGGGATAATGTTCCTACATTCTAATGGTGAAATTATTTTTAAAATAATTCTAGTTTCAAAACCCATTCAATCCAAACAAACAATCAAATTTTTCCTCGTATACATAAATAAACTCTATAGTTAAAGCAATGTACTTATATTTCATGAGCACAAATTAAAATCCTCGTACATGATCTACAAGCGTCATCAGTAAGTGTCATGGACACTCGGCCCCATATTTCAGTGCTGCAAGTGTCCACAATGCATCCTTGACCGACCATCGATGACGGATGGCTTACATGCGGCGCCGGCACCCGCCGACTCATCGCCAATTGCGAGGGTTGTCGAATATTGCCAATTTTCCTAGAGTAAAAGAAGTTTGCTTTGGGAATGTAAAAGGCAGTGTTAATCACAAAAATAGTGATGACCTGAGATAAATAATGCGTGTCCTCAATCAGCAACCTGTTTTGATAGGTAATTTATAAGATAACACATGCATTCTTCGATACTTAAACACGCAAAATAATAAATGATGTACCTACTCATTTATTATATACATATACTTGTAATGTATCGTCTACTAATTTAATGCAAAAGAAATAAAATAAGTGCTTAATAAAAGGCTATGACATCTTAAACAAAGTGTATAAGCATCACGCATTAGATCTCCGACAAATTGCGAAAACATTAGACACCGTGCCACCCCTGCCTAAGACGAGGGTTGTAAGATAATTATCTTTTTTACGCAACGCACCCTGAAGTTTTAATAACGCGATAAATGCCGCGGAAGGCTTGCCACTGACGCAGAAATAGGGTAGCTCGCTTCGCTCGCTTCAATGCTCTCCTTTGATTAATACTATACTTGTTACGTCACTTTTATTGAACACCAGATGCTTTTTATATTTTTCGCGTAATTTTTCTTGCTTTTCCATGACTTGTGTTTTAATTTTACGCCGAATTAGGCGCCTCGTTTCTTTGACTTGATACATCGCTATCAGTTATTGAGTCATTTTGTTTGTTTAGCGGCACCCCTGTTAGAACGATAGATCATTTTTAAAGCATCTAATTTGATGGTGAGCGTAAACAGAAAACCCTCTATTGAGAAGCCTTGGTAGGTATTCATTGTATTATTATGACTCAATCGAATGTATGCAGAAGGGAGGTTCAAGTGTCTGTAGTAAATTGTAGGTTGAGTGTACCGACCCTTGTTTCGATAGCATGTTTAACATCATCATATGGCTGGTTTATTTAGTTCACATAAATAATAGTCGTTGAGCTTCCTAGGTAAAGCAATTGCATAATGTTCCTCAATAGAACCTTTTACTTCTCATAGATGTAGAGATGTTCTCATAAAAAAATACTGATAGATAAAGAGATGTGTATTTTTTATGCGAGTTATATTTGTACGAATAGAACAAAATCTACTCGTTAATTCAAGTCATTTTAAAATTCATAACATCCAAGGGTGTTGGCTTTTTTTATCAAATAAATCTTCCCAATAAATCACGGTCAAATTAAAATCATCCCCTCACTAATAGGGTGGTTGCAAAATTAATGGACAATTTGCGACACACATTTGGGACATAGACTAATAGCGGCATCTATCACGAAGCCGCAGCGTCCAGCCTACCGCACTATCTGTTGCCGGCTTCTGCCGCTAGATGGCAACTTTTATCATTTGCGGAACTGAGTAGATACCTTACTTCTTTAAATGGGACAATTTAATTGTCCCATTTATAAAAATAGATATAAGTTCTACACAAATTACATGAATAACATATTAAATGCATGGTGTAGAATAATTTGAAGTTAGAAGATAAATTAATGCGATAAATTATTTACGTAAGCTCGTGAAAGCGCTAGAGTTGTAAACATTTACCGCACTGAGTTTCTTGGTACCATAGGAAGCGATAGTTTTGAAAAGTACACGCGTTCTCTAATAGATGGCGCTGTTATACAATACATTATTTTATTGACTTTCACATAATAAGTACATGTGAAACTCGTTAAATATAAATATTCAAATTTTGGTTTCTCTATTTGAGGAGTAATAAATTATTTTAAATTTACAGGTTCTTGGTAAGAAAGGCGTTCGTGTTTGGCTTGATGGGACCAAAGAGAAGTCGAATTGGTTGAAGATGATTCGCTCTACCAACTTCCCCAGTGACGTCAATGTGCAACAGATCTTGATTGGAGGACAAGTAAGTTCCGTTCTTAATTTTAAATTTATTTGGTTTTAAGTGGGACGAAATTAAATAAATCCTCTTTTTGGATCAATACACATAACTAAACTTAATGGAATATTTTTTTTGTAATAACATAAAATTCGATGAGAATTTCGAAATTCAGTTTTTTGTCTACCTCTATACTATTAATTGGTATGTGTTCCTTTTCGCAAACAATAAAGAATAACGTCCAAAATCAAATCTCAAACCCCTTGTAATACTACCCCAATAAAATTTGAATGTGGAACGTTGGGTACTTCCGGTGGCAGAAAATCGGTGTTCTGAACAACTGTGACCCGTTTCCGGTCAAACGGAGGGGAGCTGACAGATGGGTCGATTAGATTCAAAGTTTTTATGTTAAACGCTATTTGATTTTTGGCCTTTTGAGGTTAATAAGCAAAATATTATGATATTTCCCTTTTCCCGTCAACAAGTAAAATATAAATAAAAAATTGCTTGTATACTTCACACTGTTGGACATAGGCCTCCCCTAATGAGCGCCATAACGCCCTGTCTTCGGCTTGTCGCATCCAGCATCTACCAGCAGTCTTTCGCAGATCGTCATCCCACCTAAACAGTGGACTAACATAGGCTGATGATGATGATGATGATGATACTTCACACATCTGGACGTAAAATAAGCAGTATAATATATGGAATGGTATGGATGTTGGATAAATATGGTAATTTTATATCTACACTGAGTCACGGAACAATTGCCTGCAGATCATACAAAATTTTTCCACACCACAGGTATCGAACCCACGCAACCTCGTACGTCGGAGGCGAAAGACAGATTTGACAAAAAAAAATGAGAGAAAATTGCGCCACATAAATTTTTATTCTACTTTTAAAGGAAATTGATGCAGTGGATCTGAATTTCAGGTGTGGTACAAGGTGGTCCGAGACATTCCATCCGGCCAGGAACTGCTTATTGGGCCCAGGACACCTCTACCTCTGCAAGACATCAATCCATCACCAAGTAAGTTCTCATTCATTCTGACTTTCTTTATAAACAAACAAAATTACTACCAAATATTAGAAAAAAATAGAAGTAATATTTACAATTGAAATAGTTGAGCTAATTGCAGAAATGAAGCTTACTATTATTTCCTTGTCCCAATTTTCGGTCAAGGAAACGCCTTTAGTCTAACTTATAGCACATATTTTAGTTTTAGTCTAATTTATAGCATTTGAGAGCAAACATCGACTGTTTCTATCCCTTGATTCTATGTTGAATTACATATGTAAGCTATTTCTACATACTCTCAATAGCAATAATAATAATACATATAATAATTGGTGATATATTAATAATAATAATAATTTATATTTTAATAATACACTTAACCACTTCCTTCACCAATACAGCCAGGCCGACATATTCGCTGACAGTTTAGGCAGGTTGTCTTTGCTGACCTATTTATTTTTAAATACAATGTGACATCAATTATATTCATCTCATTTACATTTTATTCTACTATATTCTAATTGTTAGGGCTAATATTCTGTGTATTTTTAAGATCTGACTTACTCTTTTGTGAGTATCTGAATCTTGGACGTTTTGGTTTTGCTGTAAGTCCAATTGTAAAATAATAAATAAATAAATAATAGCATTATAAAAGGTTACCTATAAAGTGTAGCTCTGAATCACGGGCGCGCGGTTCACGGTCCGAAGAGCAGGCAGTAATTGGAGTCACCTGCCCCCATGACGTGTGACCCTAGCTTAGCTGTCTACAGGTTGTAGTCTGTACAAAATAACAGTTAACATGGCTGTAGTACATTCGTATTCTCTAGTTGGGGTTTTGAGACTGGGCAGTTAGATTTATTTCCTGCTCTTACTACGTCGTCTTAGGGGTACGTCGTCATTCGACGAACACTGTGGCGCGGTGGGCTAAGGTCTCGCAATTCCCACCTCGGGACAAATGTTTGCTGAGTTTTCTCGTCGTTTTCTATGAATGATAATATTATTTATCTATCAGTCATCAAGTACCCATAATAAAAGCTTGGCTTAGCTTGGGACTAGACGATGCTGTGAGGATTTTCCAGCATTTTTATTAATATTATTATGTACGCAAAACCTCTACTTTTTTTTATAGAATTATTAATATTCTTTGAAAAATAATATAAATAAAAACGCCAATCAACTTTAATATTGAATGTCATCTTTTCACTGTTTCTTTAAAGATGAGGTAGCATTAATTTTTTTTTAAATTTAGTAAGGAGCTATATCAGGCGTTGCTCAAATCATAAGCTGAGAAAGGCAGCAAAATATGAATAAATAAAAAAATATTAGCTCTGTAAGCCCTAAATATTGAACTTCACACTGTATAAGCTGGAAATCAAAGGGCACGGACACACCGGTGCCACGCGCGATATTTAATTTAGATAAATCGCGACGTACGCGCCGCCCGTTGTGAAAAATCACGCATATGCTTGTGTTATTGTGGGGGTGCGTGTGACGATTTGGGATTGTTTAATGGAAGTGGCTGTAACGGCTTTGAATGAAAATCTCAATCAAACAATAATTTTGATAGTTTGTAAGCCGAAATTTCTACGAATAACTTTTAGAGTTTGTTTCAATTCGAATATGAACTAGTAATTACAATTGAGCTAACGGCAGACTGTGATTATAAGTCATCTAGTACCCATAACACAAGCTTTTCTTAGCTTCTGATGATCCTGTTTGGACTGTACAATATTATTATTATTATTATCATCTAATATTATTTTAATCACACAAACAAATATTATTATTTAGATTTCCACATGCAAGGTTTTTAATGCGATCTACGTTTACAAATGATACAAATAAAAATTATTTATTGACGTATAAGTCAATTTCTTTTATTGAATTGGCTCAGCGACCAAAGACCACCTAGTGATCGGAATGATGTTTATATCGGTCAACGAATTAGCATCGCCATCCAACGTGGCAAATGCAAGTATTCTGGGCCTACTGCCTTCTTCTAGTCGGTATTTTTTAGGAAATAGATATAAGTGTATATACTATTTGTAATTGTTTTATTCGCTTGTATACTTTAAGCAAGCAATAAAGACCACCAAAAATTTTAACTATCTTACCACATCCAGTAGGAATAATGTCAGCACACCAAGGGTCTTCGGAGTTTCCTGCAGTTCTTCCGGTGTGGCGGTCCCGCGTGATATATGCGATTCGAATGGCGCCTAATTGGAGCCCTTAATAACAATACTTGACTTTCTGCTAGATAATGACAAATGATAAAAAATCTATGCAATAGGTAGATTATGTTAGCAAAAGGACTATAAGATTACTGCCGCTACATAGTATAAAACAAAGTCGCATCCCGCCTTCTGTCTGTATGTCCCTATATATGCTTAGATCTTTAAATCTACGCAGATTTTCATTCAAGAAAAAGGTTTTTATATCAACATTGCACCCGTGAAGCGTCGCTATTAGTAAATAAAAAAAGCAAAATGGAACAGGAAACAAGAACATTGTGGCAAATCAAAATAATGCCGTTTTAGATGGCCAAATACAAGTTTTGTGTAATATACATGTATAGAATGTTTTTCACAATGATATAGCAATTTCTATTACAAAGTCCTCAAAACCACATTGCTCTGCCAAATGGGGTGTTATTTTGTGCAAACCTCGAGATATGGTGACTCACAAGTTCTGTGGATAGATTCCACTGAAATGGAATATCGTTAACTGCCCAAATGCGAGTCCAAAATAAATACCCACATAAAGTAAATTGTGACCGATTACAACGATGACGGTCCAGTTGCACAATGACTCCTAAATATCTCAAATTAGAGTCGATGTGCAGAATCACAAGTAGTAGTATTATTCGTTTTTGTCAGGCGTTGCAAGATGATTGATGGATACCTATGGAAGCCCATTCAATGATTTGCAAAAGGATTAATTTCAATTGAGATGTAGAGGTATAATAAATTTGAAGAATATTTTAACGTTATGCTACCATCCAACATGGCAATGCTGCATTCTGGGCGATTTATCGCCTGGTGACTAATTAGATTTTAAGGAAATAGATAGGTAAGTGTGAATTCTAATTGTACGTACCTACTACCTACCTAGTTTTACTCTAGAAAGTATTAGTCTTTGTGCGTCAAAAAAATTATTACTAATAATTTGCACGTTTCACAAATACAATGCATTAATTGATTTCGTCTAGATTTGTTTCTATAATGGACTTTTTTAATAGTTATCTTTCTACTATAACATATTTTAAAATAAACAAAGCTTAGCTACTAGATTATGTACCCTTAAGCTTTTGATCGATGTTTATATCAAAATTAATTTATGGTATTAGTGGAAAATAATACTTCATGACAAAGATTTATACTTGGTCAAGATTGACTCTGAAATGTTATTATAATCTATGTTTGTTCTGCAATAATAGCATAGATATAAATCATAAAGTAGTCTTATTTAACTAGTGGCTTATATTTTTGGTTAAATTAAGTCTCGATTTTATTTTATGGTTCTTTAAACTGTTATTTTTATAAAATTTGATTTTAAGACTATCTAATCTAGAGTCCCGTTAATGGGTATCAAAGTCTAACAAATTTTGAAAATAGGTATAGTCAGAAAAAAAAAGATAAATTTAACTCAAATGCAGCAGCATTTCTGTCATAATCCATCTGCCATAATAATAATATTAACCCTTTATTAGCCCTGTTAATGCCGCGTGCGCGTGCGTCATAATGAATGACTCGCGTTGACATTTGTCATCGTGCAATTGTCGGTGGCAGATTAAAATTGATGATGTTGCTTTGTCCAGCGCGAGAGCTTTGTTGGTTTTAGTCTTATCTCTTGGCTTAGATCATATTTTAATAATATTTCTGAACCGGGTATGATCCCATGGAAAATTATTTTTATTTTATTTATTCGATTAAACCTTACTCTAAATAACTTAACGATAACTGTTTCTTGATATGAAATTGTTTAACTAAATGAAAAGGCTTACAAGTATGCATAACTATATAAGATAACTTTAGGATCAAGATATTAAGCCAAGACTAGGTGACTTTATCTAAAAATATGAAACAAACCCAGTTTGGTCTTAGCTCATGTCATGAAACTTGCCATGAAACATACAAACATACCAAATAATAACGCAATACTTTTCGTAAATCATTATACACATTTATTAAGCCATCAGAAATTACGCAAGATACGCTCCCATTGAACAATATCGTAAACGCAAAAATGGATACGTCACAGAATCGCAACGATCCCCACACGGAATGATTAATCAAAAAATTAACCAACGACAATAGCCTCACCCCATTTAGAGCACAATCGGCGTCCCACATCGTATTTATTCAACAATCAAATAAATATTACGGACAATAAAATGAAAATATTTCAAATTAATAACACGCCCTCGGTAAGGGTTAAATCTGGTCCGGAGCTTTGTCTGCAGCTTAGATCGCGATCTCGCTATCTAGATGTTACGCGAAATTGAATAATTTCTGTCCACAATGGACGTGACTTTATAATGTCGTTTTGGATTAGTGGATGCTAGATTTTTCGGTTAATTAATTTTGTGCGATTATCATTCATCTCATCCTTTTTATCAGAAGAATAATTGAATGAACGGGCTGTATTTCCTATTATGTTGTAAAATTGCTCGTTTTGTGTTGGCGGTAGATTAAAATATTTTGTGGTTCAAAATTATCTTTTGCGTTCTACAAAGAATAAACGTACCGGAAAAGTTATTTGCTACAAATCCTAAATATTTTTTTCTCCTCGTAAATAGGTCATTAGCGTCACTTCATAGAACGATAACACTTAAGAAATTCTGCATCACTACAGTTTCTACCTATAAAAATACATAGATAGATCATCTGTACGATTGTTGCATCTTGTTTTAACAAAATGTAACCACTGATTAAGTCTAGTGTGGCACAATCGGTGGCCTAATTGCTGTTAAATAAGTCTGATGTAGAGGTATAAGACTAGTGCAATGGTCAACATAACAATATTATATTCGGGCCGCGGGGTGTAACGGGAAAGACTCATCTGATGCGTTAGAAATCCGGGCCCTGAGCTACACTTAGGACTTAACTGTGAGTGGGACTTGAATCTATCTTACATGCGATGCTGCTCTTACCTCTATTGTGTTAAACGAATACTTCTGAAAATTAGAATTGTTTTCTTTTGATAACCGTACTTTCCAATAGCTTGGCATATTTGCATTCCCGATGACAATGTCGCTCATTTCTATGTCCTATACCAAAATGTACTTTAAAAAGAGAGAAGATAGGGTATCTTGTTCAGTACAAAATTCCATAAAAAATGTCGAATTTAAGGTTCATGAGAAGATAATTTTTAAATTGTCATTTATGTAAAAAAAAGAAAGAGCTTTTTTGTTACCTAAATAAAACTACACAATAATACACAGTAATCTTAAAATTTGTTAAATATCCTAGGGTATAACTTAAGTTATATAGCATAACATAATTCTAGAAATATCCAAGATGCGCAGGATGCGAGTGTGCAATGTGTGCATCGAGATTAGTATAATTGGCGCAGGCGCAGATTACATTAGTAGGCCAATCCATTTCCTTTACATTTCAGTCAATGCAATCTATAACTTCCTTTTCGTTATTGCAACTTATGCAATAGTTGATCCACCATTAACCTCTTAGTTCACATTATACCTAATAATATATGAACTACAATAATCTGTAAAATAAATTAAAATAAAAAATATAAACAGAGGGCTTTTTGATGACGATTATGTCAAAGTACCTTTTGGTAATATTTAGTTGTCTGAAAGTCTTCAAAGCTAGTTTTTGAAAAAAAGCTGTATCAAGCAACAACCGTAAAAAGTTAATAACAATAATCACACCCCTTATAAAATTTACACATCAAACCGCTTAAAACGGTAAAGAACGCGAAACAACAGGTGCGGTCAAAGATCGGTAAGTCACCGTCACGGGTGCGCGCGCGCCGAATTCGCCATCTGTCGGCGCCGCCGTGGGAAAACTTAACGCCTGCGCCCGCCCTAGACGCGGGGGAAAGCCCTTTGGGAATATCAAGACATGTGGTGACGTAGGTGTTTAATGGGCGATACGTCATAGTTACAATAAAAAGAAAGTGATGACGATGTTAAGTCTAGATTAATAACAACTAAATCTAATAAAGTACAATACTATACAAAAATGTATTGTACTTACCTGAAAAGAAGAACATAACAGAGGACATTATATAAGACAATTACAGTGGGTGGCTTTATCGCTTAAAAGTGATCACTACCAGGCAACTTGTGGATGGAAAGAATTATGTAAATTTATGAAGCCTTTCTTATATTCACATCATTATTTCCAGGGTGTGCCTAAGAAAATTCAAAATTATTTAAAAATAAGTTTTCAATAAGTGAGGATACCTATTAACGCGATTCAAATCAAAACATAAATCTAGAGAGGACACTTTTGACCCAAGGCAGGAATCAAACCCGCAACCTCCAGCGTCACGCCACATACGGTTCAAAATGTTTACTTATACATAATGAAATGAATCTACAATGTACTTGTCGATGTAACATACCAATACCTAACAGTACATAACGATTTGCGGTTAACAGTCAATCAATCCCCGAATCTGTAACCGCGCCGTCACGCACAGATGACCACGCAAATGGTGGGTCAAGTGATGCCCGCAGGTGGGGTGGGGGTGGCCACCCCTAGTGGGTTCATACTAGTGCCATTACTACCATCATACACAACGAAGGTTGACCTATGACCAGTGCCATCATCTTTGTGAATCCTGAAGTGTATTTGTTTTGAGGTACGTAATTTTGTATTGGTTTTGATTTGCCTTTCCTAACATTTAAAAAGATAAAGCATTAACTTCGTCAAGAATCTAGCCCAGTCCCTGATGGAAGAAAACATAGATTTTATTTGGAACTTTAGAAATTAGTCAATAATATAATAAAATTCCCTATCTGTAAAACAATAATAAAACCATTTATTTTAATTATTACAATAAAATGTCATTAATCTTAAATTAATTAATACTCGTAGGTGGGTAGGTATTAAAATTGATTCGAATTATTATCACATAAATGTCATATTTTTGTAGAAGTCGCCTGTCTGGCGTAGGACTCCCCCATTTCCCTACGCTTTTCTATCTCTGACATGTCGCTCCGATCCATTCTGATCCGATTTCCTTTCTAAAGAAGTCTTTCTGATGTTCATCCTTTACTTCTCATGTAATGTCGTGGAATCCACTCGATGACTTTTTTGGCCATCTTGTATCGACCATCCTGCAGACATGTCCTGCCTAGATCTTTATAGAACGTTTTCTAGGTTTTTATTTAATTATTTGGCACAGAAAATACGATACAATCAAAATATTACAAAATAGAAAGGCAAGATATTATCCAGATTGTGTCCCTTAGTATGTGTACACTGCGGGATGCGATATAAAGAAATGCAGTTGTTTTGTGTCTTATAAAGGTATTTTTTATTCTATCTGATCGTTTTTATACATGACATGTTTATTTCCATCTTTTAAACAATACACAGTAAGTAAAAATATCCAAAGAATTTCCGTCGACTTACTAGGAAGTGTATAATAGGAAAACCCCGTAGCGATTTACGAGAAGGTACATAACGAAAGTTTCTTTACAAAATCATTTATTTTAACGCCGAACGGCCGATAGCGCACATCGTCGTTTGCAATCATTCTAACTTTTTGGTAAGATATCTTTCATAATTTTGTGTTTAGCCCACATTTAAATCACACATAATCTCTTTTAATTTAGTTACTGTTTGATTATAGCGTCTATAAAAATCACTTACGAATACCATTTCATAAAAACTAATTTGGTTTTCTTTACGAGATCTGAAACTTTTAGAGGTCCCAAAGATTTTACAAATCTTATATTTATAATAGCGCCTACTGGCCGATGATATCAACAGCCTTGTCTTATCACGGATGCTGTAAGACAGGGCGTGGCGTTTCGTGACTTCGTGTGTAACCCCACTTCCGAGGTCTAGAATTCAAATGATATAATGTAGGTTGGAATAATATATAATTGTGTAATAAATTAATGTAATTAAATTATGCATGAAAAATGAGACAGTAATGTGTGAAAAGATATAGTAAGTTTAAAAATGGGTCTCAGTTTTAAAAATCTCTAACTAGGAGTATTGTTTGCGTTGGACTAATTATTTCCGCTAAATTTACTTTATACTGGTTTCATTGACATTTCTAGAGTAATTTTTCTAGAAATGCCAGTTTCAGTGAAGTTTATAAGAAATTGTACTATTTGGTATCAGTCTGAAATTCAATTCCAAAATAAAAAAAAAAACAAAATTCCAAACAAACTTTCCTTTCTCATTTCGCATCTACTGCCTAGTATTATATTTTGACACTAAAACTGGTTTTATAATTTCTTTATTTCTAACAATTCAGAAGAAAGGTTAGCATCTATACATAATAGGTACCTACTCATCAAAACAAGTAACCTTTCCAGTCAGAGCAGTGTATAACAAATTGGCTCGTGTCAATACTCCATATCGAGCCCTGTTATGAAAGTCTTCATAATTGCTGGCTTTCTATTGATTTACATGACTGAATATGCAGACAGTTTTGCACGATAGGGCAATTGAATCCTTTTATGAATGTTGACTTATAAAGCTAAACTTAGCTTAAGTATAAAGCTTCTCCTTTAGCAAATTATTCCATGGTATCAATTTTTTTATAAATATTATAAAGAGGTCAGATTTAATTGTTTGAAAAACTCTTTCACCATTAGAATCTTACATTTTAAGCGTAAACAAAAACGTAAGCTGTTAATTTTTTTTCAAGTTAGGCATTATGAGAACTTCATTAATGTTAACTTTAGTTTAAAAATTTGTAATTTTTATTTAATACCCGTTGAAGCCGGGGTGTGGACCGTAAGTTTATTTATAAAAACTCTTTTTGTTTTAGTTCCAGACGATATCAGAACAGAAGACGAGGATCGTGAAGATACAGAGCCAAGGTGTTCTTTCTGCGACGAGCCGTTCCCTAACATAGAAGCGTAAGTACTCTTTACTAAGCTTTATTATATAACTAATATACCTGCCGATGAAATCATTCCATCAATCCTTCATGATTCAATCACAGTCCTATCTGAACAGTCTATTCAAAAAGAGCTTACGCGAGATGCAGAAGTCGATCAATTTCAAACGTCTTCGAAACCATTAGCTTCCCGCCATCAATATTATTTGGCTGAGGAGCGGTCCGGTAAAGATTTATTTAGCACTAGTGATGTTCTCATTCGATAAGACGTATGTCGATGATTTGTAGTGAGCCAGCCCGAGGCACGCGACGTCGCTTCGACATCTGAAAAATGATCTCGCATTCAGCGTCAATAACCTCTTAACTATGAACTCACTGCCAACTGCCAGATGGCATTCTAAGCAGATATTTCGAAACGGAATAGTAAATCATCGTCATGAATTAATCAAAGCTATCTAATTTGTATCAACAGAAACAAAAACAGTCCCATCACGAATGTGAATTTATCATGGGTTTAATATCTTTGTGACAAGCGCCAGAAGGCCGTAATGGCGTGTGTCATCATATTCTATTGAAGCGGCGTCGAGCTCGTCAATAATGCAGGGATCGAGATTATCGACATGCACCGTTTGAATCCTCGTGGCTATTATCGCGCCATCACTATTGTTTTAAAGGCTTTTGTAGGGCATCAAAAGATCGATTAGTAATTATGTGGGTAGTTTACTTGTTAATCGTTTTTATATCGCCATACAATTGTTTCTCTTACAACCAAGTTTTTATCTTCAATCCGTACATTGATAATCTCTTAAATTATATTGTCGTTGTCACGATTGGCCCTAATTCTTCAGGCGTATAATGCATCATGTAGCTCGTACTTACATTATGAAATCCCATTGTAATCTGCCTTATCTCGGACTCTTACTTTCGACAGAGGCTGTCACAGAGAATGAATCGGAATCGAGTGATCATCTGTGCTGTCACACTGTATCAGATTGATCGGTAGCTCTCATGCGATGACGAAAATACACTTAGATGTACCGAACTTTATGTCTAATTAGTATACCACATGTGTAAATAATTTTGTACTGTCATTCCCTACAATAAACATTAAATAAAGTAATAGTAACAAATTTACAATCGATCACCTATTAAATTGTAGCTAAAATCTGCAGGAAAAAATTTTAAGAAGTAAAAAAATAAACTAGGAATAAAATAAATTTAGAGATACACAAAAAAACAAAAGGTCGACGAATAATATGTTTACTAACCACAATAATCTTCGGAAAATTCCCTTTTCAATTGCATAGAATATAAAGTAGTTAAAGATATGAAAAGTAAAACTTGTAGGCCCCTGTGCGACATCTTAGGGCTTCGAAGCGGGTATCAGTGGCAGTGTAGGTGGAGCCTAATGGATCAGCTTCGAATGAAAGTTGTTTATAGGATGCTATCTATTCGAGAGCATGCAGATTGCTTCGATCAGGATTGCAAGCCTCTTCCGACTCTAAAGCTCTTCCTGAAAGTATTACAGAAAACTAGGCCTAACCAGGAAAACAATATTGACACAAAATGCAAGAGTTCTAATTGTACTATAACCCGAATTCATTATTATAACTTTGTCGGGTGAAGGCTAATTATAAATAATTAAAGCCCCAAGCTAAGAAGAGCTCGTGTTATGGGTAATGACTGATATACATTATGCAATATATATATTTTTATCATACAAAGAAAACGACCAGAACACCCGGAACAAACATCTAAATGTCAATCAAAAAAATTTCCCGAGAGGCATTCGACCACCGCGCCACAGAGATTAAGGTCGTTAATCTAAAGTAGAGTAGAGTAGCAATCATGATCTAAATACCTATTATTCACGATGACCGACACCTACGCACGGCTAACTTCAAAGCACTATTTGACATCACCGCAATGGCCAAATTCACTTTCAACCATGACGCAAGAGTAAACGGACACCATCGAACCACGTTTACTTAGATGCTGTTGCTAATAAAAATATCGATAGGTACCGCTGAAGATCTTACGCTGAGATAACTGTTGCAATTGAGCCTGGGGCAAGCTGTCTTAGTCGAGTGGTAACTGTCGGTGTACAGATGGAATAATGTAATTAGTTGCGCGTGCCTCTATCGTGGAACTACGCCGTGTCATCATCATCAACCCATTTTAGTCCACTGGACATAGGCCTTCCCTAATGAGCGCCATAGAATATTTATTTATGTACAAACGATCGTGATAACTCAGCGTTACACGTAATAATAATGTGCTAATACAATACATTACCGCACATCTTCTAGCTATTCGTTCAATGTAAAATTAACGATCCTAGGACAAGCAAATTAGTATAGATAAAAACTTTATAAATCTGCCCACCAAGTCTGCAATAAAACATTACAAAATTGAGCGTGGATTGAACTAATTAAAAAGCTTACACAATTAATTTGTTAATCACAATTACAGCGGTTGATTTATTTGCGACAGTTGGCCGTAAACTGATTGCCTAAAGGCTTTGAGCATAATGATTGGGTCGAAATTTAATTCAATTTACTGTCTACTGACGCGAAACATAAGCAATTATATATTTAATATTATAATGTGAATGGGAGTAGCTGCTTCTGCTGACAAAAAGCACCGCAAATTATTGATACCTGTGTTTCATAAAATGTATTTATCATTACACTCAATTGCTCAACGGACACCATTAATGCTGCTAGATTTTATTCCTCAGATTAATTAAAAGATAGCTAGTCAACTAGTGAAAACACTTCTTCCTATCGATCATACGGAAACTTTCAACTTACTTGCTATCCATTGTAGGAGAGAAAGAAGCTGTTTGTCAGTGAGGTCTATTAAAACAGCGATGTATGAGTATCATAGATAAACGTTAGAGCAAAAGATAGAGCAGGTGTAACGATAGAAACTTGCCTAAGGCGCAGGGGTTGCGTGCGGTGGACCAGTTATGCCAAGGAGATACACTGAGGCCGTTTTTGCAAATGATATACGTTTCCATCAAACGTTGGAATAAGTTATGTGCTAACATGATTTGTTGCCATGATGAGATTCAAAGAAAGAGTAATGGTTGAAACTTGTCTTGAATCTAGAAAGCATAATATCTTATCAACTGTCAAGCTTCAATGCTAATTTTAGTAACAATATTATGTTTGAAACACTCCGATTCTGAAAATTTATTTCAAAAGTATATAATATCCATTAAATTGACAATATTTCTTGCATTTCCTATAAGTCGACATCTAGTTTCAGCTTATCCGAGTTCGTTAGCGTAATCTTCTTACTTTCTAATATAGTCGTATGGTTGCTGGTTCTAGATATACTACAATTACAATTTTAAACGAAGGCGGAAATTTAAAATTTACTTAAAGATACTCGTAAATTATTATTTACACATTCAATTAAAACTATAGGTACATGTGCTATAAACAAATAAAATATATAGCTTAACAGGTAGCAACTAGCAAGTAACAAGTATCGGTAATCCAAGATATATAAAATAAAATAATAACGAGAAATGCAATGTTGCATGTGTTAAAAACGATTTGTGCATGTAAATAAATAACATGATTTTATAGAAAATACCACTGATATTCTTAGATCGTAAGCGTTTTATTACCTCATCATTACGATGGCATCGTCATTGCAATTTATATTTTGTAAGTTTTACAAGTTATTTAGGTTTGCTAAAAAAGCTAAGGGTGCAATATTTTAGCTTTTTTCGAACTTTTATTGGGATTTTAACGAATTCAAAGAAAATGGATACTGCATTTTATTCAAATTAAATAGTTAACTTATTTTTCTGACACAGGTGACCGAGGTTACTTGTTTTGAATCCTGGGTTATAGGTCAATAGCCTTATGTGTTTCCTACTGGTTCCTTTGTTTTACATCTAAAGTCTCAGTAGGTCTCCCCTATTTACAGATCATTTTTCTTTATTTCCAGCCTCGACCACCATCTGATCCAGGTTCATGCTCAGCCAGCCGCTGCTTGCCACTGCGAGCTTTGCAACCGTTCTTACAGTTCAAGGGCGCTGCTTCTGCGTCATCGCGCTCTCGCTCACAGCAACATCCGGAAATACCCTTGCGAGAACTGTCCCAAGGTGTGTTTTACTTTCATTTGATTTATCTTTACTTTCAAGTATTGGGTCTGCATACTTTTAAATCTTTTGGGCGTTCTTGGTTACTTTGTATTAGTTTTGATCTTGTAAATTGCACGCTTTTTAGCAAAGGTACTTATCTACTCCTATACACTATAATTATCCAAATCTAATCCGGTATGAAAGCATTTTTTTACTTTCATTGCTTTTCACTGACTCGAATCAAACTAACTAATTAACTATTAAATTCAGTATTAACAGATGGAAGCTTTTCAAGCCGGGCAAAACTGTGACTTGAAAATCTTCCACCTATCACCTGTTCCGAAACCTAACGTGGTTGCAGGTATTTACCGATCCTTCCAACCTCCAGCGCCACATCCGAGCGCAGCATAAGGGCGCCCGCAGCCACGCATGCCCCGAGTGTGGAAAGACCTTCGGGACTGCATCCGGCCTGAAGCAGCATACACACATCCACTCCAGCATCAAGCCCTTTCAGTGCAAAGTTTGCTTCAAGGTATGTATCATTCTAAAAGAACATAACATACCGACTAATTTTTTACAATTCCGTGACTTAATATTGAAAATTTTTCTTTTCAGTCTTATACCCAGTTCTCCAACCTGTGCCGCCACAGACGCATGCACGTGGCTTGCCAATCTGCCGTCGAGTGCGGCAAATGCGGTCAGACCTTTAACTCTTACGTCTCTGTGACCAAGCATAAGAGATTTTGTGACACCGCTTCTGCCAGTTCTGTTGGACTCAGAGGACAAATGCCACAGGGACTCCCACAGATTCCAACTCTACCAAACGTCGCAATGCCGAACCCGAACGGGGCTCATAACCCCTTCTCAATATATCGGCCCGGCCTTCCCCTGCCATACAACACTTTTGCTCACTACCCAGCTGTGCTCCAAACCTTGTCAGCCGCGGCTGCCGCTTGCCCACCTGACTTCCTGAACCCACTGTACTTCAACGTCCAAGGAGCAAGGCTCGCTATGGAACACGATATGGCAATGAACAGTGCTAATTTAGCAAAACAGCAAGAAGGACGAATGTCAGTAAAAAGCATTGATAGCTCTTCTCACGATGAAACTAGAAAGTCAAAGGATTTGGATTTTGATTCTAACAAGGCAGAAAACACTGACCGAGTAACACCAAACAATTCAGTGAGCGGGTACCCTAAACATTCTCCACTATCAAATGAGGATACAACATCTCAAAATCGTCCTTCTCCTATAATGCCGATGCAGACACCGATACTGCCATACAATTTCCCTAGAGATGAACATAAGAGGAAGTCACCGTTCACCTTTTCGCTGACATATAATAACAATGAAGTCCAAGAGAGAAAATCAGTTTCTCCATTGCCTACAGATTTATCCAAAAATGCGGAAGATGATAAAATTTCAGAGATCGACCCTGAAGAGATAGATGATAAGAAAGACGAGAGTGACCAACCTCTTGACTTGTCAGTTTCTCGAAAACAAAGTGACAAGGATTCCGAAGCTGATGCGGACGATCGTTCCTTTCGTCACTCTGTCAAATCATATTCACCACTAGAAAGCCCCGTAGAAAGAAGCAAGACCCCCGAGAACGATACCATGGACGTCGATGTTGAAGCAGTAGAGCCGAAGCGAGATGATTCCCCACCGCAGCTTGTGTCACCACCGCTCGCGTTCCCTATGCCCGTTCATCCCTCGCACAATCTCATCGATGCTATGTACCGTCCTCGATTTCCGTCCTTTCACTCAGCAGAATCCCTGCTTAACTCTGCTCACTCGCCCTACGTCCCGAGTCCGTTCAATTTTTTATCCCCCCTCCTAAACACGGAAGGACAAGACCGGCAGCCTAGCGCATACGCCAAGTTCCGCGAGCTGAGCGCTGGCGCTGGTAAGGCTCGGGATCGGTACGCCTGCAAATTCTGCGGTAAAGTGTTCCCACGGAGCGCGAATCTGACGCGACATCTGCGTACGCACACCGGAGAACAGCCCTACAAGTGTAAGTACTGCGAGCGCTCGTTTTCGATCTCATCCAACCTACAGAGACACGTACGGAACATTCACAACAAAGAGAGACCATTCAGATGTCCCCTTTGTGATAGATGCTTCGGGCAGCAGACGAACCTCGACCGGCATCTGAAGAAGCACGAGGCGGAGGGCGGCGACTCACCGAGTTCCGCGGATACTGAGCGCGAGGATACGTATTTCGATGATATAAGGTCTTTCATGGGGAAGGTGACGTGTTCCCCGTCGGCGTCGTCCCCGCTGGCACCGTCCCCACACCCCGCGCCCCCACATCGCTCGCTCGCCATCTCCACATAGCCGCCGGCCTTCCCGCCGCCGCCGCTCTGGCCGCAGCCATTCTAGATTAGGTGGCTTAGGTGCTGATTTGAGTATCTCAGTTAGTGCGATCTCCATTATCGTTCATGTAAATAGTCAGGCTGTAAATATTACTTGGAGGCACAACAGATTAATCAAACTTGTCTGGCGGGTGTTCGTGTACGTAGTTATGCTCTAAGATTTTTCACTGTTATTGTATGTAGTCTCGACATGTTATTATTAGTAGATAACTTAAACTTAGATAAAAACTTTTACATTTAAGCAAGTTTTAAATGATATTATTTCAAAGCATTAAGTTTAAAGTGTTTCATATTTAAGCAGTTTTAAAATTATTTTACAAAGTAAGTAAGTCTTCAAATATTGTAAAACACAAGTAACATTTTGGTTTACACCATGACACTGTAGGATAAATTAGCATGAATGGTTAAGAATAAGTTGAAAATTTCTAAAATTGTTCCTAAATCAGAAGCCACAGCTGTAAATATAAAAGGAGAAGATGGCGCTTTGTATTTTGTTTCGAAAAATTGGGTGGCTATTGTTATATCAACGAAAAATATACTTACGATATAGGTGACCTATAACAATAACAAAAAAGCAGCAAATTAAAGCAGCGGGTAATGATAAATTAATTTAATTTAACATAGATTTAATTCGATGATAAAAAATTGATGAATAATGTTTTAGTCAACTACCAAAGGATTTTAGGCAAAAATGATATTCGAGTTTCAATTAAAAAACGTATCAAAATAAATTTTATTAAGGGAGATTATTATTGACATTTTATCAAAATTACTTGAGGTGGTTTAGAATAAAATAATGTTATCTGTTATTGTTGGGAATAAAGATGTGTAAAGAAAGGCATATCATGTGTTTTTATATTAAATGGTAAAACAAAGCTCAAACGTTAAGCTATTGTGTTAAAATGATATAAAAATAGATGTCATATTGATAAGGGAATGTACTGTTTAAGTAAACAATAAGTTACTTAAGAAATTTCCATATTCCTCTAGATTTCACCATTGTTGTAAAAGTTAAGTAATAGTTAAGTACATAATGTAGCATATAGTTTTTGATGCTTAAATATCAAGTTAATGTTTACATTGTCTGTTTACAATCTTGTATGTATTAAATATTGAAAACCTTTGAATTTTCTCATTATTATAAAATATTCACTTTGGCACATACCTGAAGTTAGCGTCACAATACCATATGCCTATCGTTAAAAACACTTGTATCTACTATACATTTAAATTAAAGTTGAAATACAATTGTAACACATTAAAATAAAATCAGTACAACATCTTTATTGTCTTTTATTTAATTTGCGTAATTGTTTAATTATGATCACTTAATTTAGGAACCTACATTATACATAGGTTATCTGCAATTGTTAACAATAGAATAGACGCAGCTGAATATAAATTGACATTTTCATTGCACGTTTATATCTATTTATTCTAATAAATATTTATCACGATATCTTCGTCGTTTTCTAATAGAGTAAAAAATATCTATAACTAAAGTATATCTGCCATCGAGTACCCGTAACACAAGCTCTGCTGAACATGGGGCCAGCTGATGCTGTGTGGATTGTCCAGCATATATTTATCTATTATTCTGTGAAGTATTATATCATTGAGTCCAGGTTTTCTATTCTGTCTAGCTCTGTATGGTATTCCCTGGTATCCCGCTTATAATAATATGTTAGGAACATTACGACCTAACTACCCTAACCTCTTTCGTTACTTGCATAGCAAGTCGTCACTTGCTATGCAAGTAACGAAAGAGGTTCGTGAAAAAAATACTGGCAACATATAAAAAGTAATAAAAAAAAATCGCCGAACAAAAGCTGCCAGCATCTTTTCACGTCCTTGCTCTTCAAGGAGGATTTTACTATAGAGGTCTGATTACTACCTACGCTGTGTCAGATGGTTTGAGCCACGTTATCAGTGAAAGCAAGGACACCGATAAGGCGATTATGCTTATTATCGAGCGGCCGGCGGCGTACGATCCGTGAACCGATTACTTTTCAAAGCGGTGTCGGTTTGACTGTCTTACACGACGGCGCGTGTCACAAGAAGTTGGAGTCTTATGTACACCGGAGACCCCAATAGATTATTTTCTAATTCTAAGTGGGGGAACTGAGATCTGCACTAACATCTTGCGAAGGAGTGTATTGTGCATTATCCCCCTGCCTTACCAGGCCTTGTCCAGCTCAGCTCCTCGAAGTATGGATGAAATAGATTAATTTAATCTGTATGAGAAAAAATCTATGAATATACTATTGAGAAGCTAAGCAAACAAATTCGGAAAGTCGTTTTAGTTCATAAATAAATTGGAAATGCAATGTTTTCGTTTATTTATCTGTTTTTCATCACTAAGCCGTAGCTTTGTTTTTTAATTAAAATCTCCAAAAAACTTAATAAATTACTAATCTTAAGTACAGTTTGTAAGTTTAATTGAATGTACGAAGTAATTTTCGAAACTGTTCAAGTTTCCAATAATGTTGATAGATCATAATTTATTTGTATGAAAAATTTGTAAGGCTTTTTGTGAGTGGAAAATAAATGTCTTATTTATCTTAATAAATGAATGCGGGCAAAGTCACAGGCAGTCGCCTATAGGCACTCTATAAAGCTGTGGGCGACGAGGCACGCCCTGGAGATAAATGCACTGGTTTCTTCATCATTATTATTCTCATTGACGACCTCTGTGGCGCGGTGGGCGAAGGTCCGCCTGCGACGCAGGAGGTTGTGGGTTCGATTCCCGCCTCGGGACAAATAAATGTACGATCTGTAGATATTTGTGCATGACTGGTCGTTTCCTATGTATCATAAAAACTATCTATCTATTTATTATATTGTAGTATGTATATCAGTCATCTAGCACCCATAACACAAGCTCTGCTTAGCTTGGGGCTAGGTGATGATGTGTGGATTGTCCAACATTATTTATTTATTACCTTTGGTAAGTACCTATTTTATTTTGACTCTTCTGCCGATTAACTGTTAGTAAATCCATAACTATTAGTATACTAGCTGTCACCAATAAAGTACTAGAAAGGCTAGGTCGCTATTGAGTGTAACACATGGCATTTGCAAAGAGCGGTTAATAAGACACATTTCTTGTAGGGTGTATCTGCGATTGTGCAAAGCGGGACGCTCTGGCGCCTTCGCGGAAGAACTTACAATGGCGTATGGCGCGCGGACGTTCGGACTGGCTTACATGGATAAGCAGTTTATCAAGTTAATACTCTAAGATATTTTATTAAAAATAACAGGTTTTTAACTGCGGTATAAATATAACTCCTTATCTTGAAAGACTACAACATTTTCAAAGGTTTGCGCTCTCCCAAACCTTTGAAAACAATATTTTTGCCCGATATTGATTCACAACCCAGCGACTCAGGCATATAGGGATTGTCATAAATGCATCATGAGTCACTAGGTCAATATCGGGCTCTCGTAACCCAATAAGTCTCACTATTAACCCTGGGTTATTAGTGGGGTAACTGCTGTGAACATCTTAAAATTTTAAATAAGTCAATATATTTTCATGACATCCTAATTTAAGTTATTATGTTTCGCGACTATCCATTACCTAAAATATCTAATTAATTATTTTAAAATTAATAAACCAAATATAATGCATGTACTAATTTAACACTTAGCTATAAGTATAAAGTAATAAATATAAACGTATAAGTGTATACTATAAATTAAAGCTAATATAAAAATTAGAGACATCGTAGTATTATGTATTCCAAGATGGTCTATCCTTTGTTTTTAAACAAAAAAAACTTTACTTTAACTTTACCTTATACAAGCAACAGTTGGAATAAAAATTTATTTCGGAGAAAAAAATAGATTTTTATTTATTATAAAATAATACCGAAGAAACGAAACGTAACTAGGTCAAATATATACTCCAATATCGAAAATTCAACCCATGAACATCTCAAAAGAACAAAACGTGTTTGCTTTAATAATTTTATTCAACAAACTAAGCACCATGTAACCCCATCTCAGCATATGGAGTGGGCAGCATGGTGACTGGATGTCACGATAGTGTCACGAGATTCCGCAGCCAGACCTTATTGAGACTGTCCGCATTGCAAATGGTGTGTGGTCACTTCAAATTATCTACACTATTTTACAATGGTCCCGTTTGTTTTGGTGTTGCTAGAAAATAATGGGACTATTGTAAACGTTATTCTACCTCTGATGCTGATGCATTGGAATATATGTATATAGATAATTGATATTCTTTATTTCATTGTCATATCTATTTGGTTAGTTTTATTTACAGGTGAAGGTGAATTTACAAAGAAAATCTTATAGTAAAATTATTAACTGACCTCAATTTATTTTTACTTTGGAATTTGTAAGTGTCATAAACTTGAAAAATTATAACTTTTTACTGTTCCATGGTCGACCTTATCTTAACAGCAATGATTTTATTGTGTTACACACCAACAATTAAATGAAAACCGATATTGTTTTGTCCTGTTATGAGAATATATTTTATACAATTTGACTAACTTCCGCTGCTCAATTTTTTTCATCCGAAACTATAAAATGATACATATATATGAGGATCCTTCAAAAAAAAATTACTGCTTTGATTAATTTTAGGGTCACCACCCACGCTTGTCCAAAAAAAATAATATTTTTCCAAAATATTTTACACCAAAATGGAGCTGACGTTTCAAAAGAAACTACCTACATCTGTATCTCTTCTGGTTAATGGTGTTCTTGTATTGTCCCAGTTAAAAAAACTCTAATAATACGTATATTGAAATTCATCCGTGTCACCGGAACCATAAACTACATAGGTACTCTAAATTAATACCGACACTTCACAATATCTTATCATATATCAACACTATTAACGATCAGGTAGGCGTTAAGGTGCTGCTACTCCACAACATTGTAACAATCAAGTCTATCTAGTAAATTTAATTTAACATCCGCAATCTCAAGAGCTCACAACAATCCGATTGGCCGGATGATAATTAAAACGGATGTGGCCAGTTAACTTATATCTGATTTATATGAACGGTGGGTGGAGTTTATGGTTTATTCTATGACATGACATTAATAGTTACGTGTATGACGTATACCTAAGCAAAAGTGCTTAGGTATACTGAACATTATCTCTTTTTGTTCATCATTCTGGCTATCTGTGTGTATACATAACCTTATTATTATCTAGTGTATGACGTATACCTAAGCACTTGCTTAGGTATACGTCATACACGTACATAATCATTTTCAAAATCAAAGTGATTTATTTTCTTAAAGACCTTACAAGACTTTTTGTTGGACACGTAACAAATTTCATAAGTACTACTGAAAAATCAAGTGATCACTTTGACTGATTGTTCACTTTAATATTTTTATGGTTAAGTAAAGAAGCGAACATTTACCTACCTTGTTGATTGTTAGTTTTCGAGGTGGAGCCAAACTCGCCCCAAATCTTTTTAACCCCTAGATAATCAGATATTTAATAGTACCTAAGTCTTTTTGTAAAGAATATTTTTGAAAATAATGAACTCCGGTCGCGGTGGGCAAAGGTCGGCCGGGACCAATGTTTGCACGATCTGCAGATATATTTCAGTGTGTTCGGTGTTCGGGTCGTTTTCTATAAAAAATATCTTTACATGTGATAAATTGTATTAAGTATACATTCACCTAGCCATAACAGAAGTACTGCTTAGCATGGGACGAAACGAAACTTGCAATTACTTACGTGTTGTAGAATTAAAAAGGGCTGTTCTATCAGTGTTAAATAAATATATAAAATAAAAATAAATTATGATATAAAGAACCTATAATTTTTGGAAAGCTAGATAAACATAATATAATCTATGCATAGAGTCCAAAATTGTTTAGGTATACAATATTTTTTCTAAATGAAAGTAAATCAAACAAGACTATGTCCAAAAATATATCTGAAGAAAAATACCTAAAGAACCGAATGCAATAAACAAAACTTTTAAGAACATTTTAAATAAAAAAAAAGAAACTTCTTTATATTTGTTACAAACTTACAAGCAAGCACAAGTACAAAATTATAAAAAAAGTAAATATTGTAGTAGTACTACTGATACGGAGGCGACATACAAAGGTGCGTCATTTGTACTACCAGTTGTACTTCTTAGCAGTACTACTAACATGGAGACTTACTAGTACTACTGGTAGTACTAGAGATACAACGGTGTGTCATTTGTACTACCAGTTGTACTTCTTAGTAGTACTACTGATACGGAAGAAATATATTCATAGTTTTAACGCTTTTACTGAATCATCGTATATTAACTCGCAGTGGCTTTAGTTAGTCCGTATCCTTGTTCGATATCGAGGCTTTATTCGAAATCAGCTTCGGGGAGTTTTGAATTTAGACTTTATTTTTAACTAGATGTCGCTAGTAAAAGTGGACGACGCGTAGATCGCGCTAACGAAGCGTTTCAGACATTTGGTGTTTTTGGAACCTAGAATTCAGCCATGGATCGATCGTTTAATGGATGTTTAAACTACGCCAATGAACGGATCGGGCTGAAATTTTGTTGTTTTTGAAGTGCTACTCACGTTATGTGAAAGCATTGAAATATAATTATAACTATTTTTAAAATTAATATCGTTATGTACCAACCGATACCGTTGCAGACAAGTTGTATATTTGTTCTGGTACATTATACATAGCATAAGGAACTTTAGGTATTAGGTATATTAAAATAACTATTTTCATGGTCCAACCAACCACTTAATTATGATTGGTTCTTGATCATAATTTAAGGTTGTCTTGAAATCATAGTCCCGTAAGGTTGCGCGGTCGATGTCATGCATCCGTCAAACAAAGGTACCTACTAACAAACGTCTGAAGTAACAGCCATTTAAGTACATACAAAGTAATTCTTCATGTTGTATTAACCATAATTTTTGTAAAATGTGGAAATACGTCCCATAAAATACTTTCGTCATTCGTATTTAACTAAAAATTCAATTTCATCAAACAATCAAATCTTTCCTTTTTCCTCCTTATAATTAATTGATCTGTCAAATAAAGTTACCGTAAGAATAGTTTAAAGTTACCGTATAAATTATTTTTATTTTATTTTTACTTATTAACATTATCATAACAGTACAAAACCAAAGCGACAAAGAAAACATGAACAATAATTACATATTCCTATCCTAATATTTTGGCAAGGACATATAAAATATATCAACATCCTCATCTCCATCTGCACATAAACTATTGATCGCGCGAAGGGCCCGTGTGAACGGTGCTTGGCTCATGCAGGAGGTTAGTTCTTGTTATTATATATCTTCTGTTATACCGTTTCCGTTTCTTGTGATATCCATCCATAACATGCGAAATTAAAGTTGAAACTGCTTCATCAGAAACCTGTCACTTAATGACATCGAATCAATACAAAATAATTTTGTCGCATCGTTTTAAATAATTTTGAGGGACCATTCTCGTGATATCAATTAAAAAGCTCATGTCAACGGAGAGTAAATGAAGTCCTTAACGTGGAAAGACAGTCGTGAGATTTATTATTGCACTAATGACCATGCTTTATAAAAACAGGATAAATTCGCTACCTTAATAATTGGTTCCATTGTATAGTTTATACAGGGCCGCTGGTCCAAACTTAAAACTTCAAATGGTAGGGGAAGAGTGGGGAAAGATAAAACACGTTTATTAGGATTATATCGATGAGTAATTTTTTTAAAATTAATTACTTCAAACATATAAAAAAAGAAGAGGCTTATAGCGTCAGCTTAGGGAAAAAACTGTTATGAAATGGGGGAACGTTGATACTACGATATATTCTGAACACTGACTAAAAGAAAGCAGTAGATAAATTAAGAGATAAGGCACTTTTGTATATTTGTATGTCTACTTACTGATAAATCCTATAAATACGAGCGAAGTTTTTTTTTTAATTTTTAATTTTATAATTTTTATTTTATAATACTTATATGTAGAACGTGAAGTTGCCAAAAGTTTCCTCAAAGCACCAGTAAATTTACAAAAATATTGCTCAAATAAGTAAAATAAAAAGAAATCATTATAATATTATTGAATATTTTGTACATAATCGTCAACATTATGGACCATTCTTTATCTATTACTGGCTTAAGCTGTGTTCGTATTATGGCTTTAATCTGTAACCGGCTATATAGAACTTAGAAGATCAGAACTGAAAATTCACTTATTACTTTTTTTATGAAAAAAAAAACATTGAATAAGAAAAAGCCATAAAACAAATAGTTCGTCTTGATCTACCCAAGTCGCCTTTAAGAGGTTATCGATCATCTACCTATACCCCTGTATAATTATTTGTGATTATCTCATTGAATATCTGATTCTTGCAAAATGGAGGGTAGCTGAGGCAGGGTCCAATCCGATGGTCCTAGCTGTTTTATCTTCACTGTGCCCGATATGTTTCCAATTCAAATTAATATCAGAATTGTTAAAATTCCTATCCGGCTTTGTATGCAGTTGTATCATTTACACTGACGTTTTTCTTTATATGCTTTACCTAATTATAATGGCATAGCGATCAGGTAGGTAGCTATAATGAGCAATGGACGTAAAAATGTTTTGGATTACAAGAAACTTTGTGTGGCCTGTAAAAACGTTGACTGAAAGTTCCGATCATCAAGATATGTTTCTGAGTATAGCTACCTGTAGTTTGTTCGCAACAGTCTGTAGTTAGCTCAATTGTTTCAATTGTAGATACTAGTTCTAATATTGGTTATTTATTTATAATTTAGACACAAACATAACTTGATTGACTAATCAAGTAGGTTAAATGCAATCTGACTAGTCACTTAATATAAGGTCATTATCCATGGTATAATTAGGTATGGGATACTTCACTGCCCAGTAGTGGTCATGCGTTGGAATTTAGAATTGACTCCCCCGAATTAGCCCGTGGAGTATCTTGTCGACTAAGATAAGCTACTGGAAGGGGCAGCAGCATCGTATTGTGTATTTTTACAACACCAATAAGCTATCGTCAGTTGAAACCTCATCTGCCTTCGTGTTGAAGAACTGGCTTGTACCTGGCGCAGCGCATCAGCATAGTCATACAGCGAGGCAATGCGGCCAGCGTTTTGGGGACGTTTTGATAGCTCAACTGGTTTCAATAGCATTCCGAAGATCACCTGTAGATTGTTTACAAAAGTCTATAGTTAGCTCAATTGTTTCAATAGTAAGAACTAGTTCTCATTCATAGTAATTTTCTTTGTTAATAAATGTTTTATCATGTGAGTAAACCTACGCATCGCGACCAAAAGACTTTCGATAAGTACTACGTATCGAAAGTCCTTTGGTCGCTGACCCATCGGAATAAGTAGTAAGTAAGTAAATAAGTAGTAAATAAGTAGTAAATAAGTAGTATGTAAGTAAGTAAATTAGGGCAATCAGGCTTACTCATATCTCATACTTTTTAACGAGCTTCTAGAACCGGATGTCAAAAAATTAATATTCTTTCTCACGCGTTAATGTTAATAAATACAAATATGATGTGTATATCGTAAGAACATAATGACAGGTCATTGATAGATTGAGCCTGAGCCCTTCTGGGGCCTTATTCTTTAAGACATAGAAGATTCCTTACCTAAACCGTGTGAAGTCATAACGTGTTCTAAACGTAAGCCATAGCCAAGCTAAACGTCCATTGGTGTGAAATTAAAAATTATATTCTCTGACCCGAAAAGACGCCTCTTTTCGGGCCGCAGCCGCAGTAACTATTGCAGGAATACACTAAATTGTCCTTTTACGCACTAGGAGCGCGTTTATTTGATAGTTCAAATCGTGCTCCAATCGCATCGTGTCGATCGTCATCGACGGTTGGGAATGACAATACGGCATAGGGAATACGGTTTTTTGCGAATCCACGCACTGTATTGTCGTATCTGGACCAGCAGCCTTATTTACTATGATATAAGATATTCTTTGCCAAAACCGTGTGACATTTCTAACAGCATTGTTTATTGAGATTAGTAACTAACACGATTTACAAAACCAATTACACTAGTTACTTATGATTTAAACACATTATTATAATTAGGTATTCATAAAGTAAAAATATAAAATAAATCAAAATATAACAAACAACATTACAAATAAAATAATTTTATAAAAATTAGAAAAATAAATTAATTGGAACTATAAAGTAAGATATTCCTAAAAGTATCTCAACTTCTTTTAAATATTTTTAGGCTTTTTCCAATTCCACGCCGTCTTATCATGTCTGTGTAACGCGTTTAGATTGGTAATTGTGAATAAAGGCCCTGATTGTATCTTTATGGTCCGTGAGATAATTATTGGGCGTTACCTATTTGTACAACAGTACTGACAGTTTATTTACAGGAACATATAAATCAAGAGACATAAACAACAAACAAAGGCCGTAAAATTTATAGCAAAGCTCAATGATTTAGAAATAATTAAATAAATAAATAATGCTGGACAAGGACAATCCATACAGCAACATCTAGCCCCAAGCTAAGCAGAGTATTATGGGTACTAGATGACTGATATACATACTACAATATTTTTACATACATAGGTAGTTTTTTTTTCATATATAAAAAACTTACAGAACATCCTGCATAAATATCTGCAGATCACACAAATATTTATCCCAAGGGTTGGAATCGAACCCGCAACCTCCTGCGTCGCAAGCGGACCTTTGTCCACCGCGCCAAAGAGCTCGTCGAATTAATGAGAAGTAGGTACCTATGTAAGATCTCAAAAACAACGATGAAAGAAACAGACCTACGTTAAATTAAATTTAAAAAATATATATATTATTAATACGACTGTACACAGCATCCAAGCTCAGTGCTTGTATTATGATGAGTGATGTACTTAATAAAATACATTAAAGAGATAGATATTTTTTATTATTCAAAGAAAATACCCAGAAACTCTTATTTTCAATTTTCCTAAACGTTATAGACATAAAGCGTCCGAAGCCGCAAGCAGCAACACAAATAATGTAAAATTACAAAAAAAAAAATAAGCTACAATTATTGGTGAAATATAAACCAATTTAGCTTCATGCTACCGTGCCGTTACAAAATAGAGAAGAGGAAGTGTTCAGATGATCGTAATCGATACCGTATCGATATTATCTAGACTTAATCGATATGGTTTGAGGCACGCATCTGCGAGGTGTCATAAGAAGTGCACGCTAACTGCTGTTAGATTTATTTACCACTAGCTACCCGCCACGACTTCGCATGCATAGTCAACCGCTGATATTAATGCATGCTATATGTACATATAGAATTTCACCACCCCAACTCTTCCCGTGAGTGTCGTGAGAGACGACATGTCCAGAAGTGGACTATTATAGGCTGGTGATGTGATGTGATGTGATACATAATAAAACTTCCCCTTGAGTCAATCTATCTATTCAAAAAACAGCATCAAAATCCGTTACGTAGTTTTAAATATCTAAGCATACAAAGGGACATACGGCGGGAAGTGACATTGTTTTATACTATGTGAAGCTTGAGCGCGGTTTTACATAATCTTTCCTAGATGATAATCCTAAGTCATGGATAAAATGTGTCTAAATAAATAAATAAAATATAAAATGTGTCTTCTGTGCTGTAACCAATAAGATTTTCCTATCAGCAAAGCTCTTGTTGGAGGAGGATCCAGCTAGGCTGGGCAGCGTTCGAAAAACTACGTCGAGTCTTCTCGTCATCCATGTTTGAAAACGAAAGTTTTTAATCAGTGCGTCCGATCAGTCATGACCTACGGAGCTGAGACGTGGACACTCACGATAGGGTTGGTCCACCAGTTCAAAGTCGCTCAGCGAGCTATGGAAAGAGCTATGCTCGGAGTTTCTCTGAAGGATAGGATTCCTAAAGAATATATCAGACAGAGAACCTAAAGTTATCGACATAGCTAAAAGAATTAGCAAACTGAAGTGGCAGTGGGCCAGCCATATTTCGCAAAGAACCGACAACCGAGTGGGGACCGCGATTCGGTAAACGTAGTGTAGGACGCCCTCCGGCAAGGTGGGATGAGGATCTGTGAAAGACTGCTGGCAGATGCTACATGGGACAAGCTGAAGACAGGGCGGAGTCCTGTCCACACTATAATAGGCTGATTATGATGATGATGATTACAAATATTTGTCCTGAAGCGGGATTCGAACCCCGCTCTTTCAACAATTAAATACTAATATTAAATATTATATTATGTTTCAATTATAAATAATTGCACAGCTTTTATTTACTACCTAAACTTAATTTGATTAAAGAACTTACGGCAAAAAAAGGATTTATGTTTTATAATCAAATATTTTTATTATTATTCTTATTCTGTTTTTTATTATTGCCTATATTTTTAAATGACCCATATAGGCTTCATTAACAAAGAAAATAAGGATTAGATAACAGAACCAAATTAGAACTAGTAATTACAGTTGAAATTGAGCTAACTGCAGACTGTTATAAACTCCTAACTTACAACTCTTTACCCTCAGAGCGTAGTAAATATATAAGGTACAAGGTAAAGCACCTAACAAAGGACTTGTAAGCAGATAGCTGTATGTTCTGTAGCGGGGTCAAAGTGGATCGGTGTAAAACTCTAAATCTTGTCCAACATCCCGCACGCAACATTTATCCGTGCGGTATCAAATGATTATCACTCTCCTGATACTAAATAGTTTAAATTGAATTTGGAATAGGATTTTAATTTTGAAATAGCAACCGAAACATTGAATATCGTTAGTCAAAAGACATACTCGTTTCATTATGTTTTTCGACGACCTCTGTGACGCGGTGTGCGAAGGTCCGCTTGTAACGCAGGAGGTTTCAAGTTCGATTCCCGTCTCGCCTTACTCTAAAACTCGGTTAGAAATAACAAAGAATGTGGCATAATCCACACAGCTTCATCAAGCCCCAAGCTAAGCGACATAACCATAAAATAAAACACCAATTATTTGGACACGAGGCACGCTGAAGACAGGGCGGCAAGCCGCTATGGCGCTCATTAGGTGAAGCCTATGTTCAGCCTATGGTCTAACATGGTCTGATGATGCTGATGATTTTGTTCGGTCAATTTTTTTTAGTATCTGCAGATAATTGTTCCGGTTGGTGTTCCACCTGCGTCGCAGACAAAAATTATGTATAGTCAAAAACTTTCCTTTATAAGACAAGTGTCACGTGGTAAGGAATAGTTGGAGCCTTCCATAGTCTGTGGGCTTGGGCTATAAAAGCGTTTTTATCTCACTAAAGTTAGATTTTCTTTAAAAAACTAAGTCTAATACCTTTGCATCGCAATATCCTGACAGGATATCCTATCTTTAAAAATTTACATATATCGTTACTCATAACATCCTTATAAGAATCAGTATTCCGATCCTATTTTAAGTTCTTTTTATGGTTAAGTATATGTTACAAACTCGCAACATTTAAGATTACTTCATTCATACTTATGTGGATGCAAAAACTCAATACGCAGTTATCTGTAACGGAAAAGGATTGACACTCGTAGGGTTCCTTATATAAAAACGAAACAAGTCGATTTGTCACTAATGATTGTCATTATCAAAAATATTTATTGATGCAGGAGGTTGTTGGTTCGATTCCCGCCTCGGGGCAATTTTTTTTATAATCTGCAGATATTTGGGTATCCTGGTCGTTTTCTATGTATAGTAAAAAATACTATGTAATATTTTGTACTTATATAGTTTTGCTTAGCTTGGGGCTAGACGAAGCCATGTGGATTCTCCAGCATTATTCATTTTATTTATTTATTTGTTAAGATCCCCAACATAAGGTATTCGTTCGGTAATTTATTTTCAACATTATTTTCTAAATCATACTTATCTTAATACCGTCCGTATCTATAAAACGACTATGAATTTGTACCGAACCATGTGTCACTATAAAGCATTCAATCTTCACCGCAATCTTACTTTGTATGGAAATCGCAAAAAAATTGGACCAACTCAAAATATGTGACACATCAATTACTGCTATACTTTGGTACCTGCTCATTATTGCTATTCAATTAGGGTCTTATGTTCGCGGACCAAACACAGCTAAGGCATAGCCTCATCGCAATTTTAGGAACGTGCAAAAACAAGCTGAGTACTGATTTTTTGTTAGTAAATATTCTGGAACGCATTCTATGAACTTATTTCATCAGAGAAGACATGTTTGTCATCGGTCGAGACGCAAAAGGCGAGGTACCGAAGCGATCCTTCTTACATGGTTTGAATTCGCGTTCACTTTTATTGCTCTGTAGTTCTCACGAGAAAATATAAAAATACTCTGTAAACTTGAAGAGATTTTATTGATTGCGTGAGGCTTTAAATCCTTGTGGGGAACTGCATAATAATTTCGATGTTTGGACACCGATATTAAAAAGGTATGTCTAGTCTAGTGAGTTTCAAATAAATTATTTTAGTTTTTGAGGGTTAAATGTTTTATTCTCATATTTCAATTGCCGCGCCAAAAAGAGTAATGATTTCTGACTGATTAATTAATAACATATCTGTGAAAACTTTTGAGTTTTTGCACGGTAATTTGATTAACGGAAACGGGTGATCAGGTTCACGTTCATAATGTCTTCTTAAAACCAAAAGTGCGCTAAATAACATTAATTATGAATATATGAAAACATTAATGAAAAATATAAGTATTATAAAACAAAACCTAGAAAGAAAATTATTCATTTATTTTGCCGTATAAAAACAAGTAGGTAGTACATTATCTTATACTTAAGTTTGACATGAAAAGGAGAAACAATTATCTATTATATAAATAAGATACAGGTAGTGCCTGCTCTTGTCGGCCAAAAAGGTTCAAACTCACCTTTGTTCGCTCAGTTTAACGCTCGTTTTCAGTTTGATCCTTAGAAAACAGCGTTTAGAGCGTTTCGTTTTGAGTTTCTCAAAGCAATATCAGTATGCGTAGCTTAGTAGTAATACAGGAAAATTAGTATTTAAGGTTAAACTAATGTTATTACATAAATGATGAATAATGCCAATAATGCCACATATGGCGCTCATTAGGGGAGGCCTATGTCCAGCAGTGGACTAGGTATATAGGCTGATGTTGTTGTTGTAATGTTAATACAAGATTACCTATCGGGAGTTGCCTATTTATCGATGAACGGTAGGAACTGTACGCCAGCATAATACCTGCGTTCAAATCTGTCAGAAAGCGAAAGTAAAGCCACAGAATAACTATGTATGTATGGTAAAGCACTTGCAAAAAAACTTCAACCACTTGATTGATAATAAATATCTGATACGTCCATCAGATGATTATGTCACTCTGTCATAAAACCATGATTCTTTCAGACATTGACTCATTGGACCTCGATCGAATTTTACAATGTTTATTAATAATACCAATGATTATATATCGTTGGCCGTGTGGTGCCGGCATACCCGCATGCCTAGCGTGGGGATTATTGGCAATACACAAACCCCAAAATGTCTGATATCTATCTATCTATAAAAAGCCAAAGCCATCTATGACGCTCATTAGAGGAGGCTCATGTCCAGCCGTGGATTGATATAACCTAAGGATGATGATGATAATTATATTCTTAAAATTAAAAACTACCTACATTGCCTACTTAACATTGCCATATTTTAGGGGAAGGGGAGGCATATACTGGCAAGTAATGCCGAGTTTTTGCTAGTAAATAATCGCATTCTATGATCTTTTGTCATCCGAAAAGAGATTTTTATCATCGATAGACATGAAAATGGCGAAGTATCGCGGCGATGCTTCAAGTGTAATGTGGTTTGTATTCGCCTTCACTTTTATTGCTCTCTGGTTCTCACGAGAAAAAACAAAAACTTAACGAGATTTTTATCAATTTTATTGATTACGTAAGGCTTAAAATCCTTATGAGGAACTTATCAATAATTTTGAGGCAACTTTATGTCAGAATTGGATGACCAAAACTGCCTTCTAATTATAGATATCTTTTAGAAAAATCCTATCCAATAACTACTATATTCTTGATCTGATTTACACCCAATGCACCAATTGGCGATAGCACGTGCACGCTCGTCTTGTTAGCAAAGTTGACGGACTGGATGGACAAGGTAACATTTTACATTACAAAAATACTCGTACTTCATGTAAACGTACTTTTCAAGTAAGGTAGCAGTGTGAGGGAGTCAATAGATAGCGGACAATATACACGCAGAGCTTTTGTTATGGGTACTAGGCGACTGGTATACCTAATTCTACATAAATTATAAACGCGAACCTTTACTTTGATGGATGTTTGTTACTTTGATGGACCTTTCACACAAAAACTACGTAACGAATTTGTTGAATCTTAAAACGCAGATAATTTATGACCTAAAATAATACATGAGTCACTTTTTATCCCGAACACCCCACGGGATCGGGGGTTACGGGTGCGGGCGCCCAGATAGTATAAATTATAGAGTAATATATTTTTTCAATAATATTCTATACATAGAAAAAGATCGGAACAACCTGAACAAATATTTGCAGATCATACTCGAGGCGGGAATCAAACACGCAACCTCCTGCGTCGCAGGCGGAACTTCGCCCCCTCGCCGCCACAGCAACAGAGATTATCCTTTTGAGATGTTTATGGGAGGCATAGTCCAGGAGTGCTGTAATGAACTACACAAGGGCAGACATACCAGATAGGTATTGATAATAGGTATTTAATGATACACTACCATAAAAACTGTTTACCCTCTTACGCTTAATTTGAAGCGAAACATCCAAGTATTTTACAGTTTCCATCTGTTTCTCAAGCAATGTCTACAATATGTCAATCACTGTTTCACAACACTCGTAAATTTTGAAAACGCAGGGAATTGGTTTGGTCAATTAGAATCAATTACATACTAGAGGTATATGGTACACGTGAGTTGGGATCGCTTTAACCAGTGCCTATCATCAAATTCATCAATAATTAATAATAAAATTTTGGGGTTTATAAACTTGCTCATCCATAAAATTATAGCCTGAGTAGACAACTTGCCGGAGATAAAAAAGTTCCCCTAACAAATAAATGAGCCTAACTTTTCTATTTATTAGGATAAAACTATGGTATCAAGGGAAATTACAGATGGATAATTGCAAGTCAAAACTGTAATTTTTGAATTATTCATCAACTAGCGGTCTACCCCGGCTTTGCACGGTTATTTAAAAAATACTGAATTTTTCTAATCTTTTTTTTGATCCCTAGCTTTTTGTTATATACTCTATAGCTTATGTTCATCACATCAGGGAAAATTTAGGATTTTAATGGTGAAAGAATTTTTCAAATCGGTCTAGTAGTTTCGGCCTATTAAATTCAAAGAAACAATCAAATCTTTCCTCTTTATAATATTAGTATAGATATAGATAAATTCATAAATATTTCAGAACAGCAGTCTTATTGCCCAATTTGAAATCCATTACCAGTGAACTTTAATTCGATTCCCATCCGACCAGTTGTAGACTCACTCAGAATGTTGTAGGTACTGTCTAAGGTATTCAACTGGTCTTCGGTTATTTACGTTCAGTTCAGCTATTTACACAGTACGAAAGTGACAATCGAAGTCCAGGCTAGGTTTAAAACGCCAAACTGAAGCCGATTACGATTGCCAGTTGAGTTAGACAATAGAGCCGCAGGATAGCATCTATGCGATGCACTACCTTGAATTTCTATTTGGGATTCTACGACTATACCATTGTTATACCGCAGCGTATGGTAAAGTTAGCATAAATGGGCGTATGATCTTTATTCAAGTGAATCATCGGTAAACTCATTACAGAAATACAGATCAACAATGATAAAACTCATGTAGGTAATATAAACTCGTACAATCTGCCTTGAAACGTATATCAATAGTGTTAAAGCTTTATTCTGCTTAGCATTACATTATATACGTTCGCACTTGACAAACTACGATGTGTCAAATTGAAATATACCCGATACTACTTGATGTGACATTTACATTAAAACAGTAATTGTTGACAGCTGTTTCTATTGTGTTTATGAAGTTTTTCTTTATTATTCTGTAATTTATAGCTCTTCTAAATGGGTGTAACATGCAACACTGGTTCATTCTGTGCAATGGCTATATTTGAAACAGAAAATGAGGAATTATTGTAAAGTGATTATGAATTAGTTTGATGACCGTATTTGTGAGTAATCGTGGAATAGTGTAGTATTATTAGAAACCGGATTGGTTTATTATTTCACAGATTTTATTTCGTAGCAAGAAAAAAAAGGACCATGCAAGTCAGTTTAAAAAAGGTCTTATTCTATTAAGAATCTTTGAATATTAATTACGACTATGAATGATCTAACATTGAATAAAATTGACGATTACATAATTTGTAAAATTCTAGTAAATGCCTACTCAATTTTCGGTTACATAATTAGAGCTCGGTGAAATTTTTACTATACTATGTTTGTACCCAGAAAGAGATTATGACTCTTTCTTTGTGTGGTATGAAAACCTATTTTCTATCTTTATAAGCAGCAAAAGAGCTTTATTGAGAATTTTCACTCCTTCCACACAAAGCTGACAAAAAAATTAGGTGAAGTGAAAATCAATAAGATGTAATTTCTTATTTTATCCTAAGATGACTTTATAATATAGTGTTATTTCTTATTTTATAATAATTTAAGGTATGCACTTGTCAAATATTTTTTTTACTGTTATAAAAATATATATTTGACAAGTTCCATTTGTTAAGTTAGTAAATGTGAATTTCCAAGAACTAAGGTGAGTTCTTCTAGGGGCTTAGAGGATGCTAAGGTGTGTAGCATCCAATTAGAAAACTGTCTACAAACAAATGCAGACAATGTTAAAGTATACCTACAATGGAGAACTATTTGTACGATTTGCCCGCCGCGTTACATAAGGCGACAGTCTTAGAACCGCTTTGAGGTACCCTAGACTTGAGTAGTGACAGCGTCTTGGGGACGCTTCCGACGGGTATCGATACGGATCAGTTGAGCTACCTTTAGACTTTTGAAACAGTCAGCAGTTAGCTCATTTATTTCAATTGTATTTGATTAACTACTTATTTGGTTTTGTTATTAAATTCTAATTTTGTTTGTTTATAAAGATTCTATCTCAAAGACAAAATAAAAAAAGAAATGATTTCTTTTATTTCTTATCTAATATTATAAAGATGCTGGCAGATGCTGGATGCGACAAGCTGAAGACAGGGCGCTATGGCGCATTAGGGGAGGCCTATGTCCAGCAGTGGACTAATTGGGCTGATGATGATGATGATGATTATAAAGTGGAAAAAATTGATTGTTTGTTTGAATTGAATAGGCTCCGAATCGACTAGAACGATTTAAAAAAATCTTTTACTATTAGAATCCTTAATTTTTCCTGATGAACATAGGCTACAAAATATTTTCAAAAAATTTAGGAATCCGTATAAAAAAGCGGCGAAGCCGGGGCGTATCACTAGTATGTAGATAAAAGAAATGAGTTTAGAATTCGTAGTCTGTATCAATTAGTGCTTATCTTCGTGAATGAATCACAGTAATTTCGAATTCAAATAGACGCTATTCAAATGAGTCTTGCATCGGGCCTTGCTTATTAGTATAGTGTAAGACACGTGCGCTTTCACTGGGAGGGTATTACAGAATAGCATAACTGTTTAAACTGTTTAGGTAGGTAGGTATTAGAGGTTGATACCAGAATCAGTAAAAAGGATGTTTTCTGTTACCTGACTACCTCTGTTTACCTGATACCACAGACAGTAAAAAAAAAAGCTGCTCTGTTTACCTGACTTCCAACGGAGGACGATTATGAGGATGGCACCCTACAACTACCTACCGTGTATACATTAATTTTTTCATAAAAACCGTTACCAGTTGTAACAAATGAGGTTTCATACGATTTGTCTCAATACCCCGATAGTAGTTGTAGGCTATGTGACGTGAGATAAAAATGATATGTTTAATGGGTGTCTTTGACTACCTAAGTATCAAAAGATTAGTATCATTGTCTGTTAGAATATCTTATGAGTCCATTTTCGGATATATTTGTAAAAAAGATCTGCATAGATATGCCGATTTTTTTATATTAATTATTAATTACTTAGTAATTAATAAAACAAAGTCAGTGTGTACATCGGGAAAAATTCAGATAAGGCCGGCTTGCAAATAAAGGAAGCCTTTCGCTAACATATACATATAAATTAATCATTGACCATAACTCTGTTTATAGTTTACTTTTGATTGTTCTTATTTCCAAGTAGGTTATGCTGCAGAAAATAGTTTTTGTTTATTTTCTTTGTCGCCATTGCTTAGTAGCCGTAAAGTAGCAGAGCTATCACGATAAGCAATGCAATTACGCACACTTACAGCGCCATCTGTTATGCAAGTTCTAATTACAATGGCTTATAGATCGAGATAAAAGAACAGAGGGCATTTTGTAACAAGTCCTGGCTTTAGAAAGTTGAACTAAACTTTAGAATACATGAATAGAACTGTTTAAATTACACCATGCTACAAACGCACCCAAAAACAGCGCAATTACTCGTATTAAAATCAAATATCATGATTAGTCTTTGTATCTGGGCAGGTGTTTCATTTAACCTTTGTTTTACGCGTTAAAACTCAGTTCCTGCTACTGGCCCACAATCGTTCGGGTATCGCTTTACCGTCAAATAGCAATATTTCACCCGCCGCCTGCTATCACCTGTCACATCGAACAAGTGTACCGCCCGCTCCTAGCCTATTTAAATATCAACCGTTTAGACGAGAATACGCCTCGTTCTTTATCTGCTATTGTGATTTAAGCTACAACTTTATGCTAATTGTATAGAAGGAATCACGACCAAATGTTTTATAACGTTATATCTGATAATCTCAAAAATGAGAGCGCAGTTTCCGTGCGTAGGCCGTTTTGTTCTGTCAACAAACTACTGGTTTATCAATTGAATCGTAATTCATCGTCTCTTTTCTCGTGAAGAAATACATTTCGTAACAAGATGACTCTGTTTACCATAAATTTACATCTATTTTGACGCATAAATACCTACAAGTCGGATGTAGGCACCGACGCGTGTCATCCGTGCTTTCAAAACGCTCGGCTGAGACGAAGCCGTAGATTATTTATAATGGCTTTGTATGCAAAATAACCTAATGCATTTCAGTACAGTCGAGATAGTGTCACTATAATAGTCAGAGAGACGGACACGATTCTCGACCTTAGCTGTATGCGAATCGATGAGCCTCTAAGCGCTTTTATTGTCGCTGAAATTTCCAGACGACTATCGAATACGAATAATCATGTGGGTGTGAGCATGAGCTTTCAAGTTTGAATTGTAAAGCCTTTGTTTCCATTGACGATTATGTTTTGATGTGACAAAGATGGTAAGAAAAGGTGTAACCAAGTTATCCATCCTATCCTACGAATAATTAAAGAAGAAAGTTTGTGCCTTTATATGATGTTTGGTTGAAGACAATGTCAAAACAACCGAATGGATTGGTTGGAATTTTGTCCGTATAAAATGATAAACTTGGTCCTAAGCCTTTATAAATTTATCTCAATAAATTTCATTTTAATAACTTGAACTGTTTAGTTAGTCCACGACTGGACATAGACCTCTCCTAATGAGCGCATAGATGGCATTATTTATCATTTGGGGGTAAATGCCTATAATCCCCACGCTAAGCATGCAAAATGATGCCATCTATGGCGCTCATTAGGGGAGGCCTATGTCCAGCAGTGGACTATTATAGGCTGGTGATGTTGATGTTGATGTTCTGAAAGGGCGCTGCTCACCCCCCGGTGTGTTTCCCTTAGTAGCCTATTATGACATCCAAGGGAAGAGTGGGGGTGATGAAGTTCTATGCCGGCACCACACGGTAGTACTTATGTACATTTGGTAACAATACAAAGTTGGTCTGATTATGGAGACAGAACATGGCATAGGGACTAGGTACTAAGAAAAACGACGTAACCCCGTTACCGTTGTTTGGGTTCATTGGATTTGTATTCCCAAACAAATATATGAATTTTGAATAAAAGCAATGTTTATCCTATCTTCCATGATCACGGCCATAGTGACTCGTTACTTACAAGATTTTTTTTTTATTAACCTACAAGATTTATCTTCCAGCAAACCTTATTATTATTTCTTAGCTCTAACATTTTGTCCGAGTCACGCTTCTAACACGTATTAATCATAACTTACATTACTACACCTTTATGTCTGAACAAAAAAGTGTGAATATCTAGTCATAAACAAGGCAACAATTGCATTGTTAATATATTATGTGACAATAATGTATTGTGAATTAATAATGTCATATTGTTATAACAAAGTTATATGGAATGATTTTATGACTAAATTGTATCGCAAGCCATATGCGTACTCCTAGAGGCTCGAATTAAGTTAATACACGCCTCGCCTACTTCGTTCAATTTAAAGCATACACACACGGTTTCATTGATTATTATGTTTATTTATTTTCGGCGAATAAAATAAGAAATGATTTAGAAGTCTTATATGACGGGATATTTACCAGGATTTGCGTTTTGAGTTTTCCAATATTATTGTTATTCGGTGATGGCGCATGAAAATATGGCATAATATTGGAATACTCAAAAATCAAATCATAATAAATATCCCGTTACTACTAAACTTTTATAACTAAATGACATGACATGACATTACAGATATTAATCTGTAATGTCATGGTAGTTATGAAAGTTTTATGGTAAAGATATTTTGGTAAATAGTTGATTTAATTGATGTGGAACCTTCCAATGGTCCATCTTTTTTACTTCTGAGACATTTACCTCTGAAAAAATGAAAGTGAAGATAAAATCAATAACAACTTATAACTTATTTTAAAGTAATTAACTGTATGAAATTTGACTTATCTAAGTGCTTATTCCGTAAGCCTAAAGAAATAAAGTTATCAAAATCTGAAATCAGAACAATTTGTTTTGGCATTAGTTAAAGATAAAAACAAACATTATGGTTTGCCATGAAAGCAGATAGGTATGAAATTAGCAGTTAATTTACCTTCTAGTTAGTATTCTGCTTTAATCCTCTATGCAGATTTATTACAACAATGTTGCTTTACCATATCTCATTACCAAGTCTCACGTGTGTCCCACCCAGCACTCCTGCGCAGTCCCACAGAACATCAGTAACATTCTATTGAAATAGCTGCGTACGCGCATGCGTGTCACTGCGCATTGCGTGTAACATCTCAATAGACTCTGCTGTAAATGCTCGGAAGCCTTATTCGCCTTGAGGTATGCTCGATGTCTTTTATGCGCCGTTTGCAGTATTATAGTAGTGATGAAAGTCTTTCTTTACTCGTAAATGAAAATGGCAAAAATGCCACGTCACCGCCGCCAGTGGAAGGATGCGCCAAGCGTTGTGACTATGGTAGAACCCTTATGGGTTTTGACTGGCATTAGGGTGAAACACTCCGCCATGAATATGTGTAGATAAGTCAAGTGAAACTATTCCAATAGAAATATCTTGTAAAGTAACTTTTTTTGCTTGGTGATTTTAATGCTTGTCGAGAAATATTCCAGAATTGAAATTCTTGTGTAGATCACGATCAATATTCAAATTCTAAGCAACAATATACCCGAAATTATGGAAAGCAACGTTACAAACCATTCATCAAAGGCAGAAGTAGTATTTTGTAAGTCTTTTATTTTTTATCTGCCTGCGGATGATCCAAAAGGATTATGTACTGGATAGTAACACTGGACTAAAACAAACAAACAGAGCTCCGCATTTACATGTGGCTAGTTGGAATGTTTACTCGTTTTGGTGTTATTAGGAATTATATTTTAATGTTGTCAGGCGTACACGCCCGGAACTTTGTCGGTGCGTTTGAAATCGAGGTACCGAGATTTATTTGTTTCGCTTAAGCTACTTTTAGAGAGGTTTAGTTTTAAAGCAAATCAGCATTCGTAGGGAACACAGAAAGTCTGTTTTTGGCAGCGTAAGAAGTCTTAGGTGGGCATTGTAAGACTTTGCACGCGGGGCTACGTTTTTCAACAAAGCTGCGTTTTTCATAGTCAGCAGTATCAGGAGTAGAGTAGAAGAAATTTTTGACAATTTTTGACTAAAAAAAACTAAAACTAGCGCATGGCTGAAAAACAATAGATTTGATCTTGAAGAAGTCTGTCCTACTCATTTGTCAGCGCAACATATTTACATACACAATTTATAAGGGTGCATTTTCTAAGAGAAAGACATAGTAGACATTTAGTAGTCTGAACCCTTTGTTTTCCAGTTTAGTGTGGAGTGCACCGACAGATGTACGGGACAAAGGTGCAGTGCATTGTAATTGCTTACACAAGAGGTTATCAGTGGCGTACCCGCGGGCTGTAACGAGCTCACCGCAATAGTTCCAGCGAAAGCAGTGATAAACTATGGCAAATCGTCGCTTATGAAATCATTGTGAAATAAAGGCATTCATCAAACTTTATTTGCTAAGAAATTCTAGAAGTCCCAAAAGAAGAAGAATTAGTATTTTTTAATAGGTCGGCTTTCAAAATCTTATTTGATTTCGTCCAGCGGTACGAGTGAACGACTGGCTACGAGTAGTGCACAACTGTAGGAACAAATACAATACTATTTATCGTATCTTTTGTTTTATTTCCCGTCGTTTCCATCGCGTTGCAGCGAGCGTGGTCACGGGGCGACAGTTTGTTTTTTTTTTTATTTATTTTGGTAGGTAATAAAAAGTTTACATTAGTTTCGGTTAGAAGTGTCTTAAAGCCTATGTTAGGTTTAACTAGACACAGAGTTCTCGTCTTTCAGTAAAAGTATTATAAATATTATAAGGTAGATAAGTATTATATTAAACTTAATACAAAAGTAACATTCATAAAAAATATTTTGAAAAAAAAAATAACCTACAGTAAAAAATAAAAAGAACTAAGAAAAACCGATAAATATCGGATGTTGAATTGACAGCAGTATCTACTACCCTCAACTTGTCTTGAGGTGCTTCTTTAGGCCTTTTTTACAGTATTTCAAGAAAGATTATATTTTTAACAGATTTTAACGTTTTCAACAATATTTTCTACGCACGAGGCTAAAACGAGAGTAGAATATAAAAGATGAATGAAAGAAGATGTAAACCAACTGGAATTGACATTAAAATTCAATATAAGCAATTAAAGCTACCGTGCTACAATTATAACAAGGCTTCATTTGAGATGCATGAGGCTAATGAAACAAATGAAATAGAAAAATCAGAACATAAACCTACTAAATTTTAAACTAAAATCAAACGATTCAATTGTGGCTATAATGCTACTACCAAGCTTCAATTGAGATGAGTGAGGCTAAATAAAACAAGATAAATGACGAAAAAAAGAGATCCAACCTACTGCAGTCGAATTTGCTAAACTCAAAAGATTCAATTGATGAACCAAACTCCAACACCACTACTAAAGCTACAATAAATCACATCGGCTCTCTAGCTCTCGGCTTGGCCTAAACTGATTATCTATTACATTTCCAACAAAACCCTAAGTTCCCATTAAATCAAGACTTAAGCCACTGGACAATGATCGCGTGGGCATTCAAACGGAGCCACAGAGTATATAGTACTGGAGGCGACATCCCGTTGAGCACATCTGTTTCACTACCATACAGGCTTAGAGCAAAGAAAATAACACATCTAGATATACTTATCCATAAAAATATTTGGTATAAATAAGTTCATTGAGTTGCGTTTACGAATTCATTAGAAAAGCTTTACGAAAAGTAAAAAGTTTATCTGCAAAATTATAATCTTTATTAGAGAGACAGAAAGATAGAAAATAAATTATTGTAACGAAAAAAAAAGAAAGAAAAAAACCACACACTAATTTAAGGTAAATGAAGTATAAAGTTATCAACCTTGATTATTATTTTTATGCTTTAATATGTAGAGTCCAACATCTGCAGGGAAAATGCATTCTTCGATTAAAATTTCGCGGAGAACCTATGTACCTAAAATTAAACTTTATTATAATGAACATTTACATTATCGTCTAATACTTAACCCACTATACAAAACCATTAAAGTATTAACATAATGTATTCTAATATCTGCTACCGGCTAAGAACGCATAAACGGCTACGAAACAACAAATGCTGTTTGTTTTCACATAAATAAGGCCCACCTATCAGCTCTTAGGCCTATCTTTATGATTTGCAAAGGATCAGCAAGCGTTTAGTTGCATAGTAACTTTGCACTGGTGTTTATACATTATCTAATAATTATAAAATATATACCAGAGCTTCTGGTCGAAGCTACTTGCGACCCGAGAGCTGTGAGTGTTTAACGCAACGCATCTGCATTCCTATATAGGCAATGTAAATTGGAGACACTTTGGTATTGACATGGAGTTAAGCTAGCTGTAGATTGCTTGCAACAGACTGCAGTTAGCTCAATTGTTTCTATGATAAATACTAGTAAAATTATTGAATCGAATAACAAATCTGAGTGATGAATTTTATTTCCAGTTTATTTATATATTTTTATTTTGTGACGTATCCAAGAGTCTTGTTAGGTCTAAAGGAAATAAAGCACTTTGAGTTTTGAGTTCAAGAAAAAATACTAAAAAGGGAAAACAGGTCCTGGGGCACACGCTAGGGTTTCTACCTTATTTACGAGTATATTACTTTGTAAAACTACTGAGTAAGTTTTACAAAGTTTGTACTTATAGGTACATAGGTTTATTGCAGTTGTAGTAATTTATCATTAAATCACCTTTATTAAGGAGACACTTTCATCAGTAGAAGAGAATTCAACATTAATTCTTCTTTTTTTGATTGGTAAATTAAAGCAAATGAACTAAAAACATGAAGATGCTTAATTTAAATTTCAATCTGTTACCAAGTTATCCTTGCGAAGTGCTCTCAATTCGTCAAGTTCCAAAAACTCAGAAAGCTTTCCTGGAGGTGTTCTACATTTCTTAAACATTACATACTCTTTGGCACTGCATGTTAAATAAAAGCTTCTCCTTTCACAGAATAAAGCAAAGTCCTTTGATAAATCCCCTGTGTCGGTGTCGACATAAACGTATTGTACGAGGCAAGCAAGAGTGCCTCGTTAATTTCACCTGAAGATATCGTTAGCGGCGATTATGTTGTGGGCATTGCAGGGGTTAAATATTTTAAGAGATTGTCTCATTTGTCATTTTGCTGTAGGTTGTTCCGTTCCAAAACTGGAGTGGTCGATGTTGGAGACAAGACGGAAAGGATCCAATGATACTCGGCGGGGCACGTGTGCTGTATGTATCGAGTTGGATTGTCCTACGAGGATTCCTGGGGAACGATTGATGACAAAGCAGGCCTTTTAGTCGTAACATTATTTAATTAACTAGGTGCTAATAACATGTCATGAAAATAATAATAAGGTAGGATTTTCAATAAATAAAGTTAAACAATGAAACATTAGGTGGTAATTACATCTTATGAAAAACAAAAGGTAGGATTTTAAATAAATAAGATTAAAATAGTCAACAAAAAATTCATTGCAACCAAATAAAATAATAAGTCAATTAAAATTTTAAAATTTCTAAAATTATAATAAGAGGTACCTACTTTTTTTGTTGGTGTTTTTTAACCTTTTTTTTAGCTATAGAGTGTGAGTTATGGAACACCTTTCATGAAAAACCTTTCATTAGCTGCAAGGCAGTGCGGGTCAACAATACAAAGATATCAAGTAGAAAAGTACGGTACTTTTCTACTTGATATCTTTTTGTATGAATGCCTCAACTCGATCCCTTCAGAATTCTTAATGAAAATTCACTATGACGCCATGATGACGACGCACAAAGCAGTATCATGAAGGCATCGTCGCGCTTCTTTTGTTTGTTATAGCCGTGTGCGACTTAATATTACCTAATGCATAAAGATTTAAAGCATTTCAAAGAAATTCCAAACCCAAACCACTGGCCATAACAAAAACGCCTGAAATAGACGGCAAAGGCCAGAGCACGTAAAAAAAACATTTCAACATTATATAAAAAAAATACAAAAAAAGTACAGAATCAAATATAAATAAAATTGAACAAATTAAATAAAATTAAGACCTATTTTGACATTTTGAAATTGAAAGCTACAATGATTTCTTGTGAAATAATTAAATTTAATATTTCATTCTAAACATTTTGCAATTTCGAAGTACCATCCCCTTTTTGTTTCATTTCATTTTCACACACTGCCAAACCTTTCACCACTATAAAATGAATTCCCTCCCTACAGGAAGGGATTCCATTTTATCATTAGTGGATACCTCTTTGTAGGTATTCATGTAATCTAGAAGCATGAATCAGTTCCCTAGATACCTTTATATCCTATCTTCCATACATAGACCGACATTGTTCATATTAAGTCATGATCCCAACCCCGTTATCGAATAAAATACCTATTTATATGATGATTTTATACAATAAAGAAGCAGTTAGATAAAGATTATTGTGGAGCTTGTGCAGGGGTGTAGTTAAGACTAGATTTTAGGGCAAATTAGTATAAATCTAAGCTTAAAAAATTAAATCATATCGATGACTGCTGGGGCGCGGTGGGCGAAGGTCATCCTGCAATACAGGCAGTTGATGGTTCGATTCCCGCCTCGGTACAAATTTTTATATAATATAATAATATTATTGATATTTCCCGGGTGTATTGGTCGTTTACCATATATAATAAAAACTATCTATCCATGATATTGTATTAAATATATCAGTCATCTAGTAACCATAACGCAAGGACTGTATGTTTAGTGACTCTAAATACTTTTTGCGAATTTTTTTAACAAACTTACAACAGTAAAACTTTTGGTTGCCTGGATGAAATCGCTTTAAAATAAGATAAGGCGACAAGGCCGCCATTTCTGTTACGTTTTAGTTTCATTGTGTCTTAGTCATAAGTTTTGAGAATAAAGAATTAATATCTTATCTTCTCTTATTCATATGTCTATGAAAGGAAAATTCTGCAAAAAAACGCTTCGCTTTCCCTCTAATCTAGCCCCTGTTCAGCTTTCCCTTCACTCAAAAATATGTATATATCTCTAGCCCCTTCTCTAGCCCCCATTGAGTTTTCCCTTCTGCGGCCCTGCATTTGTATTGTAATGGGCCGAGAGAGATCTGCACGGCTATCAGATGGTCTCCGCCATATCGGATGCCTCTAGAATAATTTTAGCACTAGCTGCATGGGCATCGGAACAATAATATTATTAAATTTTATTGTAATTGGATGGAAATTCTACTCTCTTTTGCGCTAGACTAGGTTATGAAACTTTTGTTTTGTATTCAGGATAGCAGGCGCGGCGTAAGAAACAATCACTCCGAGACAGCCTGCGGATTTTGTAAGAACGAATGAGTGAATGAACGAATGATTATGTTGATGAATGAATGAATGAACACTATAATGTAACATTTAAAAAAATCTTACTAATTCACATTAAAAGCAGCAATACCAATCTACTAGACAAAGGCAGCTTTCATCTTTGTCATTGTAACATTAATCTACAGTGATATTTATTACAGGACCATTTCGCCTGCCAATGAAAATTCACGATTGAGGCGCTACAGCTGTACCAACTTTTATTCAAAAATAGAACTTGTCACAACTGTAGCATGTACACAAAAATTACTCAGCTTTACTTTGTCGGACCTTCCAGAGCTTGTGATTTTCTTTTGTTTTACTTATCCGCTATATCCAAGGACATCTCGCCTCCTTGGAAGTTACCCCTTTTGTTCTTTGTCGTTCTCTTTATAAAAAAAAAAGTCGACACCGTTTTGTAAAGCTTTTACAGACGCTGATGAACTTTCCAAAGGATCGTGTCTTCAGCCTGTCACAGGGCAAAGTGAGTCCTGTTATTGCCTTATATAGTTCATTGGTTTAGTTATTGCAACAGTAAGGTCCATTGTTTTATTGTAAATACTAGCTCTATTTTGGTTTTCTTGTTTATTTGTAAATAAAGATTTAATAAATAGGAAGTGTGAAAATACCTACGTCAGTTTTGCCTACCCTAAGTTCTAAAACGTTTTTTGTAAGGTATGATTGTACTTTCTAGGATTTAAATTTACTCTTATAAAGTACCAATGTCATGTTTGAGAAGGTTTAATAAAGAATTTTTGAAATTGAATAAAATTAGGAAAGTTCAATAGGACACATCAAATTTTAAACATTCCTAGTTACTATGAAATCAAGATTTATAATTTGTCACTATAAAATACTTGTCGTCTCTGGTGGCATCCATAGCTCCAAAAGCGTGTTAACAATCACCACACCCCATCAAGAATTTAAAATTACCATCACCACGCCGCAACACGCCCAACCTTGTTCACCGGAATCCAGCCTATATCCCCTAGATAACAGAACCTATTTTACTAGCACAGAGTTAAACAAGAGTACAAAAGTGCCAGGTCGACCTGTGATCTTAACTGGACCACGCCGGCCGTGAGTTATGCAGCGTCTGCTGTGTACACAGCCCTATATCTGCCGCCTTTGGACGATGTAGAGTGGGTAAGGGCTAGAATTGGTTTCTGCAACAAAACATCTCAACTGCTATACTGTGTGTGGTTTTTTATAAATTTAAAGAGGGTAACGGTAAGTAAAGTGAGGTAATTATATTACCTTAAGAGTGTAATTGTTTGTTACCCTGACTAAATGGACGGCTAAACGAACGAACGGAAACAAATGTAAATAGTGTTACTCATTTTTAGGGTTTTGCCATCGGTTGCAAAACCCTTATGAAATCGCTTTGGGTCTGTTTTGTGTTTTGATTCCTTAATATCTCAGAAACTACTGCAGCTATTGACTTGAAATTTGAAATAATAATACATTTTGTGCGCCCGCACATATTTATAGAAAAATAAATGAAAATAAATGAAAAATCAAAATGAAGATTTTCCATACAAATTTTGAAATCGAAATTTTAAATGGAACGTACAAAGTCAAAAGTGGTATCAAACGAAAGGTACACGTTTGTAGATTTCAAAATAGTTTTTGAAATTTTGGTAGATTTTATTCTTTTTAAAATATTATGAAAAAGGTCAAAAAAATTACCGTTCCCCCCCCCCCTCTATCTCCGAAGATTGCAGAGCGATCGACGTGATATGTACCAAGTGTTTGTAGATATGGATCTATATTTTACAGGAAAAATATAGAGAAGTCTGTAAAAATAATGGTTTTTGAAATATGGCCAAAAAAGGGCGGGAAATATTTCTGAAGGGCTGACTACCCCACCGAGTTGGGTATCAAATGAAAGGTATTGGTTTGTACATTCCAATACAGTTTTTGAAATTTCGATAAGTTTTATACTTTTCGAAATATTTTGAAAAAGGTCGAAAAATTGACCGGTACCCCCCCCCCCCTATCTCCGAAGATTGCAGAGCGATCGATGTGATATGTACCAAGTGTTTGTAGATATGGATCTATATTTTACAGTAAAAATATAGAGAAGTCTGTAAAAATAATACTTTTTTAAATAAGGTCAAAAAAGGGTGGGAAAATTTTCTAATGGGGTGACTACCCCACCGAGTTGGGTATCAAATGAAAGGTATTGGTTTGTACATTCCAATTCAGTTTTTGAAATTTCGATAAAATCAAAATCAAAGTGCTTTATTTCCTTTAGACCTTACAGGACTCTTGGACACGTCACAAAACACAAATTACATTAGTAATACTGGGAAATAAAGTGATCACTTTGATTAATTGTTCACTTCAATCTTTTTAAGGTAAAGTAAAGAAGCGAACAAGAAACCTTTACCTTGTTAGCTTGTTAGTTTTCGAGTTGGAGCAAAACTCGTCCCAAACTTTTTTGTCATCTAGATAATCTGATACTTTATAGTAAGCCTTTTTGCAAAGAACAGTTTTAACAATCCGTTTAAATTTATTTATAGATAATTTTTGCAACTCACTTGGAGTTCTGTTGTAGAAGCGTATACATTGCCCTTTGAAAGACACATTAATTTTGTGTAGCCTAGTAGTGGGCACAGCGAGTTTATTCTTATTTCTAGTATTAACATTATGTATATCGCTATTTTTAATGAACTTATTGATATTTTTATGAGTGTACATCAAATTTTCATAAATATACTGACATGTTACTGTCATTATGTTTATTTCTTTGAATTTTTCACGCAAGGATTCTCTGGGACCCATATTATAGATTGCACGAACAGCCCTCTTCTGCAGCACAAATATGGTGTTAATATCTGCAGCGTTCCCCCACAGCAGTATGCCATATGACATAATACTATGGAAGTAGCTGTAATAGACTAGTCTAGAAGTATCAACGTCTGTAAGATGACGGATTTTTTTGACTCCATACGCTGCATAACTAAGTCTCTTCGATAGCTTATCTATGTGTGGGCCCCATTGAAGTTTATTATCTAAGGTTATTCCTAAGAATACAGTACTTTTTACTATTTCTAACGATTCCTCTTTTACCTTTACATTGGCCTTTACTTGTTTTACATTAGGTAGAATAAATCTAATACATTTCGTTTTGTTTTCGTTTAGCAAAAGATTATTGGCACTAAACCAATTGACTACTTTTGAGATTGCATTATTCACATCGTCAAAATTTATGTTTTGTCGTTTCATTTTGAAAATTAGTGAAGTATCATCAGCAAACAATACAATCTCGTGGTTATTCTTAACGAGATGAGGCAGGTCGTTAATATAAACTAGAAATAGGAAAGGACCGAGGATAGACCCCTGCGGTACACCCATTGTAACTACAGATCCCGAAGACCGTTCCCCATTAATGTCAACTCTTTGTATCCTGCCACACAAGTATGAAGTAAGAAGATCCAAAGAGTTGTCTTTTATTCCATAATGATGCAGTTTCCTGATTAATGTTTCATGATGTACACAGTCAAATGCTTTTGACAAGTCGCAAAAAACGCCTAAAGCATCTTGCGACTTCTCCCAAGCATCAAATATATGCGATAACAACTCTACACCGGCATCAGTAGTTGACCTACCGCGAGTAAACCCGAATTGCTTACCATGCAGTAGGCCATTGCCATTGAAATGCATAAGCAATTGATGTAAAATTAGTTTTTCAAAAATCTTGCTGAATGTCGGCAATACTGATATTGGTCTAAAGTTAGTGGGGTCAGACCTACTACCCGATTTAAACAATGGTATGATTTTACTATGCTTCATTAGATCAGGAAATACGCCACAATCAATGGATTCATTAAATATAAAAGCTAGATCTGGTGCAATTGTGTCAATCAATGGTTTAATAATTCTAACGGAAATGCCCCAGAGATCTGCAGTTTTCTTTATATTTAATAGTTTAAAGGCTTTCTTAATATCATTTTCATTAACAAAGTTGAAATTAAATTTAATTTCGCATTTGGGTACATTTTCTATCAATAATGACTCAGCGATAACTTGAGATGAGTCTAAGCTCTTTGTAGTAGAAATTGGAATGTCAGTAAAAAAGTTTTCAAATGCTTGGGCTACTTCAACGTCAGTTTTGATTGAGCAATCATTAATCTTTAAATTATAATCATTAACATAAGTACTGACCTTTCCAGTCTCACTATTTATTATTTTCCAAGTAGATTTTATTACATTGTCACTATTTCTAATTTTAGAGCTAATAAGATCTAAGCTAATAAGATCCTACAAATATTAGTCCCGAGGCAGGAATCAAACCTCAACCTCCTGCGTTGTAAGCCCACCGCGCCAAGAGGTTGTCATATACGTACCTTCCTAAACGACAAAAGTTCAAAACCCTCGGCGCGCGAGTTACACTCGCACTTGTCGTACTTGTTTTTGTCAATGGATCTAAATAAATTTAATAAGCTAGGTAGATATAAAATTAGGTAGATATCTTACATTGTTTATATTATTTCGGAATATTTTTTTGACGTCTGAATACAAATTCATGATATTAAACTAATAAATATTACCTTGCCCAGTCTATCAGCTCAAAGCTCTACATTCATTTGAGCAGCGATATCTTGCACGCAAGAGTGCATTGTTTATCTGCCGCCGCGTGGGGTCGTCCAATAAGGTAGCGGGTTCGAGTCCGGTGCTGCACCGGTTATAGAATGAAGATCTTATACTGCCCATTAGGTGGGTAACGGTAAGGTTCGATTTTCGATGTGATTTTGTTTGATGAATGCGGTTTCTGTACTGATTATTTGTCCGTGTTTGGGTTGACGGCTGTCGTGGAGGAGTGGATGAGTTGACGACTGAAGTAGATGTTGTTGATTTTATTCCCCCCACGACGCATGAGGATTGTGTATTTATTTCAGATTCATGATTACACATTATTTCAGAGATCATTTATTCATTTTACATTATTTATATGCAATATAACAAGTATACAGTATTCGCGTCTAAAAACTTAAGTATGTACTTGCGTGGGGTGTTCTATACCCTAGTAGTAGAATAAGAAATAATAAATAAAATAAAATAGGCGCAAGTGACTAAATCTTAAGTGTTTATATTGCATATAACTTTTAATTTAATTAGTTAAGTATATGATATGAATACACAGTCATCTTGCGCCAATAAAGTTCTATAGATATTTTTAAATTATTTATAATTTTCAATCTCAATATTTTATTTATATTTCAATGTTTAATAAAAATAGCGTAACAAGGTTTTAAGGGTATTAATGTAGTTATTTAATATTCATTTAAACCCTGGTTTGGTCGCGCAAAAAACCTCACGGCATGCAACTCCTTACACATTATGGGTAAAAACTACCTACAATCATATAAAGCTAACAGTCGTTATAAGCCATAAAATTAGCAATTACTTCATAGGAGACATCTATCCATCATGATCATGTGTTGTCATCACAAAAATGCTCCAAATTAAAGTTACTTTCTAAAGGTACGAATACACGGTGTGAGACTGTTTGACTAATATTTTTAAACTTTACTACCCGCGCTAATTCACACTTTATTACCATCAAAGAAACAGAATGGCTATGTATACTTAGAAAATGTTGTTTCATACCTTTACAGTAAAATATAAAAAGACTGGATGCAGATGCTCACTAGGTGAGCCGTTTATCCAGCTGTGGGCTATTTAGGCTGACGATGATGTTAAAAATAATAATTAATAAATCAATCGCTTATTCCGAGTTCTTAATATGACATTAAAGAGGTAAGGTAGATAAAGAAGGTAAAGTAAAGTTCATATTAAAAGTAATGAGACCCTCTTTAATATATAATTTATAATATGTTATGTATGTTTTTGTATTTTATTAACATGATTTTCTCTATGTGTTGTTAGACGTAGATGTGGGAGAGTTCTCCATATTATGTAGTGAATACTGTATCACGCTATATAAGCAGAATCAACAGTAGAAACTACGACTGACTTCAAGACATTGAGCCACCATTCATGACACCTGTGCCACATTTATCCAGCTGAACTTTTTTCGGTTCACAGAAGATTCACCGGATCGGAAGTTGCAGACCGTGTGTAACAACATTATGCCGGACATCAGTTATCTAGCAGTCGTTTGGCGTTATTAATACGCGTAGGTTAATCGTCGGTGGCCGGTCATCTCTATTACACGCTTTTTATGGATCTAGATAATATCTGGATGTGATATGCGTAGTTTTAACGACGTTGTAGTATTATTGTTCATTGAATTTATATTTTATTTGCATCAAAGGAATTACTTCCTTTTTAAAATAAATATTGTTAATAATGTTTAATATGAAATACTGAAGCAAATTCTTGAATAATTTAAATTATCATATGTGTAGATAAAAGCATCTAAAATAATTTTGAGGACAGCCTCAAAATTATTATTAGCTTATTCTATGTTGTCACAGGATAGTAAGATCTGTTATTTTCTGATATTTGTGCGTCAACCATACTACAAGGTGCAAAAAAATAATAACTTACCATATACATAATTAAAAAATCATAATAATCAGGTTATAAAAAAAATTCATGATGTTCGACTCCGGGGGATGCTATGGGTCAACATTGAACTTAAAGTAAAAAATAAATATTTCCGATCCAAATGTTCAACTTGGATTCATTATCAAAACACACAATTATTTGATTTTGTTATATTTTGTGGAACCAAATAAAAACTTCTTTCATTTGAATTTTGTAGATAATCTGTACAGATGCACCTCAAAGCATCGCGGTTTGATTGCATCAACGACGAAAAAAAAACTTATAAGTAGAATAAAATCCATAATTTATTTAGATGATCCGTAAAGATCCAACTAAAAGGATCTTTCTGTCTCATTCAGTACATTCTAATCCACGTTCGAAGCCCACACATCCCGTTGATAAATCTCTAGGCAGATTCGCTTAGAGGTAATAAATTTCACAAGATCACCGATGGTATGATTAATAAGCGGAACAAAAATGAGGAATCCATCGCTCAACGTGGGTGTTTAATTTGTGCATCGACTCATTTATCTTTATCGCTTACTTTGAGATTCAAAGATAATACGTATTGGATGTGAAACTCTTTATAATAATCGTCTATACTAATATTAGGAAAAGAAAATATTTGGTTGGTTGTTTGAATTTAATAGGGACCAAAACTACTGGAACGATTTGAAAAATTATTTCACCGTTACAATCCTACATTATCTCTGTTGAATAGAATATTTTCAAAATGTAAGGGATCTCTATGAAAATTTCAATAACGTAACCCAATATGTGTAAGCAATTATTATTTTAGACATTAATTTTTAATACGTGAGTTTAGTTTTGTTGTATTAGTTGTATTAGTCACAAATAAACGTACCTATTAATCAAAGATGCAAAGATTTATTCATAGAAATAGGAGAAGAGGTAGTGGACAAGGTAGCAAAAGTAAAAAGCAAAAATATAGGTTATTTTTATATACAATCCTTCCAAATGTTAACTACTAAATAATGTAATCAATAACGATAACATACAAGTGATACCCGCAGGATCAAGAAACTACAGTTACGTTGGGAAAAGCAACAATATGAGTTTCAAATCTATCTAACTCTGGTACCAGCTGTCCAGTAATGGTACAGAGTAATGAGAGGGTATAGACCATCGCTGTGATATATGAACAGGTGGAAGAACTTTGACTCTTCACAAATCATTGTGAAAGTGGTACCAAGTGATTGAGAGACCGTAGGCTAGCCAGCCGCAATTCTTCAAACAGAAAATAAAGAAAAATAATAGCATTTATTACAGTAGAACATGGTTATTGTTTGGCGGCAGATGAATTTTCCATACAAACGTATTACCAAAATTATTTGTATATCGAATATTTTCACCAAGATCTGCTGAAGTTATGTGATTTAGATACATGTCACTATTTACTCAGGTAGGTGTAACTATTAATAGTACTTCAATGGGTATAGCTGAAGCTTAGCAAAACATTCGACTTCTTACTTGCTTTTGTCGGTATGGAATAGAGCGACATCTGGCCACGCACTAATCATTGATGTAATCATATATCGAGTAAAAGGCTTTCTTAATAAGATTTTTAGCAATATAATACTTAGGTCCTTTGCTGTCTGTTGAATCAGATTAAAAAAACTTGATGGATTTGGTCAAAACTTTTTATACAAATACCACAAATACATTATACAGACCAATACAGACGTAGCTTTTATTTTGTGTAGCTTAATGAAGCTTTGTCTTTCGTATGGGTGATGTTACCATAGAGATACAAACGCCTTCTGTCTTTGGTTCTGTCAAAATGACACTGACAACTGAAGTGGAGCCTCCCCGTCTCTGGAATCTTGATAGAGCGACAGATAGAAAATGGCGCTCGAGGAGCGTGGTACCGGGTTTTGGGAAGAAAACATAATTGTAACAGTTTTTTTATTGAGTTTTGGTACAGACTTCCAAAAATCAAGGCTAGCTGGTATCGGCGGGCCAAAACATAATTTCTTTTAATCTTTACTTACAGTGACTGCATGTCCGATTGTGAAGGGTCGACCTCAGAGACAAATTAAAACTCTGGAAATTCTTAGGCGAGTATTATTAGGTTTACAGTTAAACCGGTAGTTAATTCCCAACTAGCACACAAGCGGTATAAGAAGCTCTATAGTGGTCGTATAGAGGCGATTGATTACGGCATTGGCTCCATAGATAAGCTGTACAGTAGCCGTATAAACTGCTATACGGCCTCTGTACCCCCAAAAGAGGCACTTTTTATACAGGTATTAGTGCTAAAGTAGCGCTACAGTAGCGGTTATGGGGTTAGAAGAGCCATACAAAGGCGCTTCAAGAGCGGTCGTGTACGCTTATTGAGGTACAATGGCGCTTTAACAGCTGTTACAAGCGCTTATGACTAAAAATAACTTCTTGTAGCGCTTTTATACCGCTCTCATCGTATTTGGTCGCCACTATGCGGCTAAAATATCGCTTATTGCGTAATTTTATAATTTTTTTTTTATTTATTTTAACTGTGATGAACAACGCTGGTGTAAGACATTAAATAAATTATCTAGAGTAAAAACCAAAAGGTATTATTGAATACCTATTGATTTATATTGTGCAAGATATTACTGGGAGTATCCGTTTACTGTGAATATATATACGTAATTTCGCTTCAATTTTCATGCGCCCTCAAGATATTACATTTTAACATGAAAATACAATTTGAAATATAAGTGTGTGTGTAGTGCCAAAATGTGTTTAACTTTTTAAAGACATTTTAAGCTTCTTGATAGTTTAATTAAACTCATTTATGAACAAATAATGTCGTATATTACGGAATTATATTTATAATAATGCTATGATAAATGTTGTTTTAATTTCCAAAATACAAATTAATCATAAGTAGTAATGGTGCCTGGTTATAGAGTTAATTCTCTCCGTTTTACCGCTTTAGGCTGTACAAAGGCGCCACTACTTTCTCTTGTAGACCTTAGAAGCGTACAGTTGTGGTATTAACGTGCTTTAAAACTCTTTTGGTCATAAATCAGCGCTTCAAGGTTCCATTTAAGAGCCTAAATCATAACTATTTTAGGGATCCGTCCGGGGAACTCAAAACGTCGGTAATTTTTTTAATAATGAAGAAATTTATTTCATATCTACCTAACCAAAAACATCTAGGTTGTTGTTTGATAAAATTTCTAAAATTTATTTCTTATAGCATTATTATAACGCTATAAGAAACTCTTATACAGGCTTTTACCGTACAAGTACTCAACAATCCCCAATTGTCGCGCTTTTAGCGCTTAAATAGAGTTATAGTACTCTGCTGTGAATATGGCGCTACAATAGTTGTAATTGACGCTATTACAGATCTTAAGAATCTATAGAAAGCCTCTTTACCACTTAAAGTGTTTCAAAAGAAACTTATAACACCTTACAAACACTCATACCTTCAAAAGTCCTCTTATAGATCTTCTTGTGCTATAATAGATGTTTATAACTCTGACTTACCTCTGAAGCCCGTACAATAGCGCTACAAGACGTCACTGTAACTGTTTTAGGATTATGATTGCTATTGTAGAGCTACTATACCACCTTCCTGTAGAATGACTGTATAATACGATACTGTACAGCCTAAGGATAAATAAGAAGCCCTTAAACAGCTGCTATAACGCAAAATTGCTGTACAAAGTCTGCTTATGCAGCTTCTGTGCTAGTTGGGTTACCGGTAACATGTCCGGTCCTCGTACTTGAAATTATTACTAGGTCACAAAATATGGCAGAATTGAATTCAGGAATTTGGTTGAATTTATTAAATTGCAACTGTTTCTGTGTTTATGTTTTTCTTTCACAATTCAAAATTATTAGTAACCATTAATCATTTTCTAATTTTATCTAGCGCTGTTATCTACTCGTATTCCTATCTCATCATCCTTCATACTAAATCATTTAACCCATTCGAAACAGTAGTAATCGACTTGCCAACCAACCAACCATCTATAGAAAATTAATTACTTAACCCAAGAAACCAAATAAGTACATCGGTTGAACCTGTGCATTTCTACACCAGATAACCTAATGCATTGATAAGTAATTCTATATCTGCGCACGCGCGGGTGCCTAGTCGCTCTAATTTCGCAAGCGTTGTAAGCGCTTCGACGCGGGCGCAGTATATCACGAAGGATATTTACGAGCCGGCCACCGCCCTCAATGACAGTCTTATCTGTTATCAATATAACTATAGATCTGTGGAGTGCAGCTATAGGCCTTGGGGCAGATTCGAACGGCCCGCTACGTCGTGACTGCGCGCCTATCGCTTAGATTGGTAAGATCCCGTCGCTTTGATTGATTTGATCATGATTCATCCCTTTTTACCCGACTACCCAGTGGAGGGTTATGAGGTTGGCACCCTATGTATGTAGCGGAATTCTTTGTTCCAGCGTTGGGATGATTGATACTAATCGAAATAAAACGTCCGGTTGTAACAAATGAGGTTTTATATGATTAGTCTAAATACCCCGATGGTTATAGGATATGTCACGTCGTAAAAATGGGGGTCTAACAAAACAGCGGGGTCTAAGTGCGGGTTAAAATTCTTATTGTTAGTAAATATATGCTCTTTTAGGCGTTTAAGTACTGTTAAAAAAAGTTTCTAAAAATGTAACTAAGTTTACTATTATAAAGTAAGTCCTAACCTAACGTTTACCATGGTTTTTATCATTTTATTTTGGATCTAAGGTAGTCGGACGATATTTTTTTACACACATTTGACATTTGGGTATCTGGCGTCTGCAAGTAAAGAACTGAATGCATACAGTACATGACGTGTCATGAAAAAAAAGCTTATTTCCCGTGGAAACACCTTATTTACTTTACTATTACAATCTATGTGTGGTAAATGTTAGTTTGTGACCATTATTTGTGTATCTTGTGATAATTTTTTGCATGTATACATACAAGTGGGAACTTATTTATTGCCACCTGTTATCTTTTCACATTTCTAATAAGCATTTTTATGCTGAAACATCCCCTAAAATAAATATATAAAAGCGAAGTACATTTGAATGTACACGTATTAAGTATAGATTATTTTCTATTTATAGTGAAGTTCTCAGAGCTTTTATAGATAAAACCCATGTCGCGAGCCATTTTAGTTTTTAATAATTAAAGTTACGTCGGAAATTATCCTAAGTTATGACAAGAGCATTTGTAACTTAACTTTCTCTCTAGCAAAGAACCTCATTCGCAATATTTATCGTCTAATATTAAACATGACAAGTATTAAGCAAGTGCAGACTCATTTTAAAAACAATCATTGTTTGTTAATATCTCTTAATGACTTGCTATTATGAATAATCTACTGGATCTATGAACTAAGACAATGCTACGCCGCGTGAAAAGGTGGCCATAAATTTAAGCAACGATTAGATAATTTAGCAGAGGAGTTGATACTTTATCGCATTTACGAAAATAATGTATTTTTAAATGAGTTGACTTTTATTCTGAATGTGTGATTTGGTCAGATTAAAAGCTTACTAAAAGTTTATATAATGTATATGACAAGAAAGTATAAAGAATTAAATTTTATAGTAGCAAACTCTTTATTATTTATTAACAAAGAAAATATATATTAAATAACTAAAATAGAACTAGTACCTATTTAGTTTTATGATATATTCTGTAATTGTTTTTTCTGTAAAGAACTGTAATTTTCATAGGTAATAAAACGGTGGTTTTCTATTTAAAACATAGAAACTCTTCGATAGGTATGATAAAGCTAATGAATAATTATTATTCTCGTGTGCCGGGTTCTATTCCCGTTCTAACCCTGTAACTATTTAAAAATCTATGAATGCAGTTTAAATTGTTGTTCAAATTAAAATAGTGCCTTCTTTTAGTAAAATGTTCTATCTACAATATTTAAGGTACTTTCCCATCATATGGCATAGCCGTGGGACGCCTTGTATATGTATATAATCATGAATATCTTAGCTAAAATAATACTAGAAGAGTAGAACAAACAATTATATTGGTAAGAGGCACAGGTCAGTAGGTATTGTAGATCAGATTTACAGCCTACAATTTAGCAAACACAGCCTGATTGCGCCCTATCGAAGGCTATCTGTGGCCATTGCTGGGTGTGGCCGCAATTGATAGCAGTCTGGCCTACATGATGTCCGCTATGGTACTGTCAGCCCCAGGCTCCATGCTGTTATGTGGTTCGTACAGTCAACGATGTAAGTATGCTACCTGATGAATACTGTGGCGTGGTGGGCGAAGGTCCGTCTGTAACGCAGGAGGTTGCGGGTCGATTCTCGTCTTGGGATAAATATTTGTATGAATTGTAAATATTTGATCAGGGTGTCCTGGTAATTTTCTATGTATGATAAAAATATCTACGTACTCGTATATAATTTATTAATTTTATTATGTATATCAGTTATCTAGTACCCATAACACAAGCTCTGCTTAGCTTGGGGTGAGATGCTGTGTGAATTGTCCAGCATTATTTATTTTACTTATTTACCTACGTTTTCTGTTACCAAAGATATCCAACTGAGATGTAAATACATGCAATATCTGCGGTGTGCAACCCGAAGGTAGGCCCAGCTCCAGAGCGTACAGAAAATCGAAGAGTGTGGTCAATAAAGCTATTGAGTAAAACCATGTGCAGAACCTAGCGTCTGATAACTTATCAGACGCTAAGTTCTGCACATGGTTTTACTCAGTCAGGATACCAAGCTATTTTATAAGAGTATGTTCAAGTAATTTTTTAATTTTTTTAAATTTATTTTGATAATGTATGACATAATCTTATTTATCGTAATTACGTAACAGTTTTGTAATTTTGATGAAAACTTTTATTATAAATCAATTTCATTGAAATTAAGTCTAAATAATGTATAGTCCAACCAATATTATTAAAAATAACTGCTTTTAAGGAACTATTATGTAAGTATATCTTTATGATTGGTTTAAAATAAATAAACATCAGCTAGGCTGACAGGCTGACTGTACTAAGGCAAAGCTACACGGGGATAGGTAGCCCGAAGGCTAATACAACAGGGAGTCGGTATATTAAAGGGTTTGCGGAAGCTCGAAGCGTGTAGAAGCGCATTAATTTATGGACCTATTAGTTTTAATACAGAAACAATCACTTTGTATGCGCAAGCGCTGAGATTGATAGAACTTCATTCAAATCATTGATAGCTTTGTTTTATGATCGAGATCGAAAACATCGAGCTTTTCATCACTTGTTCCATTAAATATTGGATTTAGTAATCCGCAAGATTTATGTCTTTTGTTTAAGGTTAGTAAGGAACTGTTGAATAGCAATATCAGCTCTAACTTAGGCTGTACAAGTTTAAATAGATAGCTGATTACTTTTAGTAAGAGCATGATTAGTTTCCTATAAACCATTCCTTATTTTTAAATAATCCATACTTCCTTTTATTATAATAAAAGGAAGTATGGATTATTTAAAATCCATCCTCTTAATTTTATAAAATTAAGAGTAAAACTGGAGGTTTGTTCGCTATATTTTCGTCCTAAAATAGCTATGCCTTTAATTATATTGGGGAAGGATACATACTGTTGGACTTTTATTGAGAGCTTACGATACTATAATTTGGAATACATCATAACAATCCCTGATTGTTCATTCTAAAGACATAAAGCCAAGTTAGCCGTTATTAATACCAAGCAAGGCAATATCAAACGCAGTACAAAATTAACAAAGCACCGGTCATCGCTCTGGAATGGAGCTTTCCCATTAGTCAAATATTCAGTGAGTAATGCACATCGCTATTCGAGGAAGATTCTAGATTCTCGGCTTGAACGCTTAGTAACAAATTGAAGGCAGTGTTTGCTTGTTTCTAGATAATCTGATGATATAAATTGGTAAAACCTTTATCAACAAAGAATATTACAAGAAACGAAATTGTAACTAGTATACAAATGAAACAATTGAGAACTACAGATTATTGGAAACTATCAACAGGTAGCTCTACTAATCCATATCAATACCAGTCAGAAGCGTCCCCAAGATGCTGGCTGCATTGCCTCGTATGGCAATGCTGATGCACTGTGCCAGATACTAACCAGCTCCCGGGTCATACGTCATTTCGACAGGACGCTCAGATCTTTTTTAAAAACCCACAGAACGTCGGTACTTCGTCGGCCGAGTGTCTCGACTCCAAGGGGATAATTTAAACAAAATGTTTTATGTACTAAGAGGTATTTTACTATAAAAAACTTTTGTTTTACGAGTTCATTTGTTAGAGCATAAATAAGGTTCGTAGAAAGGGCGCTAACACTAAGAATTTATGTAAAAAGTGTTATGTAGATATAATTGAAATTAAAATACTGTTACATACATTAAACAGATCTAGAAAAACTAGAGATTCTCAGTACTGATCAAAAGCAAGTTGGACCTTAATGAGAGCTTATGAAGTAGATAAATATCTGAACTACTAAACAGGCACAAACTGAGTTGTTCTTAACGCTTTATTCTTAGTTGAAGGTCGTCCTGAAAAACCTTGACACGTTGACTAATGCTTTCCATACATGTCGGTTCTTTAATACTAATATTAATAAAATTTTGAAATTATCTTACATTTAGTAATGTAAGATAATTCCAAAATTTTATTATTATATTTGAAGTAGCAATAGTTTGCTACTTCAAATATCAAGTGAACTCATCCACAAACAATAGTCACCATCGCAACCACATCGCAGCTGCACAGTATTCATAATTGGAAATCACATCCTATTTAGGGAGCGCTCTAGCGCTGTTCAAACAATGAATATTCGCTTTAATTGTTACTCACCCTTTATCTAACAATGGTCTAGGATAAACATAATTGTTAACTCATCAAGCCTTAAAAGGGATTTCTGGACTTACCATGTTCTGTTGTGAAAGTTCTTCGGTATTTAATTATCTATTCAAATATCCCCGTAATTTTTATTTTGTGACGTGTCCAGGAATCATGTAAGGTCTAAAGTTAATAAATCACTTACTTTTACATACACTTATTTGATATTCAACAGGTGAGTTAGCTCGGGTGAATTAAGTTAACGTAGCGTATTCAACATCTAACACGAAAATGCATAACTTGTGTTATAGGTACAAGATAGCAAGACCTGGAAAAAATAATACAGTATATAGATACACAGATTATTAAGTACATTATATTTAAACCTTACCCACTACAACAAGAGTGCGTCATCATTTAGTGAATCGATAGATATTTTTAACGGCCGATTATTCTCTCTCAATGAAATTTAATAATACGATTACTGTCAATCATTTAGGACGTATCTACCGGAACTTATCTACTCTATAACGCAACCTCTCCAAAATTAACGCGTCAAAATCACACTACCAAAAGTGCAAATCCGCTATCCACTCCAACTAATAACTATTCGATATTCTGTACACCCAAGGCTGTCCCTAATTATACCTTTCGAATGAGACGTCATTTCCTTGCGCTTACGAAACATTAAAATGTAAAAAGAGGCTTTTTCGTTCAAAGGTGTGAATTTAAATAATTGCAATAATCTTGCCTTCGGAGGAACATGCAAACTTAATGAACGGGGCTCGGGAGAGTTCGGTCCGAAGACGACAGCCGAATCACCGACAAAGGACTGGGGAGTAAGAATTTACAGGTGAGAGCGTGAATGAGAGAAAAGCGTGACGAAATTTCGGTTGATTTCAATGGAGTAGTTAACAAAACAGTGTGACGGCGGCAGAGGTATGTTACCATGATGGTTACTCGTAAAGTTTTGGTTAGCCTAATTTTCGGTTTTTAAAACTTGAAACGTGAGATGTAAAGATATATCATTCGAGTTATAGAATGAGAAATTCACATTCCTTGGTCACATTAAGTTGTGGGTCACATTAAGTTTTTTTTTTTAAATTTAGAATTATTTATGCGACTTTGACTCAATGGTAAGACTATGTCTATGTATTTTCATAAACTACTACTAAAAACTAAACTGTACCTAAAACTTACATAAATAACACTTGAACTTACCTCGTAAATTATATTTAACAACACTAACGGTGCAAAGTACTTACTTCAGAAAAAATGGTAAGAAGGAGCCTTGATGAAACTATTTTATTGAACAGTAACATCGTGAATCATTACATTCTTCTTCTTATTGATGTTCATGTTCAGGCGTACATACTTAACAGCGCTGGGTCTTATTTTATTGCTCTTAGGTTACAATATTGCCTGTCTGTAACACCTCATGTTTCTCGCAACGCACTTTACAATAATTATTGTCCAGATTAATTATAAAGAGGTTGCGTGCAATTTTGATGAATTACTGAGTCACATCGCGATGCCTCTTCGGATTTATTTTAATTTTCTTAAAATAAAATATGTATAAGTAACACATGAGAAAAACAATGATGCATACCTAAGGCAAGCCCATTTACCCTCGACACAGTTCTTAAAAATATTTTTAAGCTGGCAACATTTTCATGTCAATGTTCCTGTTACGGTAATAGCGAGGAAGAAATCAATTGTATCGTCCATATGAAAGTCTTCAAAATAAGCACTTTCAAAACCAACGTGATAATTTTGTAACAATTAATTCAGAATGTACCTTTTACCAACGATTAAGCCTAAAATTATACAGTCAAAGAAATAAGTACGCTTGGGGCTACAAGAATTGATAAAGTAATAAAGATTCTTCGGCCGTGATCGGCTTTCGTCGGCCGTGATAGTGTTGCCATCGGTGATTTTTAAGATGCACGTTTTTCATAGGGCTTTGGATAGTCATAAAGTGACTATAGTGTTAGGTAATATATCGCTTGTTAATCAACCAATAATGTTTAGTGTAGTGCGCACTTCACACTAGTTCCGTTCTTTGCTCAGATCACGTGAACTTTAGGTATCCCATAAAAAAGTTACATCAAAGAACATCATGTTTGAATTCTATCGAACTGTGATCGCTTTCTATATACCTATTAACATCCATAATATTTCTAATGGTTATAAAACTCCCTAAAAAGTGGGAATATGGCATAGCAACGGCAATACTGAACCGCACTCAGCCTGTAAAATTTTATTACCCCGAATTTGCGACAATTGTCATTAATGATTGTCCGAAACGTGATTTGTTACAAGGCCCCAACCTTTCAATTTTTCGATATCTCTTCATATCATTTTCTGCGTTACAGCCTATAATAAGAGGGATTATGTAATTATTTATAAAGAAATACATTAGTAATAAAAAGATATGATCCGAAAATTGTTAAAAATTATAATAACGGAATGTATAATTGCAAGACAAATTTTAGCAGTCCAATAACCCTCGTTCTACGAAACATACTTGCACATAGTTATTTTAAAGTATACTTGTCTTTGTAAATGTTCTGTGATTTTTTAAATCTATTGTGCCTATGTGTCTAATTGTATATTAATGTAAATGTTATGTGTATCTGTAGTAAAAAATATTTTTTTAACTATCTTTTATACCAAGCTAAAATAAAATGTGAGTAGAAGCTTTCTTGGTTTCTTAATGTTATAATTATAACTATGTAGGTATGTTATTGTAAAAGTAGGTACTTATTATTAATTTTATAAAATTTTCCTAACATTGAATTTATATAATTTTTAATCTGATATGCAACTAATGTAATTGGTTATAATAAATCGTATTAGTTGTTAAATAAATAAATAAAAATGCTATTCTAAAGTAGTTAGCAAAGGAATAGGGCTAGTTAGATTTATGGTTCTGAAATGTGAACAAATATATAGACAGATTACAAAAAAACTGAGCCGTGGATATCCTATCTATAAGATATCTATGAATACGGTATTACAATGATGAATAGAGAATCAGCGCCGCGTGTTCTTTATAATGTAGGATAGTGCTTAATCAGCTTGCTTTCTCTGTTATGGGTTATTTATTTTTGTGTAAATAGATTTCTTAATTATAAATAAAATTATTGGATTATTTTTATTTCTTAACATGAAAAGTTCACTAATAACGTTCACGTACGTATATAAAAGTCTATTTAATATACATTCCAAATTGTTTGAATTTCATTCACTAACCCTTCCTTAGCAAACTCGCCATTATTCGTAGTTTTAGATGTAAATAAGTTTTAATTACCTATTAGTTTGTGAAAATACGACGACATAACCATACCAATGACTCAAAGTCCCCGATAAAATGATGACTTAAGAATTAAAAAAAATCTTTCTGCTTGTCCCCGACCATATCCTGGTACTCCAATCTTACCATAATAAAATAGCAATATTCCAATCCAAGGCTAAAAGCTTATTTAGTATGATTGAGTGCCTCAGCGGTTGGCTTGCATCAGTCACACCGAACAGCCCCTGTCCACACAGAACCCAAGTGATGAATGCTTTAGTTTAACCTACTTGACAACTCATTTTCTTGTAAGTTCCATTACCAAACGAAAATAACATAGTAGCGATTACCTTTGCAATGTCAGGGAGTATATTGTGACTTTTACACTGGCACATTGAGAATATGGCTAACAATTGTCTATTGACAGATAATTTTAAGAGAATATACCAATTGTCTATTGAGGGATAATTTTAAGGCTTTGACAGTATCCTTTGTTCAGTTTAAGGAGCAAAGATCACTTAGCGCTTGATCTAGCCGATTTAGATGTATCATTATAAATGATCTGGTAATTCATATCGCTTTCAAGCCAGATTAAAAAGGGTCTAAAAAGATGTGTGAATGTAATGAAGGTAGCGATGAAATTATTGCACTCTCATCAGCAATATAGTATCCACTGATATTGTGCACTAATTTAGTAAGATTTTGCCATAATCACCACGTCTAAATAGAATAAATGCCAAAGAAAGGACTCTATTAGGTTTCCTTATTTAACTCTTTCGACATTCTCGGACTGGGACATTCTCGTAAATTCTTATACTGCGACCGCCTATAAATATAATTATTAAAGTTCAAGTTTTATCTAGGACTAAAAATATCGTCTATAGCCAACAGTAATGATGTGCCATAAAAAACTCCGCTCACTGCATAATAGTAGCCTTATTCATACAGCCATCATTATTTTCTGTCTTGCAACAAGGCAAAAACAATCAATAAAAATAAATCATTTAAATAACCATAAACACGTATTACAATGCCGGTATTACATCTGCTAATGATTTCGCTAACGAATCATTGAAAGTCGTCCGATCGCGTGCGCGCATGTCCGTTGCTATCTAGGAGACACAGTCAATATAATTTCAGTACAACAGCTCTGTAGGTCTACGATGATCGGAGAGCAGAATATGACTCGGATCTCTGAAGTTGAGAGCTTTACAAGACAGTCCCATAAAAAGCACATTAACCGTTTACCGTAAACGTTAACCGTGTCTGTCACATCGGATTATGCGAGTGAGGGAATAGAGAGTGCACTTGTCTTTGCGCAAACACTTGTTCACTTAAGGTATTTGTGGTGCGAATAGGGCAAGTCTCCGTTTGGAATGGTCACCGTGGTCAAATTCGGTGAATATCCCACCAGACTACTTGCGCTATTTTTAAACATTTTGTTTTTAATAAAATTATTTGCTATTCATATTTCAAACGAGATGTCAAATATTCGTTCAAAATATGAAAAACCCCTAATTATAATATATACAAACCATTATTCATAATGGTAAAACAGATATTATCTGTTTTATGTTAGCATATACATTATAGTAGTGTTATTTCAATCTGTCTTATGTCAAGGAAAAAGACAGACTGAAAAAGAGCAATGCTTAATGTTAGCGGACTATTATAAATAAGGAGGTAGGTTTGTTGAAAAAAACGTAATTGAGTTTCTTGTTCGCTTCTACTTTACCTTAAAAAGATTGAAGTTAACAAAGAATCAAAGTGGTCACTTTATTTTCCAGTAATACTTATGTCATTTGTATTTTGTAACGTGTCCAAGTAGGTTTTGAATTTGAATGATCAAATAATTTGAAAAACTACTTAATCTTATCGAACAGTGAATAAACAGCTAGACTCAAAGTTTCCCTACTACAAAACCTTCACTATGTCCACGATCTAATCGCAAGACGCGCGTGTGCGCAACTAAAGCTGTGTGCGTGCTATGCGGCCGTAATAATATGAAAGTGTATACGGGGCCCCGCCCTAGCCTCGAGCTAGCTTAGTGTTCCATTTACATCTGCTTGGGTACTTTATTAAGCCTTCTGTAGACGTACTGTGGCCATTAAAAGTAGCTTTGCAAAGTTTGCAACTGGTCTCCAAATGTTTACGGTCCTGGCGACTCCGTCTGTACGAAGTATGGGTGGTCTATTGCGATAAGTTTGTAGATTCTCCTAATGGTTCCTCGTCTCTTAATCTATTGCATCTTGTTTTATTTAGATGGTAGAAAAAACAATAATACCAATTAATGAAACAGTACATATTGCTGATGAGTAATGATGATCATCGTCTTAACAGACGTTCACTGGATATAAGCTGAAAAGGCCGCAGATAGTCACAATAACTCGTATTGAATGGCCTACATCTATTGTGCCCTTTTTTTCGGCAAGGAAACTCATTTACGAAAACTGGGTAACAGAATAAGTGGGACCCAACGCCCTGACGACGTAATACCCACTAAAACCGTGACCGGTGACCGCTATTATTTGCCGAACCACGGGAACATAATAAACCTTCCGCGACCCGACTGGCGGCGTCCCCTCTTCTTCACATTACATGGCCGGCAAGCCCACCGTTCGACACACTCGCCGACCCCATCCATCCATCACATTTCCATCTATTGTCTCCTGCTTACTTCATTAGGTATTATCACGACATGGTCTAAAAAAATGTCGCTTCCCGCTGAATGTCCTTATGTATCTTAGATCTTTAAAACTACGCAACGGATTGTGAGGCTGTTTTTATTAATAATACCGAATAATTCAAGTGGAAGGTTGATATCTATCATGCATCAGCATTGCACCCGTGCGAAGCCGGGGTGGGTCGCTAGAACCTGCCTAATTCTATATGCTTTATAGAATTATACCATTATAATACATGGTATGAAAATACTTTATGAAAAAATAATAGTCTCTTAAAATAGCTCATGTCTTATCATCACCAAATATGCCAATAAGATTAATATTAATTTAGAAGATTATAGATAACCAAAGAAGAATTTGAAAACAGATCTAAAAGATATTTGCAAAACAATGACCCAATTGTGACAGTAAACCTCAAAAAAGTTATTTTTACGCTTGTTTATGTTCGAAAGTTTGGCAATTTTGCACGGATTGCGTCGCTCTCGAACATTACGTGTCTGATCTATTTGTTCACAATTGGTTACGTAAATACGCACCGCTACGCAACTTTGGGGTCTTGAGACGTGATCCTGTGACTCGCAGAATCTATTGCGTGCGAAATATACTTGCGGTCAAAATAATAGGAACTTTGTTTTACGGACTGGTTTGGTAGGTAACTAAAACTATCACTATAACAACCCAACAATATATTTCGTCATATTTTTATTTTAGAAGTATATTTTCTCCGTCTTTGAAATGCAGATAAAGATTTATTTTTTTTAAATTTAAGAATTAATGAAATTTATATCCGGCGATTTCGAATATTCGTCATCTTTTCTACGTAATAAAAATAGCCGTTATTCCTTAAACAATAATGGATACTTATGTTTTCTATGAATACTACTTACTATGTTTAAAGTTCACATATCAGTTATTAATTAGAAAAATATATAAAAAAATCATTACGTTGTTCAAAATTCACATCATCATCATCATCATCATCATCACTAGCCTATAATAGTCCACTGCTGGACAAATTCACATATCAGTTATTAATTAGAAAAATATATAAAAAAATCATTACGTTGAAAAGCTTATCCATTTCTGTATAAAGGGATCTTATCCATTTGTTTCCTTCAACTCCAATGATATTATCTTTCCAGCAGCCCACCTATAGATATCATATAATAAATATATAACAAGGAAGTTATATTTACAAAAATATTGAGACATTAATACTGTCCTTAAGTGTACTAGTCCACTCATTAGACAATGTCTACAGGCTCGAATGGAGAGAATACTCGGAATTCCAAATAAGCAGTTATTACGTAAGGCGATGATTAAGATGTAAGCCACGAGGATACAAGCTAGCGCACCTGGTTTTGTTTGATTTTAGAACCTAGAAAGTTAAAGGCGGCCTTATCGCTTAAAGCTATTTCTTCCAGGCAATCAAAGCTTAAAACAGAATATAAAAAGGGAGGTTCTAACTGTTATATGACGATAACTTATTTATTGCTTTTGATGTATTACGCCTATCTCTGTGGCGCGGTAGGAGAAGGTCCGCCTGCGACGCAGGTGGTTGCGGGTTCGATTCTCCTCATGAGACAAAATGTTTGTAAGATCTTCAAATTTTTAATTCCGTATATTCTGGTCGTTTTCTTTATACCTCTGATAAAATTAATCAATGAAATATCTAGTAGGTACTCATACCACAAGCTCTGCTTTGCTTGGGGCTAGATGATATTGTGTGACTGGTCCAGCATTACTTATTTATTGGTTCTGATTTACATATCGAAAGTTACAACATTGAATATTATGCACGTACATCGGTGGTCAACAACCAATGCACTGACAATTTGCGACCAAAATGAAAAACGTACTAAATCGAATATTGAGTAATATAATAGAACACAATGCAATAGATTATAGACTTATCGCGGGGACATATCACTTTTAGGGTTTTGACATCGGTTTCAAAACCTTTATGGGATCACTTTGATTCGGTTTTGTGTTTTGAATCCCTAATATCTCAGAAACTACTGCACCTAGTTTTGTTTATTGACTTGAATTTTTTTACAGTAGTTTTGATTAAAAATATAATAAATAAATAATTCCGAACAATCCACACAGTATCATCTAGCCCCAAGCTAAGCAGAGCTTGTGTCATGGGTACTAGATGACTGGTATACATAATACAATATTATTTTATAGATATTTTTTTTATTATATATCGAAAACGACCAGAACTCCCTGAACAAATATTTGCAGATCGTACAAATATTTGTCCCGAGGCGGGAATCGAACCCGCAACCTCCTGCGTTGCAGGCGGACCTTCGCCCACCGCACCACAGGGGTCGTCGTTATGGGACCTTTTTCTCTGAGACAGGAAATTCCTTGCCAATAACGTGTGATGTCACAACGTGTTCTAAACGTAAGCGAATCCTAAACGTGCCTTGGCGTGGAATCGGAAAATTGTATTCTAAAAGCCAGAAGATTAGTTTTTGACTCAGTGTTTTGTGTATCTATTATTTCACATTATTTATTTAAAATCTCAAATCCATACCACTCGAAATTAATTTTTTCGGGAGTACCTAAGTATAACTTATATTTTTATAATTGAAATTAATAAAAAACAACAGTCTTGGGGATACTTCCGTCATAGATATGGATCACTTAAGCTACATGTAGATAGATTGTTTCAATAGTCTTCAGTTAGCTCAATTGTAAAAATTAGTTCTAATTTGGTTCTGTTACTTCATTGGAATTTTCCTTGGTAATAAAGTTTGTCCCCAAACACTTCCAACTGGTATAGCTATGGAGCAGTTGAGCTACCTATAGATTGTTTGTAACAGTCTACCGTTGTAAGAACTGATAATTATTTTTTCTAATTAATTGTTATTTTCTTTGTTAGTAAAGATAAAGATAAAGATAAAGTACTAAAGATAAAATACTAACAGTACCTATTTAGTATTTAGCATAGTAAAACTATCTATAGCGCTCATTAGGGGGGGCCTATGTCCAGCAGTGGACTATAGGCTGATGATGATGATAGTAAAACCTCTATAGATAACACAATGCAGAAGCTAGGCTATAACTTTACAATGCTCGCAAAATCAATGTAGATTTACAATAAACTGCCGAAGGCAGGGGCGGGCAACAACGGGTGCAGCAATTAGTGATAACAATGTTGCCTGTGTATTATCTTTTGTGATACCATCTGTTATTATGTTATTATGGAGCCCATTCAATGGGATGGGAAATTTATGGTGGATGAAGAACATCTGTTTGAAGCTTGAGGAATTATGGTATCTTGAATGAAACAGATCTTGGATTCAGCATCATCATCATCATCAGCATCAACAGCCTATAATAGTCCACTACTGGACATAGGCCTCCCCTAATGAGCGCCATATGGCATTATCATTTAGGGGGTTATTGCCCATAATCTCCACGCTGGGCATGCGGGTTCGGGATCGCAGTTCGGTGGAGTTGTTCTGCAGAGGGCGCTGCTGCCCGCCCCCCGGTGTGTTTCCCTTAGTCGCCTCTTACGACACCCACGGAAAGAGTTGGGGTGGTGAAATTATATGCCGGCACCACACGGCAACCCAGTCTTGGATTATTTAAGATTGAATATAAATAAATAATGCTGGACAATCCACTAAATATTTCACCATTAGAATTCTACATTATCCCTGATGAACATAGACTATAGAATATTTTCAAAAACGTTAGGGATCCGGTTAAAATTAGATTTTTTGTTCATTACGGCGGGGCGGACCACTTATAAATGGATGAATTTACTTTGAAATCAAACTGCAACAGACAACTTTGCACTCATTGCATGTCGTCTTAAATGTAAATTCATTAATTTTCGTCATAATGCAAAAACTGTTCAATTTAGCTTTAAGTACTTTACTTAAAGCTAAATTGAACAGTTTATAAGTATAAAAACTACTTGGATTTACAAAAGTATAGTTAAATTACCGGTCCGCCCAGGCTTCGCTGGTATTTAACAAAACTTTTAATTTTCGTGCGGATCCCAAACTTTTTTTAAAATATTCTGTAGCCTATGTTCAGCAGGGAAAATTTAGAATACTAATTGTGAAAGCATGTTGGAAATTGGTATTATAGGAGAACCATTTGTGAGTGAAAATATTTTCAAGATTAACCAATAGGTAATTTGTGTTAACCTACAGACTTCTTTTTAATTTTTAGTTCGGTTTCCTACAAAGGGTATGCATATATACAAGAAAAGATGAGAGAAGTTATAGGATATAATAGTAGGTAGATATATATCAAAATTTGACGACCTCTGTGGCGCGGTGGGCGAAGGTCCGCCTGCGACGCAGGAGGTTGCGGGTTCGATTACCGCCTCGGGACAAATATTTGTACGATCTGCAGATATTTGTTCAGGGCGTTCTGGTTGTTTTCTATGTATACTAAAAAATATCTATCTATTTAATAATGTTGTATGTTGTTTAACAGTCATCTTGTACCCATAACACAAGCTCTGCTTAGCTTGGGACTAGCTAGATGATGCTGTGGGAATTGTCCGGCATTATTTATTTATTTATAAATTTTAAAACAATATGCTTAATATGCCTATCGACCCTAAACGAATTGCCGCAAACAAGTTTTATGCAACGCACCAAACTTAAAAGTAAATTATGCCGATTGAAGGCGACATTGCTTTAACTTTTTTAATTGAAAAGGGAAAGGGACTGGAAATTTCCGAAACGTACGAAAATAGAAATAAACTGAGCTTTCGCAAAAAGGAATTTCCTTCTTCCTATTTTAAATCCGGTAAAAATCCTGTATAATTAGCTAGACGGGTATTGAGGGTTTTACCATGGAAAGCTTTCTACTTTCCAAGGACAACTACCTTTGTTTGGAATTAAGGTTGAAACATACTTCTGAACGTACGTAACGCATAATACGGTTTTTGTATTAAATCTTTACGTTTAGTCATGATTCTAACATGGTTAGAATTTAGAGTTTTTCAATATTTCCTCGAACTCCGTGAACTATTAGTTGTCTAGCTTTTGGATTGTACGAAGGCGTGTTCAATCCTCACATGAGTATAAAACAAGTACGACAAGTGCGAGTGTAACTCGCGCGCCGAGGGTTTTGAACTTTTGTCGTTTAGGTAGGTACGTATATGACGACCTCTTGGCGCGGTGGGCTTACAACGCAGGAGGTTGCGGTTTGATTCCTGCCTCGGGACTAATATTTGTAGGATCTTCAGATTATTTGTTCGGGTGTTCTAGTCCTTTTCTGTAGAGGTACACAAAAATAAATCATCTTATGATACTTATACTTTATTAAGTATAACAGCTATCGTTCGTAGTAATACCAATAACACAAGCTTTGCTTAGCTTGTGGGTAATATATTGTGATACTGTGTGGATTATCTAGGATACATATCTCTTCTCAAAAATTTTGAGAACAACGGTTTTGGTGCGCTGTGGAACTACTATTACAGTTACTACAGAGATTAGTGGGTTGGTACCTACAATTATTTTTTCGACTTTTTTCAACGTATTTCACTAAGTATGAAACTTAGACGATTTTCAAAACCTGTTTTGAGTAGTCAAAATCCATACCTTTGATTTGATATTACTCTCAATGAAATAGACCCCATTGTATGAAAATTCGTTTTTTGACCATATTTCAAAAAGTTTTGTTTTTACAGACTTCTCTATATTTTTCCTGTAAAATATAGACCTATATCTACAAACGCTTAGTACATTTTACATAAATCACTCTGCTATCTTCGGAGATAGGGGGGGGGAACGGTCAAATTTTCGACCTTTTTCAAAATATTTCGAAAAGTAAAAAACCTATCGAAATTTCAAAAACTGCATTGAAATATACAAACTGATACCTTTCATTTGATACCCAATCCGGGGGGGTAGTCACCCCTTTAGAAAATTTTCCCGCCCTTTTTGGACCATATTTCAAAAAATATTATTTTAACAGACTTCTCTATATTTTTCCTGTAAAATATAGATCCATATCTACAAACACTTGGTACATATCACATCGATCGCTCTGCAATCTTCGGAGATAAGGGGGGGGTACCGGTCAAATTTTCAACCTTTTTCAAAATATATCAAAAAGTATAAAATCTATCGAAATTTCAAAAACTGTATTGAAATGTACAAACCAATACCTTTCATTTGATACTCAACTCGGTGGGGTAGTCACCCCTTCAGAAATTTTTCCCGCCCTTTTTTGACCATATTTCAAAAAGTATTATTTTTACAGACTTCTCTATATTTTTCCTGTAAAATATAGATCCATATCTACAAACACTTGGTACATATCACGTCGATCGCTCTGCAATCTTCGGAGATAAGGGGGGGGGAACGGTCATTTTTTTGACCTTTTTCAAAATAATTTAAAAAGTTTAAAATCTACCAAAATTTCAAAAACTATTTTGAAATCTACAAATGAGTACCTTTCATTTGATACCACTTTCGACTTTGTACGTCCCATTTAAAATTTCGATTTCAAAATTTGTATGGAAAATCTTCATTTTGATTTTTCATTTATTTTCATTTATTTTTCTATAAATATGTGCGGGCGCACAAAATGTATCATTATTTCAAATTTCAAGTCAATAGCTGCAGTAGTTTCTGAGATATTAAGGATTCAAAACACAAAACAGACCCAAAGTGATTTCATAAGGGTTTTGCAACCGATGGCAAAACCCTAAAAAGCAATAATTTTCTACCTTTCGTATTATAAACTCTTGTCTCAATGTTATAAAGCTTTCACATTGCATAAAAGGGTATTTACGTCGCTAGTGCATTCCCACCTTTAATTTCAATAACGATGTGAACGCATCCTGTTGTTGTCGTTATTGCGATGCGTCGTTATGCGTTGTCAAAAGATTATTCTCGATAAATAAAACCTGGGTTTTTTCATGTTTACTTGTTGATAAACATTGTTTTTGCTTCTTTGATAGTATTTATATAAATATAAAACAAGATAAGGCTGCAGGCTGGAGTTAAATCTTATTCGTATTTAAGAAAAACATTTATTTTTTGTCGTGGTATTTTACGATATAAGCGAAGGAAATTACAATGAAATTATCAAATTAGAACTACTATCTACGATTAAAACAATTGATCTAACTGCAGACTGTTAAAATAATATACAGGTTAACTGATGCTTATCAATACCGTCAACTAGACAAAGGCTGCATGGCCTCGCTGTATGGAAATACTGATTCGCTGCGCCAGAAACTCAGCTCTCGGGTCACACGTCGCTTCGACCAGACCACTATGACAAAGCTTCGCAGTGTTTTTTATCGATGCTTTATCAAGACCAGTAAGACACAAGGACGCACCCACAGGCCTCCGCATTTTGGAGGAAAGATACGCATCAATCATAATCATTTGCACACTGGCTTAGTCACGATTCTAGGTCTTAAGCCAACCAGCATACCAAAACCTCTACCCCTACAACTTATAAGATCAAAGGTTAAGTATCCACAGATCCTATTTCGCTGGTCATTCGTTATCTATGCATACCGAAGCAAATGACCCAACACGAAATATTGACCATTAATGCCTACGGTAGTTCAATAAATACCTATCGTAAATTATTGTACGGGTAATAGAGTTACAGTATATCAATGGGTAGATGCGGATTGCATGTAGGAAGAATATAATTAAAATATTTGTATGAAGGTAGGCGGCTCGAAAATTATATACTTTAATTGTTATTATAATTCTTGTCGAAATCGTAAATTGAAATCTGTAGCCAAGGAGGAGATCAGGAAAGATTAAATCTACCAAATATACTCATCATCTTCAGCTTATGTTAATCCAATACTGGGCATAGGCCTCCCGTAATGAGTGCCATAGCTTCTTGTCTTCACCTTACAGCAGAAGCTGGATGTGGCAAGCTGAAGGCAGAGAAAGACTGCAGGCCTACAGTCTTTCACAGCTCATCAATTTACCTAGCCTGAGGGCATCTTACAGTTCTGTTGAGTCGCGGTCTCCACTCAAGAACACGTTTACGTTGGTTGTTAAGTTTTTTGCTAGATTATGGCCGACCCATTGCTATTTCAGCTTGCTAATTGTTTGCGCTTTCGACCACTTTGATTCTCAACCGGATGTGTTCTTTACGAATCCTAACTTCTTAACTCAGAGCATAGCATAGGCAGTAATTATAAAACTTTAATTATTATTGTAATTATTTTCGCCGAATTGTTGCTGAGGAGGCGGTTAATAAGAAAGATTAAATCTGCTGCCAAATAAAGCAATGCTTAAAAATTTGCATATCCTCCATCCTTGTTTATCTAATAAGGCGAACAAATTGACAGTAATTCGATACGATTGACAGATCCACGTACTAACCTCCTACAATTAATTATCATTAAAAGACACGACGAAAAAATTTGGATCTTCGTGTTTCAGACGGCATTGAGATGACAACGATTGAGATTATGTTATAACCAGTATTATTGAACTTCCTCTCCTCCCATCTATGTATCAAATGATGGTAGGAAACGGGGGCCCAAAGTTGTGGGAGGATCTAAGTATACTGGTTTGGTAGTCACGCGTGTGTCAGGTCAGGCCACGACGGGCGCCCTCTGGCATTCCTCTTGTCAAACTTAGCATCAAGTCGAAAATGCGCGCGCAAGGACAGTGAGACTTGAATACTTAGAAATTGTAACTGTGAGTCCCGGCGGTTTGCGGAGCTTAGTATTTTGTAAGGTTATCGATGAATTGATTTGTTCCGCACTGAACAAATCGTGTCATCATCAAAACCCAAAATACTGGGCATAGACAACAAGAAGCACTGACCACTACTTCACAAAATCCAAATTTGTATATAACAAAATTACTATAATAACATAATATTTATAATTATTTTGAAAAAAAAAAACAAATAGAATCTTAACTTAAACGAATATCAATAATAATAAAAATAATCAAATCAATGTCGAAACGAACCTAAATTTGATATGTAAATGAATAATTACTTGCGCATTCGTTAATTGCATACAGAGATAACAAAAGTTGCAGTTTATTTGATTGCGTTTTATTTTATGAAACACTGTATTGAACAGATTTTGACAGTTTTATTCGTAAGGTTCCATACAACAGTTAGCAGATAGTAAAAAAATTATGCTACATAATGTTTTTCATTCTTTACATTACAAACCACAACGGGAAAACTTGACTTGATCTCTGTGGCGCGGTGGGCGAATGTGACGCAGGAGGTTGCAGTTTCGATTCCCGCCTCGGGAGAAATGTTTGTACGATCTGTAGATTCCGATTTCTTCCGAGTGTTCTTGTCGTTTTCTATGTATAGTAAAAATATCTATCTTTGTAATAAATTGTAAAAGTTGCAGGTTATCAGAAATATATCGACAGAATGTTTTTCCTTACACCGACAGTACCCTAAAAGCTTTTAATCACGGTTTATTAAAATTGGAACAAGTGAAAACAGACAAAAATCGAAATGCCAACCAGTGACCTTGCTCCAGACACGTGCACGTTAATTATTTGTAGCATTTACAGAATTACTTTCATTTTTAACAAATTCTTCGTAATGCATCCTTGTGTAGGGCGAGTAATAAACTGGTTCAAACCAAAGAAAATTACACCACTGGTATAATTTTAACGTCGGTGTTGTCAAGCAGCCAAGTGCAAAAGTTGCATTTATCATAACCAGATTGATCAGTGATCTGATCTATGTAGGTACGCATATTTTTTAGGGTTTTGAGATCGGTTTCAAAACCCTTATGGTCTCGCTTTGTCTCTTATTTTACCCTCTTGATATCTTAGCAACTACTGCTATTAAGTTGAAATTTAAAACTATTAATGATGTTCATGCGCTAGTACAGATTTAAAGAAAACGAAAGTATTCAGTACTCACAAATTGTGATATCGAAATTTAGGAGACTCACAAGGTCATGTAGTTCATGTGTTCAAATTAAAGATATTAGTTTGTACATTTAAAAACATTTGAAATTTTTGTAGGTTTTCCACAATTTGTAAATATTTTGAAAAACGTCGAAAAATTGTTCCCCCCCATCTCCGAAGTTTACAGAGCGATACATCATGTTATTACTAGGCACATTATGTTGTTTTTACTACGCATATGTGTTGTTTTTACGTTTTATTTCTTATACTTTATAACAAAACTGAAACTAAGTGGCTGAATAAAGCTGTAACAAAAATCATTGCCACGTCAGTAACGTGGCAATGTTTCACCGAAATGTATGATGTCACGTCGTGACGTTACATCGCCAATATATCAGTTTCGGCGTTGGATGTTACGTGTAACATCTCAGATATCGACTATCTTCAGTCGAGTCAACATTTCGCCACACTTCGAAAATTCCTTTCCATTAACCAGTTGAGTTGAACTGTTCAACCTTGCGGTTGACGAGATGTCAACTATACGATCCTCTAAGATGATAATTAAACTGCCGCAAGGTCATCAAATTATTCGTTGTTATTGAGAGCGAGGCTGGACGGACTTTTCACTTATGCAAGAGCGATAGGGTGTGTTCACGTTTTATATAGATTCAAGATAAATGAATACGTCCTTACTGCACTAATATTATAAGCAGTAAGGACGTATTCATTTATATTGAATCTTATTGTAAAATCTGAACAAACCTTATCGCTCTTGCATAAGTACGTTTTTTTGGATTAACAGTAAAACTAGTAAAACCTTTATTTAAAAAGAAAATTGAGAGTTTTGAAAGATTTCATTCATCATTTTAATTGTCTATCGTCCCTTTTCGAACACGAATTGGGACTTATGAACATTTTTCGCTTTGCTTGCGCAATTTTGCTTTGATAATATAGGTTTTGTTTTAAGTGATTACCTTGATTATACCTCGTTATTTTCCGATAGTATTTTTGTTTATTAGCATCTTGGATTCTGAAACCATCATGTCTGAGACAGCGCCTTCTGGTAAGCATATATGAACGGTATTAAATCTGTGTTCTATGTTTTCATACTTAGGTTTAAAAATAAATAAGTATTGAAGTGTGAACGTAGCCTAACGCGTGTGGACTGTGTGTTATTATTTCTACGTTACAGACAATGTCGACTTTAAGTGGTATGCATATGCGTAATGGATCTATGATTAACATACCTCAGCTCCTCTTTTATTTGTTTGCATTAGGAAATAATGGGAGTAAAGCAACTTTAATAAAAACCTAAATGCCTAGGCCTGACTATTCGTTAATATGACGTTACTTCTAGATCTTAAAATAGGGTCCAAAATCTAGCTCGCGTTTAGGTTTTAGGCGGGCGGCGAGATGTCACCTAACCAGACATTTTATACTTAAAAAATATGTCAGATTTTCTCCGATTTTTTCCGATCGTCAATATTTAAAAAGGTCCTCCTTATCAACCACGTTTTTATTTTTATTACATAGTTTATCATAATTATAACATATTTTATACATTAAGTATGTACCTATATCAAAGCTCTGTCAAATAAAGAGAGAAATGATGGTGCGCGTTTAAATCTTTTGCAAGAAAATCATAACGTGAGAACTCATTTACAACGTAGCTTTTTTATAATCATCGATTCATACAAAAATTTTTGCTTGTGTAACCTTAAATAAATTGTTCCTAGGTACTTTCACAAAATTAACATGCAACACTTGTCAGAATCGTATTTAACTCAAAATTACGAGGGCTTTAAGTTGTTAATGTGTGAACATTTTTCAAGAGCGATAATTTAAAATTAAATTATACTATCACAGGGCCAATTAGTATTCATATAAAGTTTTATGATGTGAACGTTTCTTTTGGATAGTGTTTTCAGCGTTTTCATTTATTGACAAAATATCGCTAGCAAATCATCTTCCCAGAAAGACCTCAAACTTGTCGTTATGCTGAATATGGTAAAGTCCACACAGTTATTACAATAATCGTAACATGATGTTGGGAACCAGATAACCCTTTTTGATCATAAAAAAGCAAATGTATATTGAAAAAGGTAACAAATTCAGACACATTCTGAGTAAAAACTGTTATAACTAATAATAATAATTGCTTAATGAAAATTTTCCTTATCTCTTTAATAATCTTTGACGCGGTGGCGCGGTGGGCAAATGTCCGAAATAGAACGCTGTCTAATGTTCGGTAGTTAGTACATACATAGTTATAGTGAAATAACGCCGCGATAAATAAGTAAAATCTATTGGATAAGTTGCATTTCGTGTGTCGTTATTATGGAGTAAACCAACAAATAAGTCGCAGTACGTGGGTTTTGCTGTGCGGCCAAAAAAATACCTAAACGTTTTGTCGCACATCGTGCGTCGAGTATATCTCATTAGCTAAAACAAGTGATACCATAGATCAGTTTTTATTTGGCGAGATTAAATAGTATAATATTCGTGTTCAGCGATTATTATGCTTACTGTACATGAATAATGACTATTAATAAGGCCTAGATCAATTTTCTTTTGATAAGCCTTCAAGAAAACTTCTTTAATGAGGCACCTTAATGAATAATTTATACCATAAGTGTTCGTTTCCATAATCTTTACCATTTCATGTTAAAATATTCTAAATACTTGTTTTGCAAAGGGTAATTTGATCTGTGGACATAATTTAATGTGACTATTATAATTTCTCAGTCATAAATAAAAAACTTGAACTTCCTGAAAAGTGGCGTTCCTTGTTATGAGTAATTACACTAACAAAAGCTATTTATGTAACAATTTTTTTAATGTGGAGAAAAAAAAATTATGAAATTATATTCTATAATTATATTCTTTCTCTTTTTTTTTAATCATTGGTGTATTGATTTTGTCTACCAATTTATTTGTTAATTACATATTTCCTTTTATTCTATTATTTCATTTTATTTTATTAACTAATTATTACCTATATACTTTATGGACCTATGCAGTCTGAAATAAAGAAATTTTAATTTTAATTTGAATTGTAACCATATAGAAAAACATGTTTCAAAGTGTTGCCATGTTAGGTAGTGTTAGGTAGTCAATTGTTATTTTTAATCTATGTCCATTCTGCATGTATATTTAAGATTACCTACTGTATTTCTCTTTAAGTGAATGTATATTCTTTTGAGACATATTATAAAACCGTAAAAACATGTCCTTTCAACAATCTCTAATGGCCCGGTGGGCAAAGGTCCACCAGTGACGAAGGAGGTTGCGGGTTTGTTTATTTTTTTTTAGTATAATCTGCAGATATTTATTCCAAGAGTTTTGGTCGTTTTCTATTTAAAATAAATATAATATTTATCTATATAATTATATTGTATCAAGTATATCGGTTATGGGTATTAGTTGTGCCGATAACCCATTCTGTATTTAACTTGGGGCTAGATGATACTGTATGCATTTTCCAGCATTATTTATTTACCTACAAATCATAACTACTGAAAATAAACGCTTTTCATAATTCCCTGAATTTGCAAAAAATTGCCACATCTAGCGATTTGCATAACAGAGTGGCAACCCTAAGCCAAGTGTTAGACTTCCGCAAAACTAGCTCGGATGGGATTGCTTAGCATGTAGAACATGGTATCTATATCGAGTTATTAACGGAGGCAGCGTTATTGAAGATAACGAATCTACACATAGTATTAATAAATAGACTAATGAGTGTCAATATCAAAGGAGCAATCGAGGCGTGCATTTGTTTTGATATCTACATAGAGCTGACGTTACCGAAATATTTTTATATTTATAACCGTCTTTGAAAATAGGGTAGGTCTATTATATTATATAAGGATTCACCCTTTTGTGTTTGTTTTACTGTAGTTTAATGATCTCTTTACTAATCCCGAACCAAAATTGTGCTTCAACTATACCTATTCCATATGAATCATAAACGTTTGCTCGGTAAAAATATTACTAAAATTATGTTTAGGAATCTGACCCGCCTAAATATAGGCCCATGGGTATTGTATTGTATCGTATTACTTTATTAATCAAAAACTTATTCTATTCTTATTTCTACGACAGTTTAAACCTAAGGTTTGTCTAGTGTTATGAGAGGGTGAAATCTGCAAATGCATTCCTACCCTATACTACCTATACCTCGCGATTAAACGTTCCACCAGATTCCATACTCCTCTGGTATCAACAGCTCTATATCCTCCTCAACAACAGTGGTCAAAAAATCGTGCGCTCGCGCCGCCCGAAGGTCGCTCGCGCCTGAGGCCGATCGGTCACTGCAGAACAATAGGCATCTGTTGTAATTACTAGTACTTATGTTGTGCAACTGATAAGTTGGGCGATAGGACGATCGTTCAAAACGCCCAGAGCGAGTAGAAGCTTAGCTTTGAGGCGATTTAATAACGTAGTTTTCGACGGCAATGTGTAAATCAGAGTGACGTTTGGAATTACTACGGGTATGGATTGCGTGTTGTCGTAAACAGTGTAGGTACTTTGTCTAGCTTTTGTTTAGCTTAGCTTTGTCTATTTAGTCGTTAAAGATCTTATTTGACGGAATGGTAACCAACTTAATGCAGTCAAACTTACGAAGAGCTAGTTTGCACACAAAAAAAGCATATTATGCGCCCCTTATACCTCATACCTAAGTACGCGTAAGCAGTTAAGGGTTATAGTGTTAATTAATCAGAAGTGAACAATTAATTAATGGTTGCTATATTTTCGGTAATAAAATGAAAGACAACACTCATTTATATTCGATTTTCGAATTTAAACTGGTCACTGTTCAACTGCTAGAGGCAGGTGTCTGATAAACGACAGCAAGCATTAAGCATTAACGACATTAAGCTTTAATCATATGGGATTTTGCCTATAATCTCCACACTATTCCTGAGAAAGAGGATGTCAGTTCGATTACAGGATTGTTCTGCACGTACTCTCCACGCTATAGGCTTGCTGATGGGGTATTGCAGTTCAGTGGTTGATTTTTCAGCAAGTGACCCTTAGTCAGCAAATGGAGCTTAGAAGCAAAACCTAAGCTGGCACTTAAAGGTTTTTACGTTAATACTATGCCGTGAATGAGAGTTTTAAATAAAATAGTTATATATTATATACATCGTTTCAATCAATTCAATCATGTATCACTTTTTTTGCATACGTACCCACATTTGTAACTTTATCTCTCTCTTCCAATAAGTTTTCTGGAAGAGAACTCTTTTTAAGGTTAAGCTTGCCTTTGCCATTTCTTTTAAATTTCAATGTTTTTTTGTATAATTTATAGTGCAATAAAGAATTAAGAATTTACTGGAATATTAAAATGCTATAATACACTAGAGCGCTGTGAAATGTCAAATATGAAAGTCCTTTATTTCCTTGAGATTTAACAGTAAAGAAGCGAACAAGAAACCTTGTTAGATTATTTCGGATTTTGTTTTTATTCGGAACAAGCGAAGCACATACAAAATCAATTTCAGGCCACTTCCTCTGCTTTACGTGACAAAGCTTACGGAACTGTTAATCAAAAACCACAATAAAGCCATCAAATTGCGTGTCTCATAAAAAAGATTGACCGAGATCTAAATTTTCAACATTCGTTTTCGTCCCGATATCGATTTCATTGTTCGCGTCGCACACGGAAGTCGATCGAATAATTACATTCTACGTAACTCTTACGTAATCGATAAATCAATTTTGATCGACAGATTTCAGATGACTATGAAATTTGGGCTTAAACGAATTTTTCTCGAGTAGAATGTTCACGCTGAATGTTAAGTATTCGACGCCTAAGACACCCGAGCGACCTTCGAACTTTTACATTTGTATTGGTTTTTTAGCTAATAAAAAAACGCTTTTGTCATTATTAGGAAGTAATTACAGTAGTAGACAGAGCAATTAAACTCTGATGGACATATTGTGGCTAAGTATGTATTTAAAACTACCTGAAATTCTCAACTCAACATAGAAAAAACATACATCTATGTTATATTCTCGCGTATGCAAAGGTAATTTGGTGTTTTGTTATAACGAGAAATAATTTTATTTTATAATGTTTTTAAAAATCTTTTTTGCAATAACATTTGTGTATGTGGATGATTAGTTCAGTTCCTGTCACTAGCTCTTGCCCACGGCTTAGCAAGGATTCTTCCGCGACTGAACAAAGACCCTTATTTATATATGTTAAAACTATGCTTTATTTCATTTTAACATGTTCAGCTTTTTTGAGATGTACGAAATGCTCATATTTACAATTTTCACTTACAAAGAAAAGTATTTGTATTTATAAAGAATTTGATAAGTCAATTTGTCTTTTCTCGTCAAAACGTCACACAGACTAGAGTCTCATTACCTGAATCCTCATTACTGACCATATTCTAATAGACTACTCCTACAAAGTAGCTAATGATAGCAAAAAAAGCTTCTTGCTCTTCTAAATAAGGAATAGTTTCGCGTATCATGTTCAATTAAAGTATTGGTTACAAATAAGCTTCATTGGCATGCTAATTGCGTGCTGAACAATTGCAAGCTAACACTATCCAAGTGGAATCTAAATGCGATAATCGGTTTTGCTGGCTCTGCTACAACAATGGGCAAAAAGTTTACTTTGGTATGCAGTTTTGAAGTCGCCTTGGTTGATCTGCTGAGAACAAGTTCAGTTATTTGGTTTTAACTCGCGTAGGTATCGCGTTGTGCTCACGGAATAATCATTTTCTGCGAAACCTAAAAAATATTTTAGAACTAAGGGATTCGAAACAGCGTAAGGCGCCGTGGCAGACCGAGGAAGCGATGGCGTGACGAACTGGACGTCTACGACGATGCCTGGGTCCATCTGGCTCAAGACCGAGATGCGTGGAGGGAGCAGGGGGAGGCCTTTGCCCAGCTGTGGGACACACCAGGCTTAATAACTAACTAAGGGATTCGAAGAGTATGTATCGTTCTGTTGTACCATTTTTTACAGACTCTAACATTTCTTTGAGTTTCTCAAAAGAGTCTTTATTTGCTAAAAAGTTACATTTTGATCCTCATATTTATTAAATTCAATATCTTGTTCACCAATCTATCCGTCATAATAATTAACATCATCATACAAAACACAACAGTGTTATTTACTTGTCCATTCATCTAACAGGTGAAGTCGTGCAACATTGTCACCAAATTACAATAATTTACATTTAAGCCAAATAAATTTTAATCAAAGTGAACGCCCTGACTCACTCCTTTGCACCTTAAGTCGCTGATAATAGGGCTGAAAATGTCTAGTTGTTATAGGTGTCGCAATAATTTGGTCTACAAAGCAAGAGCGAATGTGTAGGTACGGTTTATCTGGGCACGCGCAGCCGGTCCACAAATTGTGCTTAGATCTTTACTTACAGTGCGGAGATAGTATACATGCGTCACGATACTGGACGGCTCTAAGAATTCTAAGATGGCATTCTGCTAATTGTTGTTCAGGTAAAACGAATAAAAGCTAAGGTAATGACGACTTCATAGAATTGCTTGCTTGCTGAACTATATGGCGCTGTATAAATACTCAAAATAAGAAAATTCATGACTGGAATGTTAGATTATTGTCTCGGCAGGCCAATTTATTGAATACCGAACTTCTTAGCACTATGCGCAAAAAAAAATATTAACTACATTTTCGATTAATGTTTTATAAACTACGAGATATATATTATAAACCTTTATATAGAGGTAGTAGAATGGTAAATGGATATAGATCAGTTGAACTACCTGTAGATTGGTTGCAACAGTCAATTGTTTCAGTTCTCAATACGTGTTCTCTTTTGGTTCTATTTTATAAATGTAAAAAATGTTGTTAGTAAAATGATTTAATGAGAAAAACCTATTAACACTCTTATCTAAATGTTGCCAGGTAGCCTGTCAATGTAATCTTTTACTCTTATTAACATCAGGCAGTATACCAATTACATAATATCCTGCCGATTAAAATCCACGACTCAGGTGTACAGAAATCCAGTCCTCTTACTTGTCAAATCGAATCACTTGCCGAGTATAAATCCTGACAATGATGACAGCAACTGGTTTTGCTGATTTTGACAGTTTGTTATAATTACGTATCTTACGCCCGAATACTTTAACGCAATTCTTGACTTGACTTGACTTCTTCGATATGGCAATATGTGTCTGATTTGCCACTTTTCTGCCCACTGGCAAACCGGACACTTCCAAATGTCTTAGTCATGGAATGGAGGCAATTTACAAATAATAATATGAGCAGTAATTTTTGAAAAACACCAATCAGATTTTTACCACACAAAAAATAGCTATAAAATTAAAAATGATGAGCTATAAAAGAAAAAATCATAATTAAATTAAATTGCTTAACGCAATTCTGATTTAACCGCGTCTCACTCAAGTCTCAAGTCGTGAGTTTTTGACGGTATTCAATGGAAATGTGTCAAAAACGTCGCTTGAGACGTGGTTGAATCTGAGAAGCTGTGAGTATTTGGCGGTAAGTATATTTCTTGGTTCTAGTCTAACTACATTATAGATATCAGATTTCAATAACTTTATTTCTAAATAAGCACTTACACCATGCAGTAAATTATTATAAAATAAGAAATGAGGTGTCCTTCACATTCTTTTTTACTTAATTATTTTAGCGGAAGAAGTGAAAAAGGAATCACTTGTACATTCTCATATAGAGTCTGGATTCTCTTAAACCGCTCATAAATGGTTAGCAAAGGCTCTGTGATATGTTTTCATTTACAATATTAAAAAAAAAACAGTTCGCATGATTTTCAAGACAGCTACTTATAGCTGTTGAATACCTGACAATGATGATAAATGCTAGTTACTACAATGGTGATAAATGTTAATACTAGTCCGCGGATGGACATACGCCCCATGAGGCGTCATAGAGCCCTGTTCAGAAATATAACGTTGAAATATTGATATACCCTTCATGTATAGCTCTCAGGCGCGGCGTAGTCAGTCATTGATGCGCATGATTAGTGAATCGCGCGGTTACAACTGCATACCGCGCCATACAAAACAAAAGACGATGACACCGCCTGTGCCTGTTGCGAACTATCGTAGGTGCGTGTTTTAATTTTAATATTAGAGAAGTCTAGTGTCCAGAATAAAACCATTATAACTGGTTTTTATACTAATATATCTATGTATTTCCTAAAAATGTCAGCCATAAGGAAAAGTGCCCAGAAAGCTGGCAGCAATGCCACGTTGGATGGCTATGCTATTTGTTAGGTCTTTTTATTGTGTATGCCTAATCTAATAAACCAAAATGAGAAAAAACTTTATTATTTTTATCAATAAGCGCTATCTATGTATTGAGCATCGATCAAAGTATTTCTCGGTCAAAATAAACAGCTTATAAATAACCAGCATATTTTTATACACAGGAAGCTTTGTTCTCCTAGATCAGAACGTAATAACTCTGTAATCAGATATTATTAAAACACTTTTAATTTTGTTCTGACCTTCAGCCGCTCAGAGAAAACGACAGGCAGATCGTCGATCGAGATCTGAGTATACCTGAGCATACCTACTGTGCAAGTACTGTTGCTCACAAAAGTTGTACTGCGAGCTTTTTGTTTTTATTCGCGCCTGTGGAAATTATCGTTGGATTTGTGATAAAGTCAGGATTGGTGGCGTAGTGGGAATATGTGTATCACAATGAATGCGTTAAAAACTTTCTATAAGGCGCACTATTGCGAATTTTATTTTGCCTAATCATTTCGGAGATTGATTAGGCAAAATAACATTATATGGGTATTATATACATATGTATATTATATAATTGTATTATAGTATATTAGCCAGCGTCCTGGGAACGCTTCCGACTGTTATTGATATGGATCAGTTACACTTCTTTTAAATTGTTTGGAACAGTCTGCATTTAGTTTATTTGTTCCAATTGTAAATACTAGGTTAGTTTGGTTCTGTTATTAATTGTAATTTTCTTTGTTAATAGATTTTTATATTACTTATGTTTAACGATACTAGCCAGCTTGTTGATTCAGATGATTCATCAATATATCACTAAACTATTTTTGCCCATTTTTTTATTTCTTGACAAGAAATATTAAACATAAGAAGATGAGTGGCGAAAATATTGTGAGCAGACTCACGAATCTACCAAACTTAACTGAAAACAGGATGACATCCTGTTTTCAGTTAAGTTTGTACTAACCTAAGGAACACATTGTGTTCCTTAGGTTAGTATGTATGCAATTGAATGCATAGATATATGTATGCAATTGAATGCATAGATATATAGATGAGCACAAGCTCACAAGCGCTTTAGGTATACCTCTTTAAATAATTATTGAAATGTATCTTAATCATAATAAACTTAGATTTAGATAGGCTAAACAAACATGTATTAGACAAAACCACTAGTACATATATACACATACAACATGTATGTGATATATGAATGTACTAGTTGTTTTTTTTTCACTTCCCCCACAAATGGACAAAAGTATTTGTGAAGAGAAAATCAATAACACCTTATTTCTTATTTTATAGCAATCTACTGTATGAAATTTGATTTGTGTTTATATTGTAAGCCTAAAGGAGAAGTTATTGTAATCTGAAATCTGAAAATCTGTTAGGCAAATGAAAAAAATTAACGGGTTCAAACAGGTTGTATCACGAAAGTCTGATTACGGTAGTAGTATATTATATGATTAGGTAGTATAATACAATGTAAAATAATCTAAACCATTTGTTGTTGAATGTACCTCCTTCATTCAATCTCAGGCTGAAGGCTATTACATTGGCTGCGATTTGGCACGTGCGCCGAACAAAAACGTTTTGCTCCGTCCAACTGCATTATCTAAATAACTACAGTTCAAAGTTTACTTTGGCAGTTTGTAAACTTAAATCGCAACGATAGTTTATCTTTGCTTAAGCTGAAGTTAAACTGGCTTTTGCGTGCATTTTAATCAAACCTCCGTTGCTCTTTATTATCCCTTAACTTTTGAATTCACAGAAGCAAACTAAAGTTCGCGTTGTCACACCCTCGTACCTCGGACCCTGCGCTTGGACCCTCTCCCCGATCGTTTCAGTTTGCCGTCTCATGGAATTACGAGATGCAGGGAATTTAGAGTGTACCTGTGTCGCACGTGGGGATTATGGGCAATAACCCCCAGATGAAATAACGCCACCTATGGCGCGCATTAGGGGAGGCCTATGTCCAGCAGTGGACTTATATAGGCTGATGTTGTTGTTGTTGTTGTTGTGTGTCGCACACCCTAGTGACTATGTTCAGCTTACATGATTTGACTCCGTTGAAATTGGCTGGGAATAAAAATAATTATGTGAGCCATGGTTATAATGTCCTACATCATTATGACATCGTGTTATAATAATGTAACAATTAGTTTGACTGCGAATGTTCAAACTTAATAAACAGTCACCGTAGGCGGAATTGGCTGGGTAGACATCAAGATCATCTTTTGATCAATATTTTTACGTCGTCTTCGGTGATGAACCGATGGTCTTGTTTCGTATATATTGACGATACCGTCAGATTTTCTGTGAATTGGACTTTGACGTGATTGGATTGGACGTCTTAAAAAGCGATGAACGATTTCGCATCAAATAAAACAAATTATGTAAGTAACACCTACGTACTTTTAATTTCATCGAACTTGTTAAAAACGGCATGACGACAGTGCAAGTGACCTTTGTTATTTTTATGCATAATAAATTAAAAAAACCCCTCAAAGTTAGCCCCAATTGCACTTTGTAATTACGATCTTGAGCAAGGTTGCTAAATGAGAGCAAAGTTGAAGTAAAATGTTAACTTTTTATGAGAGCAGAGAACGGCCTTAGGACTGTAGGCAATCTTTCACTGGGTACTTAGTAACAACCGAAAGTGGTGTTGCAAACATGACTTGGTGCACGTAGGTATTTTGCCTTCATACAATTAAATACAAAATAGATTTAGATTGATTTATAACATATTCGTCCCTAGTTTTCGTCATTTAAAAGTGTTTATGCGTCCCGCAAGATTGCTTGCAACAGTCTGCAGAAAGTCCAATTGTAAATAATAGTTCTAATTTGGTTTTGTTATTTTCTTTGTTATTAGACTAAGTTTGTTATCCAAATAGTAAATACAATCACTATAATTATGAAAAAATCAATATAATCTGATTAAAAGAAATTTCGTTGGTACAATAAATAGATAATTTTTCTAGTTTGAACTCCTCAATTCGTTCTAGAAATCAACTTAGATATGAAGATTCGATAAGATATATTATGGGTAATGGTTTATTTTGAACCACAGACACACGCACAAAATAAACAAAATAAAAAAAAATCAGACAACTGCAGAAGCTCATAGCGGCCTTACTGCTATGAGAATTCTATATGTATCAAATAATTAAGCTGTGATTAGATTTTTATAAGTAGGTACGCCATAGATTTTACGTATACAAAAAAGTTATACCATTGTTATTCAGACCTTAACCCTTCCTGCGATAATAAATTAAGCTTGCTTCCTGCAGAATAAAATGCACAAAATAAACGCAAAAAAATAGCAACTCATTCAACCAATTACAATCCTTATTGATATGCTAAATAATGAACAGCTAATACGATGTTAAACGTCTGAGTTGACTCCATATTTTTGTCTACAAGTAGATTTCTAAAGATACTGCATATTGAGTAATTGGTCCTTATAAATAAGCAATCGATGTTGTCTTTGCAAAATACTTCCAATATCATGTTCAGTTTTAAATAATTAAATCAGGCTTTTTCTTATCCAAGGATCTAGCGGACCGGTCGGATCACATTATACGTTCACAAGTAAATAAGTACACTCCTCCTTTTGTTTTTGTATAAAATCATACTCTATTCCTCGTTTCAGGCCAACGGGTAGCCGCCCCAATATGTGATTGTATTTGTATCCCGTTAAACGACGGGGTCGGCACTACCGGAGTCTTTAAAATATTTTTTCCCGATAGGCCCCGTTAACGGCACAGGACCCCGGTCGGGGTGGAAACAAAAACATTGAATTTAAAAGATTTTTTCTGCTCATAACAAATAATCCATAGATCATAGTAATCTGAATAAAAAATATTTTTTGTGAGTTGTTTTTTTTATGCAAGTTATATATGTATTTATCTATTGTATGCTGGTACTGTTTAATGCAAAAATCAATACATCAGTATATAAGGCCGCCCTTTATACTTCCTTTACTTTAAGCACGTCTGTTTGTAATGATTTGTTAATGTTTTCTATCTTTGTGACCACACAAAGAAAGAAAACATTACAAATGTACAAACTAAAATATACCAATAATAAATTATTTTCTATCTATCTGTATGTTCTATCTATCTTCTTTCTTCAACTGTAAATTATTATTCATCTGTTATTTTTTTTCTGTGGAAACTTATAATTAGCCGTAAGTTATACATTGTTTTGTTTATATATTTACCTAGCTGTTAGTTTTCCTAAAATTGTAAAATAAATAAATAAAATGTAGATTAGATTTGTAGTAACAGTGGCAACGATCGATATTTCCTAGAAAGCTACGCTTTGATGTTGCAAATTGTTTACTTCACTCGGATAGCCGTAATTTAGTGGGTTCAGAGGCCAAATTGAAAAGAAGGCTTTCTCCAAAGCACTCTATGGGCGTGATCACAACCTTTGGTAATTTTAACATTATAATATACTGGTATATCCACAGAGCAACACGGGCCTCCGGTGGACCGGTATATCAGGTGATATCTAGTCAGTTTGGTGAATTACTAGAATCTAGAAAAATACGCATAAAATAGGTTTATTATGTCGACGTCAGTGTAGCATTCGGCTAAGCCCAACGTTACGCGAGGTTTACATGCAGAACTTGTAGGAACATGCTTTCTACGAAATACGTTGCTCTGGTGCTAGAGATTTGTAAACAATCAATAGATTTTTCATCTAACAACATAAATACAACAATCATTGTACATATATATAGATTAGGAGATGAGCTTTTATTTCTGATGACTCTATTATAAGAAGGGCATAAGCTTCATTTCGTATTTTTCACAGCTCCGTTACCCTCACCAATGCCTGCCAAGCTTGGTGATTGAGGCACAACTCCTTCGTTTGGGTTAGGACTATTCAGCAGTGGACATCTACGAGTGGACATAATGTAACATTATGTCCACTCTTAGATGTCCACTGCATTGCATTGCAAGCTATAACATTGTTATAGCTGATGGCTGACACTGAAAACTCTACAGCAAGGTGTTTTACCTAAGTGAAGTAAAAAAATACTATTTTAGTGTTCTATGGCTAACCACCAGATGGCAATAGTACCATCGACATTAAATATGGTCATGGCCATGACAAAAAGCTACGTAGTTATGTATGACTATATCCATATAATCAGTGGTTACTAAAACAAAGAATGCAAAACGTGCGGTACTAAATCTTATTAAATTACTTACTACAATTAAGCAGGTATTACATCCTTGCACTGCAGGCAAAAACCTCATAATTCTCTAAAATGACGTCAGCAATCTGACCCGGAGCAAAGACCAAAAGGCTGTACGCACTGGTGTTTTAGACACGCAATTAAATAAAAAAATCATTTGTTTCAGACCCACATTAATCCATAGAATTATTAATAAATTTAGAATGACACAAAATTAAAACACATTTTCTAGATAAAAAATAAATTACAAAGCTCTACACGCAGCTGTAACTTTGTGAAGCTTGGGTTGCATGCATACCTGCTACCTTGATCAACATAGAATTTTATTTATGAAACGTTATAAAAACACAGTCCATCACTAACAATAACGTTTAATTGTACACTCTGTGCTGTAAACGTTCGAAGAGCAACAACAATCAGTATTAGTAAAATTTATTTATTATTTTGTTTCTGAGTATTCATGATATGATAATAATAATATGTTTTAAGTTATCCTTGGTTGTAAATTTGCATTTAGGAAAGAGGGTTTCTTCCTTGTCTACAGGTGAAAGTGAACAAGGGGTTTTCGTCATGATCACCACGCTTCACAAAGTATTGGTGTAAAAATATACAGGGAGCTGCTGTCTTGCTTCTGGCCGGTTACAGCTGCAGCGCATTATGCATTTGGCTTTTTAAAAAAGAGTAGAAACGTGGCGATTTATCCACTAGTGCGTACAACCTTAACGTCCAAAGCTACTTCACCGATGCAGTTTTAAAAAGATAGATTACTACAACAATAAGAGGCGTGGTTACATGATGCAGAGATACCGCGACCTCCACTCTCCGGCCTCGCTCCCGTCTGAATCATGCCTTTCCGCGTTTAATTAGATCGTGAATAACTGCCCTAAAAAGCCTTTGTTGAGCTTCGACGTTCTGAACAAGAAATGCGAAGTCACCTATCAACTTAGTGTCAAACGCAGGGTCAAATCTTGAAGTTGAAGGAACAACAAACGAGCGAATAGCACTTTTCGATTCCCATTTCTAGTTACCACTGTAGAAAAGTTCTAAGCTTTTTGATTTGAACCTCATGATTTAGGTACTTAATCATATTGGCCGGCTGTGTTTTGGAATACACTTTGTGTACTTTATTAATGTCATACGCACATAGCTGGCACCGGCCGTCGTCGTACCAGAAATCTGGCTAGGACATCGTCCTCGACTTTCATTTCTGATCAAATAGTCTTCTAATACCCATAACACAAGCACTTCTTAGCTTGGGGCTAGATGATGCTGTGTGCATTGTCCAGCATTATTTATTTATTCATAGATCAATGAAGTCATTTGTGAGTATAAATTACAGGCAGAAATCGGCAAGTCTTTCAATATGTTAGCTAAGCACATTACTGTAGTTAAGGATAATGATTGACAACGAAGAATTAGGTTTAGATTCCTTTATTACCTCAACAAAGTGAAAGTGAAGTGTCTTTAAGTAGCTTAAGTAGTTTTCCTAAAATTGTATTAAATATAATAAAAACAAATCTTTAGCATTTCAACTAAAACATAAAGTGCAATTTGTTAGCATAGTTGACCATAGAATGCAATGACATTTCGCAATCGTCTCAAAAATAACTAGTTCGTTTGCGCGTGCGCGAATAGGCGCAGTCACGCCCGGTGCACCCGGTGCAACCTATTGCATCTGACAGAGGACTGCGACGAAACCATTTTGATACTTTGAATCTGTTATCTGTGCTTTGAATACATAAAAGTAGAGAACTACAAGACCATTTTGATACTTTGAATACATTATATGTAGAAAACGACAAGACTATTTGATACTTTTAATATTTAGATGCAGGTATTTAAAATTCCCAGACATGTTTGACTTTCTATGGTTAACTTTGGTCTTTTATATTTCTTAATTCGATTTTTTCATTTTATGTTAGAAGCGACGTGTGACCCTAGAGCTGGTCAGTATCTGGCGAGGCGCATCAGTATTGCCATACAGCGAGGCAATGCAGCCAACATCTTGGGTACACTTCCAACTGGTATTGATATGGGTCAGTTGAGCCGCCTGTAGTTTTTATGCAACAGTCTATAGATAGCTCAGCGTGGTTTAGTAGCTTGAGTAAGTTGGGAAAAGGTTTATATTGATTTAATTAAGAAGATATTTTTGCAATTAATAAAAACTCAGTATAAAACGTGATATTAAATTTATTTTTTTGAAAAAATGCCACCCATGTTCCTAATAACGTAGAGAGACTTTTGGGTTCTTGCAAAACACGTGAGGCATACGTGTTTTGCAAGAACCCAAAAAGTCTTACCTCATTTTGGAATGTATAACATTCCAGATTCCAATTCATAAAAACAAAAAAATCGTTCCAAAATTAAAATCAAGTAACGGATACCTTGCTTTATGGGATCATAAAACAGCTAAGAACAGAGCACTCCTTCACTTAACCCAATAACGGCAGCAATCACGGCATTACCTGACGAAATTACGGGGTCATCTATCCGGGCACTAATTGAGACAGTTTAGTTCAAGACACTGGCCGGCACTGGCATCCGTAAATTGGACGTTTAAGGTGAAAGTCAGGGCATCTTGGCCCTATGTGGAAATGTTAAAGTTCACTCTAGCTCCCGTCATGTTGCGATTGCTCGCTCCGGGGTGCATGCTGTAGTTTTGCTGGTAGTTACGGTAAGGACGTTGATTTCAGACGTAAAGATAAATTGTTATTTGTAATTGATTCTGAACTAAAAATGTGAATGTGGAATTGTTTGGTTTATTTTATGAAAAAATGTATTATGTCGATTAAGTTGGCAAAAACACTAACTAACTAATTAAAAATGTTGTCGTGTCGTTCCTTTTTTACAGGTACCGATTCTCTTGTTATATAAAGTTAATAATTAATAAAAAATGCTGGAAAATCCACACGGCATCATCTATGCCACTTATACATAAGTGAAATAAATATGGAACGACGAAATAAAGGAGTCGGTAGATGTAGGAGGCATTTGTTCAACATTACATGTTGGTAATAAGTTTTACACATATAGGGAATTTATATTTAAAATACATTCATAATAAGTAACTTATAATAAAGTTGAAGGAAGTTATTTCAATATAATTATTAGGAAAAATAAACAGCAACTAGATAACGCAAAGATAATAGTTCTGCATTGCGATGTATTTTTTATTGGCTACTAGATTGAGCGTTCATAAGGTTATTAGTAATTTCATATAATGATTCTAAATAAATGATTATACATCTTTTTATAGTTACTTATTGGATTGAAAATCGTGCAAAAACAAAGGTGGTAAACTTGATAATAATATATTTAAAGTCTTTATAACCTTGGTAATTATCCAGTTCATCTAAATGTTTTGAGATAATTGTTTAGATGAGATAAAAAGTGCAATATCTCTTTAAACTTTTAATATTTCTTTTAACGGTTCTATTTATAAGTAAAAGATGGCGAAGATATCAATAATACAATTAATTAATTTGTTTTGTTTGCTTTGTTTTTGTTTATGGTTCATTTATTAACTTTACTAGTACATTACATATACAAATCTAGGTATATTTGTGTCCACAAGGGCTACCGCCGAGAAGCTACAACACTGCTATACAGTTTGGCAGAAACTTTACAATGAATTATACTTAATTTTGTATCGTAAATAAATAAATAAAAATACATAATAAGAAATTGAGAATATGTCATCGCATTCAAATAAGAAAACATTAACGCGAGTTCCCCAATACCACGAACAGTTCAAAATGGTGTAGTGTCCATGCAATCTGATTTACGCCCCGTTCTATTCTTGAAGTCAGTGTCTGTCCAATATAAAGTAAGCTTGCCTTTTTAGGAATGATAATTCTAGCGGATATTATTCATAGCTAGTGTCAATGTAAATTCCTTTACGAGACATCAATAGATACTGACCAGCTCTAGGGTCTCTAGGGTTCTGTGGACTGCGTGACTGAATCAGACGTGCATCGAGCGATACGTCGTCTTAAGGCTTCATCTGCTACGGGGCCCGATGGTATTCCTCCTTTTCTGGTGAAAGATTGTTTGCATGCATTAGTAGAGCCATTGCTTTTTCTATTTAACAGCTCTTTGACTAGTTGCCGATACCCAGTTCGCTGGAAGGTATCAAGGGTAACACCGGTCCCGAAGATTAGTGGATCCACTGAAGTGAGCAACTTCAGACCGATAGCCGTTCTTTCCGTGTTTGCTAAGGTATTTGAGTCAATTTTAAATTTTCATCTCACTTGCCAAATAAATTCTTCTCTAGATGATTCACAGCATGGCTTTCGTAAGGCAAGATCAACAGTTACGAATCATGCAGCCTACATATATTTTATTTCAAATGAAATGGATGATGGACGGCAAGTAGATTCTGTCTATCTTGACTTTCGACGTGCATTCGACACGGTTCATAATGACATCCTTTTGGTCAAGCTTTCTGCTATCGGAGCTTCTCCCCGACTGCTAAGGTTTTTTGCAGACTACTTGAGCGACCGCAGACAGTATGTTCAGCTTAAAAACTACAGATCTCAGGAGTTCTACACAAGATCAGGCGTGAGTCAAGGCAGTACGCTCGGACCTACCCTTTTTTTAGCCATGATTAATGATCTTCCCGCAGCTTTACGTGGTTCTAAGTGTCTGATGTTTGCCGATGATCTCAAATTGTATAAATCAGTCACGGATGAGTCCGATTGTGTTGAGCTACAGCGAGATATTGACTCTTTGGACCGGTGGAGCCAACAAAATAAACTGTCATTCAATGTGGCGAAATGTAAGGTGATGACAATTCACTAGACTCCAAACTCCCAATATTCACAATTACTCTCTCGGACCTGACATAATGGAGAGAGTAGATTCCATACGTGATTTGGGCTTGATGGAGGATACGCGCCTTAACTTTCGTCAGCATATCATCGGGATGTGCAAAACCACTAATAGAACTCTGGGATTCATAATGAGAACTGCTTCGCATTTTAAGGATGTACGGGTAGCGATCATGCTTTATAATGCATTTGTCAGAAGCAAGTTGGAGTTTAGTGCTATTAGTTGGGATCCACGGGAGGCCAAGTATACCATAATGATAGAGAGACTGCAGCGTAAGTTTGCCAGGTATCTGTATAAACGAATTTATGGGTATTATCCGTATCTTTTTCCTTCTCTTTTTGTTACCGGTATGGTTGGTCTGGATACACTAAGGTTGAGACGCAAACTGCATTTAGCTATGCACTACTGTCTAGTTCTTCGCAACAGAGTGGATAATCCTGTGATACTGAATACAGTTACCCTTTACGTCCCAAATAACTATATAAGAACGGGACGCAGGTTCCATCGGCTCTTTGCTCTACAAGCAGCGCGTACGCGACACGCCGGTAACGCTCCTACGCTCAGAGCACTCGCACTACTCAACGATTTCTTACAAAAGTTCCAACATGTGGACATATTTAATGATAGTTTAAGCCTTATCTACCTAAATTTAAGATCATACCTTACTTTTAAATAAATTATCTGTTCTTGCCTACCTATTTGTACCTACTCGTGTTTTCAATTTGTTCTTGTTAATAGATATTGTATTTTGTTTTTATATATTCTGTCTTTTTTAAGTCTTGTAGTTAGTGTTTTGGTGTTAGACTGTAAGCTAACTGCTGTATTTTATAAATAAATAAATAAATAAATAAATCAATGTTATTTTAGGCATGTTTATTAAGAGTGGTTTGTAAAAACGCGATTTAGTTTGTCGTTCAGACTATGTATATTACGATTGAAGTCCCTTATTTCAAATAATATATCCTAACCTACCTCTATAAATATTGCCGGACAATCCACAGAGCATCATCTAGCCCCAAGCTTAGCAGAGCTTGTGTTATGCGTACTAGATGACTGATATACAATAATTATGTATTATTTATTACATATTTGTCCCGAGGCGCGATCGAGCCCGCAATCTCCTGCGTCGCAGGCGGGCCTTCGCCCACCGCGCCACAGACAGGTCGTCGAAATGTTTTGACCTCTTATCAATGTAGGTATTATACCATGATTATACAATATTATACATACCTTATCTAAATGTTATAATAAAAATTAACCTAGCAACCAGTTCAAACAAGCGAAGCGTCTGGCCGAAGCGACGCGTGACCCTGGAACTGATGCGTATCTGGCGCAGCGCGTCAGCATTGCCATACTGCCGCAATGCAGCTAGCATCTTGGGATGTTTCCGGTGTTGATACGGATAAGTTAAGCTAACTGTAGATTGTTTGCAACAGTCTGCAGCTAGCTCAACATCAACATCATCACCAGCCTATAACAGTCCACTGCTGGACATAGGCCTCCCCTAATGATCGCCATAGATGACCTTATTCATCAATTGAGGGTAATTGCCCCCCGGTGTGTTTCCCTTAGTCGCCTCTTAGATCATCCACGGGGAGAGTTGGAGTGGTGAAGGAGAGTTGCAACTCTCCTTCACCACTTCAACTCAAACTCCAACAAACCAACCCACCAACCATGGTTGGTGGGTTGGTTCTATGCCGGCACCACACGCAGCTACCTCAAGTCAAATTAATTGCAATTTTTACCACCAGTGCAAAGTGAAATAATCGCTTGGTGACAGAAATAGAAATCTATTTGAATAATTTAAATGAAAAATCCAAATTACGATATCACATGCAATCGAAATTACTTGTTAATAATCAAGCACACAAAACATTGAATGATAGATTTATACCGTACAAATAATCATTTAAATTGGATTTATTTAAGAATTAACATTTGTATAACATGCGGCACATTAACAAATAACTTCGAATTCAATTACTCCCACCTAATAAACAAATATCACAGCGACTAGTTTTTGAGTGCGAGTGCGATTACATTAAAAGCCACCATCTGACAAAAGTAAAATAAACAAGATTGTCTTTGAGTAAATAAATAAGAATAAAATAATTTAATGGCACTAACGGGCTTCCAGTGGTCAGAAATAAACAAAAAATAAATAATGTATTAAAATGTAAGCCCGAAAGCCACAAAATGGCCTCTGTCTCAGCATGAGTTGGTTGCTAGTAAGCAATCAACGCTGGTCTCCGGTAGAGCCATTTGTTGGCGTAACGGATAATCTGCAGTTATATGACAAATCCTTTGTGGATATAATAAGCTCTACCAAAGGACCCTGCCTCAGGTTTTTTTTCGAATGGACTATAATGAAGATTATAGGAAAAATTGTTCGGGGGAAGAAATCCTTTTCACTGAACCTAACATACCTGACATCCTACCGACATACATACAAGTAAGTTGAAGGAGAAACGGGTAGACAAAAAAAGAAATTTAAGTAAGAAATTAAAAAAAATTATAAATTGTAATAAGTGTATTAGCCATCTAGTACCCACACAAGCTCTGCTTAGCTTGCGCCTTGATGATGCTGCGTGGATTGCTTAGCATTTTATTTATTTCCACTAAACAAAAGACTAGATCTGCCACACCCTACTTCTTTTTATAAACTCTTCCTTTTGTTATTTTCGTCAAACGGTCAGACAAACATACATCTCTGTTTATATATAAGAAGAGCAAACAGCTACATCTCGCTCATCGCAATCGATTTGATTACTCGGTCATAAATCGTTAATTGCCGAGACCTTTGAATGCCAAGGCTTTGCAAAATTAGCAATTGTCTATGACAGTATGTAATTTGAATAAATCTTGTGACATGTATGTAATCTGCTTGTTCTGGTAATGTAGACAAGATATTATCTATCATCATCATCGTCAGCCAATATCAGTCTACTGCTGAACATAGGAGTGGATATGGGATATGAACGCCACAGATGGTTTTATTTATTTATTTACAAATTTATGATTTGGGGGTTCCATAATCCCCACGATAAGCAATCCAGTTGAGATCTATACTAGTATTATAAAGAGATATGCTTTGATTAATTGTTTGTTTGAATCGAAAATGCTCCAAAACTACTGGACAGATTAAAAAAATCTTTCACAATTTGAATTCTATAGTATCCCAGATGAACCTAGACTAATAACTAATTCGAAAAATATAAAGTATCGTATGCAAATTTAAATATTTAACCCAACATGTTAATGTCCGTGCGACACATTTATCGAATTTTAAAATCTAAGCAAATACTTAAATTGCTTTTGTATTTAACTAATAAATTTAAAAAAAAATACGACGAAGTTAAACTGACTGAATAAACTACAAATCATAGATAGACTGAGCGAGGGAATATATCAAGAAAGTCAAAAGTACCTTTTTAGTTAAATTTATTTATGATTAAAATATAATAAATTCATAATCATTGCACGTCCAATAGGGCAGAATACATTGTAACATTCAATTACACTCTAAGAACTATTATGATATGTATTTCTTGCAATAAATTATTTGATTTGATTTGATTTTGATTTGATTATAAACAGAACTAATTTCCTTCCGGCTCTTAGAAATATCTTGAGAAAGTCAAACCAGCGCTGGGTTGCCAGTTAGTCTTGGGCAGGAATGGTGATACGGATTTGGAAAATCCAGCGTTTAAGTCCAGGGACGAGTCCCGACCTCGGAACACGTTGAACTTGCCCATCGCCGAGTAATCGGTCTTGTCAAAGAGGGGAGTGCGAGCCACATCGATACCAGCTCCAATTTTGTTCCTGAAAAATATTATAGATTTTATTTGTATTCAATACATACTTCAGATTCAGATTCAATAACTTTCTTTCTTTAGGCTTACAAAATAAGCACTTGGACAATACTCGACTTGTGTCCCGAGAGCTGGTCTGTATTAGTTACTTATTATGTTACTTACTTGTACATATATTCAGCGCCTCCTCCATACGTGTTGAAGTTGGGCACTTGGGCAGCATGCGGCATGGTGCGGGCAATGAAGGCATTGGCATCGACTTTGTGATTTCCATTGTTGAAGAGGTTCACGTTGGCTGCTGCCATGTTTCTATCCGCGTTTGGCAGCTGAGAGTGTGTCAGCATCAAAGAGTGGCCGTTGCTGAAAGAAAAACAGTTACATAAGAAATAATTCAACCTAGAGCTCGACTTTTTTCATGGCTCAGTGGGCGAAGGTCTGCCGACGCATGAGATTGAGGGTTCAATTCCCGCCTCCTGACAAATGTTTTTAGGATCTTCAGATATTTGTTCGGATGTTCTAGTCGCTTTCTATTGATAGGTAAATTAAAAAATATCTATCAGTGTAACACATTTTGTTAAGTACACCAGGCATCTAGTATCTCTAACACAAGCTTTAATGCTGTGTGGATTATTCAGCATTATATATTTGTTTATTAGAGATAATCAGAGAACCAATTTTACCCTGTTTTCCCCATCAAACAGTTAATATTTCTATGTTTATTGTAAACTATGGTATGTTTTGAATGATTAAGATAACTACGTTTCAAAGAACAACATTCAGTTGAAGACTTACACATTATCCAAAGCCACTCCAGCAGTCTTCCCGAAAACTTGCTGGTTCCTATCCAAGTTGAGCCCCCCTATGGCACTGAGCGCGTTCTTGTCACCACCCGCCAACGGCAACTTGAAGTTAGCTCCAGACGTCCCATCAGGGTTGTTTGTGAGAACACCGTGAAGTTGGCCATTCGTTAGGGGCAGAAGGCAGACCAAAGCGTTGGTGGCAAACAGTATGGTAAAAATGGACATGGTGATAAGATAATTGAGGTGTCTTTAGAGAGGACTGTACTAGAGAGACAGATGGATGTCGAATGTCTCTGTATAGCGTTGGAGCAGCTTTTATTCAGATGTTTTGTTTGATAGTCCCGAAGAAATCCCCGGGCCGGTGAAGTCCTGTGACCCGTCTGATTGCACACACACTAACGAAACTAATAAAGATAAGTACACGCGTATAAGTATATATGTAAAGTATATGCTCTGAAGAGATGATAGCAATTTAGCATTTTCCTTATTTAGGTTAGTTTGTTATCGTGGTTGGTTGTTTTGTGGTTGAAGGGGATTTACTTATTAACTAGGCAAGGAATTATATTCTTTTAAGATAAATAATACGAACAGTTTTGAATATTTTTATTTATGCAAGACTGATGTTGTTTATATTGTCCAAAATATATATTTAAGGCGAGGATTCCCGAATTTCGGGATTTTTAACTGGCCGTACCTCAATAACTAAAAGGCTTATAGTTTTGAAATTCATACATATTATAGTTGAGGATATTTTCTAGTAGGTTGGTGATATTTCACCCGATAGAAAAAAATTACAAAGTTACGTCTAAATGAAACTTTGAATTTTATCAGTGAGAATAGAAAAATGAACAAAATGACATAAAATGTATACCAAAACATTGCAAATGTTATTACGCAGTGCATCGCTAGAAAATATTTATTTTTATATGACATACAAATATTTTTCAAAACATGTAAATATGAACAAAATCGTGCCTGCGCGCCGTCTCGCTCACACTCGCCAAGGGGCGCCGCCATTGAGAGAGCTCATGTCGGGAATCCTCGCCTTAAGACGCCGTATAAAGACAATATTTAGGTATTAGAAGTATTAATTAGTAGTCCGTAGCGCTTGACAAATTAAGTTGAAAATGGTGATGCGTTTGATTTAGTTGCATCTCTTGTTCGACAATGTCAACATTATTAATCGGTTTTAATTTATTTTAAAAATAAATACACCAGTTAGTTAAAATCTTTATACATATTCTAGATGATAAAATTACCTTTCTTACAGTATCAAAATTATAAAATTTTATCACTCAAAATATTGAGCATTTCGAGACGAAAAATTATTTTCGTGTCCTTTCTTGCGATATTTTTTTCAAGTTCCTAGATGGTTTTTATGAAATATTTTTGTATAAGTCTTTTTTCCTTAGACTTGACTATATACTGTATTTTTTTTGGGCTTGTAATATGTCACAGTACGCCTAACTGTGCGACGAAAATATGGACGTTTTACGGTTTCTGTGTTTGGGCAGCGCCTTAACCTCTAGTGTTATAATAATGATAATAATGATAATGTTAATAAAACACTAGAACGGACCGATGCAAATTTGCACATGTTGTTTCTATGGAAACGTTTAAGGTAATTTATATATTCATTTAAACCTATTCAGTAGTTTTGGCTTGAAAATTTTAAGAATTAATAAATACATCGAAACCTTTGCATTGATCAACTTAAATCTGGCAGAGACTGTCCTTAATAAAATACTTCATCTAAATCCTACATAGGTACTGGTGCACTGACGCAAAAATCAAATATAACAGGGTAAATAATCACAGCTTAAAAGTATTATCGTTATAATCACACATTATTAACTCTTTTTGTTTAAGAGTAGTTCGAGACAATCACCAACCGTTGTAATATTGTCCTCCAATAAACTTGTCACCATTTGTATATAATCATCGCGATCTATAGCGGTCTGCTTTCGATTTTGGTTAGTATTTCTTTGTATAATTTTTATATGGATATCTTTTAATTCATTATTGAGTTTCTGAATAAACTCGAAAAGCAAACGGGGCTTTCTTTTTTCGATTTTTGAAATACGACGAGTGGCGGCCAGCCGGCTTATCAGTGCAACGCAGGTAGCTACGGGTAACCAGACTAACCAGATAGGTAGTAAATGTGATTTTAAAATTTTAAGCGTTTGTCACTTCTGTTTTATTTATCTATATCGATGGTTTTACTTGTTCAAGATAATAAAACATACTCGAGGCACGAATCGAACCAAAAGGTTTAGGTACTTTTTACGCTGCCTAGCAGAACGCACGAATCGGCACTCATTTGGTTGTTTACTCCAAAAGACGACGCACGAATCGAACCTAATCCGATTAGAACTCTATTCCCTTTCATGATACGGGGTAGTGCCCATAATCCCCACGGGATTTTGGTTCTTACCTCCATTAGGGGTAGCATGGCTATGCTGGGCGTGGTGGGCAGGTTAGGGATCGCAGTTCGGTAGAATTGTTCTGCAGAAAGCGCTGCTGCCTGCCCTCCGGTTTATATATTCTCTCGGCACCCTCGGGAAGAGTTGGTGTGGCAGCCGGCACCACACAACCTATAAATCTTTAAACTATTTTAACTAAGTAATCAATTTAACAAAACTTTGTAGAATTAATCGCCTGTTATAGTATGTCTAATTACGAGTATATCAGAAATGTGCTGGCACTCTGTTATTATAACTAACTCGTTATTTTACAAACGAGAATAAAATTACAAGAGCTCACGCTGGGCTAGAGTGGTGCCATATTATATTGATCATCACAAAAAAGCCGGAAAATCAAAATCTTTTCTATTTGTGAACTTTTTGCTTTCACGTATGAAAATTTGCCAAGCAGTAATCCAAAGTCCACCATTATTCGATCTCTATCACCTTTATTATTATTATGTATTAAGGAACGCCAATAGCACACATAAACCTATCCATTATATATACATACTTATATCATTAGGCTCTAAATACAAGGTGGCACATTTAGATCGGTCGGTATATGTACTATACAACAGTATACTATAATCGATGGCATGGTTCCTAAGAAGAGATCTTCGTATGTCTTTTACATAGCTTCAGACTTTTCGATACTGACCGATCTAAATGTGCCACCCTGTGTACACTAATAACAGGCGGACACAAGTAAGTGTGCTAAGTAATATATTTTACAGATACCTGAGCTAAAATTTATATCAATAAGCGTTCCCAGGTTGCAACTTTATTATTGCATGGCGTATGTTGATGCGCTTCGCCAGATACCACCAGACAACTGACCACGTGTCTGTCACTTCAACGAGCCAGACGATCTATTGTCAGTTATTCATACTAAGTACCTATACCAGCTGTATTTATTTATTTATTTAGGAATTACAAACGACTACACTTAATTATTATTACATACGTATAAATACTTTATGTAATATTAAAGTTTAAAGATATTCTTAAGGTAGACCACTGTGCTATCCACATATCGACACTCCCTACGTATAGTTGTGTATCTGCAAAACACAAATTTTACAGGAGAGCGTTTTAAAGATTTAAAAATGTTCAAATGCCTATAACTGGAGCCCTGTTTGAGATATTTCTGTGAAAATTGGTGAGATGTTCTTACTGTAGATCTAGTTTAAGATGGATACTATTTTTTATTTAAATTTATACTGGTTTAGATTTTATTACACTTACTTATTTTACGTGGTGCTTTTAAAATAATACAATGCCGTATGTGGCACATACACACTTTTTCGTGGGAGCTTAGGAAAATAACAATATCGTAACTGCCTGTTACACGGTTACACTTTGTAGATCTATTTGACTAATTCTGTTTAACTGGTGCTTAAACGTTGGAAATTGTATAATTTATTAATATGCTACTACATCTGTTTCGGAAAATTAAGCCTGGTGACCAGTAGCTTAAACAGGTCGCCAGGCCTTAATTGTCGAATATTCAATTGCTTACAAAACTAAGCCTATTTGAGGTAGGTAAGTAATTTGTAGTAGAAAAATGTAAAACTGTTTTCGTGAATTGTAGTTTTTTTATCTTATAATATTTTGCTAATATTGGTCGTTCGTATATTATTATTTTAATTAAAACAAGAAATAAAAGAGCTCAAAATACCATTTATTAGGGAAGAAGGTGCTCACCTAAACACAAAAAACGTTTTAAGGACTGTTATTTCAAAAATAAGAAAAACATAACCACTTAAGTACCTAACTCGGCTTTAAATTCTTAACGACTACCAAACACGACTAATCAGTCTTTACTAGTAGGTACTTCAACCTAATTAATATCAATATGTGAAAACAGAATTAATATTATGAAATAGCAAACTTGACTTTGTCAATATCTATGTAAACAATTTACATAATGATAAGAAATACAACATTTATTATATTAAGATCGAATTAATAGTCGCCATTTCTTCCTAGATAGTTCGCTGTCATTGATTTCAAGCTGTTCAGAATTATTCCCTGACATACCTGTAGAGCTAATACTCGTAGTGCTGGATTGGAGGCTGGTGACGCAGGGCAGCCTAACAACTGTTCATCTGGCAAGCCAACTGGTAATGTCGCTGGAGTGGGTTCTGTTGACTCAGCTCAACCTAGGTGCTCATCCGGAGAGACAACTGGCAATGTCACTGGGAGGGTGCTGTTGACTCAGCTCAACCTAGGTGCTCATCCGGAGAGACAACTGGCAATGTCACTGGAGTGGGTGCTGGCGACTCCGTGCAGCCTAATTTGGTCTATCGGTTGAGCTATAAGGTCCGTAATTGGGAGAGTCATAATAGTGATAATGGCATATTAATGCTTGAGGTAGACTGTTGCTGTTTTTTAGTAAAAGTGGGGTCATTGAGCTATATTCCGGTAAATTACCTTGGACTGTACCACTTGTATTTTGTAAATAGTGGTACGTTTTTACTTTCCACGGGTTCAGGATGTTTTTCTTGAGATTTCTGGGTCAGGTTAACAGGTTTTTCACGAAAGCGTGGCGACGAGCAAAAGGCAATGTCATTATTCCCTGTGTTATTGCTAGAACCTCCACCACAAGCTTGCAAGGAAGATTGTAATATATGGGAAGCTAGGACATGCAATTCAGAAGATGTAGTACTATCACCGTTAGTTTTCGTAGAATACAAGAGAAAAGAATGCAAAAGAGCGTAGAATGCGGTGCTAGAAAAGGTTCTTCATCGCTGTCAGCTATTATGTCGCTTACCCTTTCGGGTTAAGTCATCCTCAGTAAATTTTCTGAGAATGGTACTGAAAATATGTTAAAAAAAACAACAAGGGGCAAAATTAAAAATGTTATGAAATCCGACTTAAATTTCATGGGAAGAGAGCACCTTGCACTTGTGACGTATATTGCTGTTCATAACTCGGAAGATCCTTATCAGATCCTCAGTATATTATTTGGACCACCCTTGGAATTATCTTCTTTCCGACCACAAAAGAATCAAGAAAATCGGTTCACAAACTACAAAATTATCCGCGAACAAAAAAAATACATGTTATACAAAATGGTATTATACCGGTCGAATTGAGTGAGAAACCTCCTTCTTTTTTGCAATTGGTTAAAAGTAATTGCTTTTTATTAAAATAATATGAAAACAAAAACACAGAACTATGTAAGTGCATTGGTTTCTATAATTTTAATTCAATAAATTTCCGATGTAAAACAATGTAAAAGTCAGTTACCGAATTTTGAGTTCAAATCCTTTCGAAGTATAAATATGTAAGTGTCTAGTTACACCTTATGATCATATTGAATCCCGATGTATAAATATGTAAGTGCGTAGTTACACAATTATACGTAGGTTATCAAACATTTTTGGAAAATTGCAAAATGTACTTACTAATAAATAGTGTATTTAGTCAGCAATGAAGGCAATAACACAAAACTGATTCAAGAGACCTAATAACTATGATTGGACATCAAAAAGTACAAAAAGTAAGTTAATCATTAATTATGATTTACTTACCTGATCTTGTATTAGATGTTGTTGGGTCTAGGATATCTATTTTTCCTTTCTTAGAAGCGTCTGCTTTTAAATGGTTCAGGAATCGGAAAAGCTCTCTTGTAATTTTGCGGCAATCAAAAATTTACGAGTCGTCAACGCTTAAAACTCGCTGTCCGCACAAGAACTGCGTAACGGGCAGTTACCCGCCACCAGCACCTTATTCCTCCCGCGTTAAATTGTGTATGTGGAAGATACAGCATTATATGGCGGGAAAATAATGAAGTTGGACAGTTATACGATCAAGAAAAACCTACTTAGAGTAGACTTTTTTGTTTTTTTGTAAGTTATAATGATAGACCGGGATGTGTAGATGCCAAAAATGCATCAAACGTATAAGTGTGTATCTGGCAGTTACACAACTATACGTAGGGAGTATCGATATTTAGGTTAATACATAAAAATAAAAGGTACATGCAACTAGAAGACAAAGTTAAGAGTTCAGCTCCTCAATTAATAAGTAAAATTAATATAAGCAAACATAGATGAGTTATAAAGAGGCAGTTTAGACTAACAAAGACCGAAATATTATGATGTTCCTATTATAAAAATATTTAAAGTAAACTGTATTAGTGCAGAGATTTATTGTTATAGTGAAACCTTCACCGGTTCCGGTATAACCGGAACGTATCAATACCACATCCCTATTAAAGGGTCAATTAAAATGCAAGCTTTTAAATAAATTTAATAACCGATAGTTAATTTTTACGCTCTTTACAACCGTTTATATAAATTAGATTTTAATTGATCCGTCATTAACAATGGCTTAAGTGATAACCTACCTATCAACAAAATGTGATGTGATATGTGTATGTGATGCAAATTCTATAGATCCATAAATCACTACCTCAAGCTAAGAGATTAAAAAAGAAATTATGTAACCGAGGTACATATTTTCTTTTTTAATATCTTTAGCTTAAATCTTAATTTCTTTAGCTTAAAAGGGCAATATCATTAGTGTTAGTACCTACCAAATAATTTAATTTTAAAAAATCATCAGTCGGACCACCGATAACGTCGGCGGTCACCGCATCATCATCAGCCTATACTAGTCCACTGCTGGACATCATCATCATCATCATCACCAGCCTATAATAGTCCACTGCTGGACATAGGCCTCCCCTAATGAGCGCCATAGTGCCCTGTCTTCAGCTTGTCGCATCCAGCATCTGCCAGCAGTCTTTCGCAGATCGTCATCCCACCTGAGCGTCCTACACTACATTTACCGAGTCGCGGTCTCCACTCAAACACCCGTTTACCCCAGCGGTCACCGCATGTCATTCAGTAATTGTAATTTGGTATTAACTATTCAAATCTTAAAATAGTGATGCCATGAATTTTCCTTTGAGTTTGCCATGATCCCACATCTTGCAGTCCGAAGTGAGATTAACCCTTATTACCAAAGTCTCCTATACAGACATGTTACCAGACTCCTATGTTAAGATTACAGAAACAAATGCGTCTTATTGCTGTTAGAAGAGTTAACCGTAAGTGGGTTATGTTTTAAGTAAATCGATTGTTTTCATTAATGAAGCCATCAACGCGACATTTATTTATCATCATCATAATGAGCTGTCTTTGTAATCTGTGGCGCGGTGGGCGAAGGTCCGCAAAGGTTTCGGATTCGATCCCCGCCTAGGGACTAATGTATATACGAATTGCATATATTTGTTCAGGGTGTTCTGGTCGTTTTCAATGAGTAGTAAAAAATATCTATCTATGTTATAAACAGTAGTATGAATTATATCAGCGATCTAGTATCCATAACACACGCTCTGCTTAACTTGGGGCGAGATGATACTGTGTGGATTGTCCAGCATTATTTATTGTTTTACGCAATAAGCTATAGGATTAGTAAAAATATATTTGAATTCTTGGGTGGAGGCCGCGTCTCAGCAAACGTAGTGAAGGACGCTCTTCTGCCAGGTGGGATGACCTCTGAAAGATTGCAGGCAGATGGTAGGTGCAGGTATCTGAAGACGGCGTTATGGCGCTCATTAGGAGAGGCCTATCTATCAGTACCTAGTTGATGATAAGTTTGTATGTATGTCTAGTTCTTGATTTCGCTTCTATTTTATTTAATATACATTCACTGCGTATCTCACCCGCTTACAATGTCATGTTCGTGCTGAAAATGACTGCCCTTGCAAAAAAACTTGAAGGGGGGATTTCAGCCATAATTGTTTCGATGAGGGTATGGCATTGCAGTGGAATTTTAAAATATTCATAAACATTTGCTACCCTTCCTCTCGTAGGTTTCCTACATCCTGTTCGTATTCTTACGGATTGAGTGTCGGGTCTAACACCACAACCACCATGCCGCTCTAATACAAGGTGTAACAAAATATGCGTACCTACTAAGCATTATTAGGGGGAGGTTTCAGACCCCAATGGTGATCAGTTGTGGGGGGGAGAAAATTAAAAATTCCTATTTTAATTATCCTATTTTTAATTTTTATTTTCTATTTTATTTCCCTATCCGGGTAAACTATACATACCTACTACCAATGCAGGTAGGTAGGTATTTATCTTCGTAGAGTTCAGCTATGGTGGGGCGGGAGACTACCTAATCTATCTATTTATCTATCTATCACTCGACATCTGTGACCATACTGACGTCATTGTCACAGGTACAAGAAACCGCTGCCTTTAGGGTTGTCACTTCGTAAAAAATCAGCTGTCCATGTTGAAACTTCGATGCAGTTTTTTCCGAGATACCGATCGAAATTCGAAAAGTCGTTGAACAAAAGTTGGTCCCCGGGGGGGGTGGAAATTCACCCCCTTTCGCTTAGTACACATATTTTGTTAAACCTTGTACTTATAGTGGGTTTTGTTGGATAATAAATAAAATGCTGTCTTTAACGTGCAGGAACTTTAATTCGCATCCAGTTCAAGCCCGTTTTTGGCAAGAAACCCTCTTGATTATTCCCATCAAGTTTATGAATCTGAACTCCTGAAAAACAATTGACGATATTACCAATAATCGAAAAAGTTCTCAACTTTTTCCTTTTACATGAGATAAGTACTAATTTGAATATCAAACGCAATTTTTTTATGCTGCGTGCTATTGAGAATAAAACTATTATACCTTTAAAACGCTTTACCTTTTTTGATCAGATTTGCAATTCGATCCAGGTTTGAGAACATGGAGTCATCTATTTGTCCATTATAATCTTGAATATAAACTTGAGGTAATTGGTTGTTGTCAGATTTTTGATTTTCATTACCTGTTTCTAAAATAAAATTCTTTCAATTGTTTCGTTCCAAAAAAGTTCCTTGTCTTTACATACTGACTCAAGTTTGTAGACTTTTTTGGATACAGGGTGTTTTTTTACACTTTATTAAATATACCAAAAGTTCGTGAAAAAGGTTCGTCAGCTAATCTAATGTAGGTTAAATCTACTAATCTACCTGATCTTGTAGACCGATGGGTAAAATTCTTAAAATAATCGCTTATCAATGAAGATAATCAAAAGACTTGGGTTTAATTATTTTATATTGAGATTAATTACAATGTCAAAACCATTAGCTAACAAAAAGAAAAGTACAATATCTTTTTAAAATTTCCATGCTGATTCCTAGTTGTATCTAAGAAAGAAGACTAATTCGTCTATACGCCATGTTTCTGGATAAAGAGTGGATAGTAGATTTTGATGACCCAAAAATTTACTTTTCAATACTTTTATTATATTCAACATCAACATCTTACTTGAACTTATAATTTTTTCTGAGTATTTATCAAAAAGTTTTCGTACGAGTATATCTTCCAAATGTAAAAACGGTTCCTTGTTTTTTATTTGTATCAGATATGCCTATACGTCATATTTCTGGATGGAGACTCGGTTTGTAGTTTCTGCTGAGCTAACAATTTACTTTCCAATACTTTTATTATGTTTAACATCAATATCTTACTTGAACTTATAATTTTTTCTAAGTATTCATCAAAAAGGTTTCGTATATCTTCCAAATTTAAAGACGGTCCCTTGTTTTCTATTTTGCTCGTGGGTACTGTAGCTTCAGTAGTTGTTGCTTCGGTATCTGCTTGACGTGCTACTTGCGGAACTCCTTTGCCTATTGTTGGTGCCATTGGATCTACTTGGACTGTCTCTAGAATATAATGGTGCTTGTAAATATGATTAAATTTATTTAAACCGTTTATGCCTTAATCAGGGTTAAAGTTGTCGAATAGAGAATAATGATTTGTATGTGGGAATACAAATCATTATTCTCTATTTCATATTTATTTTACATTTCTGATAAAGTTGCATTACTCCATTTAAGCAGTACGACTGTTCTCACTATTGATTCTCATCAATATTCATAAACTTAATCAGGGGTGTATTAAAACTAGGTACCTATTTAAATTTGTTTGTAATAAATATACTTACCTTGTCCTATGACATTACTAACTCCGTGATTCATAGGATAGATGCCAGGATAATTCATGATCATGGCATTATGGCGTGCAAAAGAGTCCTTAGCATTATTACCAGCGAAAACGCTACTTTTACTGTAACCTGCATTATTGCTCATACTATTGCGATTGCCTAAATTATCCATGGCGGTGTTGTGACCTGCAATTTTACCAAAATTATTTATGTCAATACATTATAATCCAGATATGTCAACATTAATGCGGTCTCCAAAACTACCGATAGCATACAGACCTGCCAAATTGTTTATGCCATTATGATTTCCAAAATTGTCCATGCTATTATGACGTATGACACCGTCAAAGACATTACCAGCTCCATAATTGTCAATGACACCGCGGCTTACAAAGTTGTCCAAGGTATTGCTGCCTACAACATTTTCAAATGGCAAATATTCCATTGTGTTGCGACTTTGGACTGGATAATGTTCATTTGCGTTACGTTCTGCCAAATAATCGACTCCGCGGTTACCTGCAAAATAGTTGAAATAAAACATTATAATAGTTACAGTAGGCACCCATAAACAAAGAGTTGGGAAAAGTTAAACAGCGTAATTAAAAAGAAATACACGTAGACAATTTAGTGCTACTATGTACTATTATGATAAGCATTTGAATTCAAAACGCAAAAACTAACATTATAAAGACTTCAGTGGCGTATTGACAATTGATTAATAGTGTAGCATAAGGTGGACCATTTTGTTCATCAGTAAAAAAAGTTGATTCCTTTATTATTATATCTAACCTCTTCCATGTAACACGTGAACGTTTGGCCTTTTAAAAGTGTCCCTATAAATTGGCCGTTTTTGAATAAGTTTTGACGCTTGCTGTATTTGTGGCCTCTGAAACTCTAGTTGAATCTGTACATCGTGTCTTGGAAAGTTCTCTGAAAATGTCAAATTAAATTATTTTCCAGAACAAAAAATATAATATAATAGTTTTATTCATGTACAAACCTGACAATCTTTTAAATGGTTTAACATAAGACTCTAAAACTTTTCCAATAATTTCTTCACGATTTCTCGCATCGTTCATAATACCTGGAAATTGCAAGAAGTCACATCATTGAAACTACATAATTATATCTCAAACATTTTATCGAAATATTAAAAGAAGATATCACAGATGTCACGATAGGTACTTAAAGAATGGCCTGAAGATTGTCGTAACAAAGCAATTGATTGAACAGTGAAAAATATACTACATACAACTCAATCTACAGTACAAGTATAATAAAAGTTACATATCAGTAAATTTAAAAATAATAGAGAGTAAATGATGTCTAAGGCCGTTTGTCCACCGCCGCCGTCACCGGACAGTCAACGAGAACGAGATTATTTCGGGCCGAGTCTAAGATGACGTGACGGACTTGCGGTGGACACGCGGCTATAGTAGTCTATGTATCAGTACTTTGGCACCGTCATCTCCTTCTCTTTGACGTCCCGGTGACGGCTGCGGTGGACAAACGGCCTAAGATGTTAAATGTTGACTTTTAAATTTTCAATTTCCACATATTTTTTTTTTTTTCAGTGAAGCCTACCAGTTTTAATAGTTAAATATTTGCAGAGGTTTATTTACTAACAAAGAATATAACGATTAAATTACCAAATTATAACTAGCATTTACAATTGAAACAATAGGAGATAACTGCAGACTGTTGCAAACAAACAGGTAGCCCAACTGATTCATATCAAAACCCGCCGAAATCGATCATTTTTGGGATATTAATAATTTGATTTTTTCGATTACGGTATTCGATCGGGACGGACATTTATTATTACTTACGGTAGTATAGAGTAATAATAACAAGTTGATAAGTGGGATGAACCGAGCACAATCATGAACATCCTTATCTCCGTACATACTCGTGGGGTCATGACCAATTTAACTCTGATATGACACATGAATCATCAGAAGGGGGTTTCTAGCTTTATTATGATAAAGTGATTTTCTTTTAATCAAAAGGCCTTCGTTTGTGCACAATGGTTTTAGTCTTTCAATTTATTTTACGGACCAACAACAAACATAATTTTTATTTCATTATAGAAATGTTTTTTTAGGGTTTTGATTTCGCTTTCAAAACCCTTTTATGGTACTGTTTTGAATCTATAGTACATCAGGAACTAATTCTGCTATTGACTTAATATTTAAAATCATTATAAATTTTGTGTGCCTGTACAGATTTAAAGGTGAAAATAAAATAAATTTAACATAAAACTTTACCTACAGTATGGGTTTATACACCTCAAAATAGTTCTTGAAATTTCGGTGTCAGTGAAAATAAATAGTATGAAAAAGGCGAAAAAATTACCACTCCATCCCCAAAGTCTTGAGAGCAATCTATCTTTAATGTACTAGACGTTTGTAGATAAGTATAGATTTTTATTTTACAAGAAAAATATTTTATACTTTTTGAAAATGACCAAAAATATTTTTTTGTTAATAAATGAGTGTGGTTTAGTACTACAAACTTAATAATCCCTTAAAAATTAAGAGTAAAACAAAACAATAAATGTTCTTTGAAAAATAAATACATACTTTTAACATGATATCCGACACAGCTCCTAAAAACCACATCGATTGCTGAAAATGCAAACAACCTTATCCAAATCATAACTTCCAATAAAAACTTTTATTGCTTGCTAACGCCATTTATATTTACAGTAAACAAATTGTACTGAACTGTTTTTATTGAAGCAATTCTTCAACGAAGCTACCTTAAAATGCAAGACAACATGAATTGGAACAAAACCAATTCGCTATCATTGTTTCGCGATTAATTCAAACCTACTTTCTGGCTAAGGGCTAAAAATATTTACTAACTAAAGCATTAATAATTATATCAAGTGTTTCATTTTCATTATTAATTTATGTAGTAGGCATAGTCAGGAAGCAAACGCCACCAAGCGGAATGTCCAAACAAATTGCGTCGGTAATTAGCCAAGCTTTTTGTACAAAATATCATGAAGCTGTTTTTTTTTCTATACTTACAAACATGCTTAGACCATTATCTTAATAATATACAAAAATTGATGGATTGACATGGGAGTTACATTAAAACCAATATCTGAGTATCTCAAGGTCGCTCTTATCAGCCAAAAGGATCTTAATAATGCGGCAGTACTTAAAATACTAGGTGCCTATAATTATTGGCGGATCATTACAGACATATTTATTTGCAAGCGCAAATATTGCAGTTAAAGATCTAATTGCTCTATATGCCTATATGGAGTAATGGATTATATACTCGATTTTCTATTTTAACCTCTATGTAATGGTAGGTACCTACGTCAACGTTTGAGGTGTGTATAGACTAGGGCAACTGGCGAAAGGATAAAAAAAAAACTAGACAATCCCCACAGAACCATCTAGCCTCAAGTTCAGCAGAGCTATGTATATATATTACATAGATAGTTATTTTAACAACCCTGAAAAAATATCAGCAGATCGTACAGTAAGCGTCAGAGAAAAGGATACACCCTATCTATGGTAATGACATCGAGCCGTTTAAGTTTTACGTTGTAAGACTAATAAGATGTGTTATGTTTTAAAACGGGGTGGATACTTTTCTCGGAGGCTTACTGTACATACATTGTCCCCAGGTGGGAATCGAAACGCATCAGAATCATCGCCCATCGCGTCGCAGAGGTCGTTATGGGATAATCTAGCTTTCAGTGATTTTAGAGAGGTTAGTGTTTGATGTTTACTTAGACACTAATATCGTTGTCGAATTTGTCGATGCAAAAAAATATGTTTCAAGAAGTCTGTTAAGAATGGGTTAAGTGTACAAAATAAATAATTCACCGGGAACTATCACTCCCAGTGTATTCTAGCTACCCTGTCCGCTATTCAGCTAAACTAATTGCTTCACTATGACAGTGCTATGCTTCACTATGGCAGAAAAATCTCGTCACCATAACTCGTTGTAGTATTCTACAAAAATACATTTGAGCAGGTCCTTCAGAATGGGTTTTGTGTATGAAAGGAAGAGAAGGGACCTACGATTCTACCCTGGTTCACGACTCTGCTAAACTAATTACTTCACCTAAGCAGTGATCTTAGCAGAACTACCTCGTCATAACCCATAACCCCTTAGGTATTCAAATGGCGATAAGATAGCCATAGTGAAGCGATGGATTTAGCATAATTGGGCTCCAGATCTACAAAACAAACCGAAAATAAGTGGTATCGAGCTCTGGTTTACAATCTTTGTGATGAATGTTACTTTTGTGACATTATAACCCTAAAGCGACATATAACAACGATACCATCCTATCGCAACGTATGAAAACTCGGTTCACAAATATCAAATTTAATAAGAATCGATACAGAGTTTATTGCACCGCAGAAATTATTGTTCTCGTGGATCTCGATAGATGTCGTTATTTCTAAACTGTGCTATGGTTATCATCGGGACTGCGACAATCGTGAGATTGTAGCTAGCTATGTTTCATACGCTCTAAGAATTATTACTTACTAGCTGGGTGCCTGCGGTTTCACCCGCGTAACTCCCAACTCCGTGGATTTTCGGGATAAAAAGTATTATTGGTCATAACTATCTGTGTACCAAGTTTCATCAAAATCCGTTTAGTAGTTTTTGCGTTAAACTCTTAAACGCAAAAACTACTAAACGGATTCAACAAAGACATACAAGAGACAAACATCCATCCATACTTACAAACAATCGCATTGATGATATTAGTAGGATACATCTATAATTCTATACGAATATTACAAAGAGGAAAGATTTGATTGTTTGTTTGTTTGGATTTAATAAGTTCCAAAAGTACTGGACCGATTTTAAATATTATTTCACCCTAAGAATCCTGCGTTATGCTCGATGAACATAGTTTATACAATCAAAAATTTAAGGAGCCGTATGAAATTCTGAAATTGGCCACGTCATTGTTTTTTTCCATCCATGTCTTATTCCTATCACTGCATATATCACATAACTATAACTAGGAGTTAAAATTGGCGGCCTTATCACAGGCATCCAAAGCTTGATGAAAGAGAAGAGTCAAGGAAGGTAGTGCTTCTTCGAAATCATAATTTGTTGTTGGGATTTCACCCAATGGTTATTTTTATTACTTGGTTTAAATTGTTCAAAACAATTGAGTATATCTTTTTATTAAAATAGTTATCAAAAATACCAAACGTATTATTTTTCCACTTATATTTATAACGTATAAGTGAAAAAATATATTATAAAAGCTTTTTCTGTTGACATGGTTTTGTAACTTGCAGGTAAAACTTGTAACTGCGTGTAGGTACACATAAAAAACAACAAAATAGTCTTTACTTTACCTTATTGTTAGAATGAAAGGTCAGAATCGCAAGTAAGTTGTCATTAATTCAGTAAAACAAATGAAACATGTCATGTCCTCTATGATTTAATGCATTTGTTTTGTTTGAAGGTTTCAGGATATGCAATTGCTGTTTTTTAGGACGTTTAAAAATTAACTGCTGAGTTAATCACTGTCTTTGAGGTAGCTTTATGCCCATTAATTTTATTTTTGACCTACCAAGACTTTTGACATTGAACATTTTAGCAGATCATTTTGTGTGACTCAATTTTTTTTGTACGCATTTATTTACTGTCATACCTCAATAGCTTCCTAGAACAGACTAACTAGAATTAAGATTTTATATTTTTTATTTGTTTCTGTGTAAATTATTCTTTTAATGTAACTACAAAGAAATTTTAAAAGTCGTTCACCTTATTCGTTTGCTACATTAGCCAAGAACGCTATCGCTTATATACTTAACAGGTCAATTTAATAAAAACAATTCAAATCAATATCGAAAATTTGACATCCATTTTAACTTTGCACCACCCTGCAGTAAACGCAGGTATTAAGAGGGATTTATATGTAAATTTGATTACACTAGTTAACAAACCAAGCAGTAATAGTAGTCTAACGATGTAGGTCGTAGGTATTATGGGTGTATGCCATTGCAATATTTTGATGATAGAGTGGCTGATAGGAGCAGAGAAACTCAGTTTTGCAGTATCCTTCCAGGGTGCATATAGGTACCTAATGAAATCTATACTAACCACTAACTTAGACCTAAGAATACACAATACAGAGTACATGCTAGCAAAAATAAATGAAATATGTAATTATAGCTAGTAACACTAAAGTTTAGGGTAGATCAAGCTATAGTTAGTGAAATAAATAAATAATTCTGGACAATCCACATAATATCATCTAGCCCCAAGCTAAACAGAGCTTAAGTTATGGGTTCCGATTATAAGTACAGATAAGTAGACAGATATTTGTTACTTTGAATAGCAAAGAACCAGAATAATCTGAACAAACATCTACAGATCGTGCAAACATTTGCCCCGACGTGGGATTCGAACACTGCTTCACAGGTTGGATCTTCACCAAAATCTTCAACACCGCGTTATAGTCAGTCGTTGTTAATTTAGCTAAAATTTGGTTACTCGCCAGCTAAGCGGAGAATGAACAGCTTGAAAAGTGTTCCAAGCATGTTAATAAAGTGGCTTTGGTCTGGGATGGGATTACGTTTGTATTATTGCATTATTATTATTATATTATTGTTGTATATCAAGTCCATCATCGCGTTAGAGAGTTAATCTGAAAGCAATAACATTTCGAGACAAAATTTTACCCTAAAGTCCATGCGAATAAAATTGTGAGCGGGTCAGCGAGTAGGTGGATAATCTACCTTCCCTGGTAAAATCTGATTTCACATATTATGAGTCTACACGAAAATCTATGTAGCAACCTTAGTCACTGCAGACCCACCACACCCCTGGTCATACCTCTGGGGGTATGGTGGACGAAACCATACCACTATAGTAGTATTGGAAATCCCTAGATACTGTCGTTATTAATAGGTAAGTTATATGATCACAACAAATCAGTGCACATTATAAATAACAAGACCCCGGTATGGGCACATCAGGCGTTCCGTATCGTTGTACGAACGCGGTTAGCTGTCCGTACCGCTTCTTGCGGATACGTGGTGTATAAACTTGATACTTGAGTTATCGAGTAAAATGAGGTCCTTACAAAATTCTTAATAATAAAATCTTATCATCATTGTGTATGTACTTATTATATTTATTTTCAAACTAACGCGATCTGAACACGTTATTATTAGTACTATGATTTTAACGGGTATTTGTGTTATCTATTTTTCCCGTCTCAATAGTTTACATAGTCTAAGAGTACTCGACGTACGAAATGCGGTTAAACTTTTAGGTATTCTTTTCGCCACACAGGAAAACGCACTGCGACTTATTTGGTTGTTTACTCCAAAATGACGCCGCACGAAATGCAACAAATCTGTTTTAAAATAGGCAACGCAATAAATTCACGTTAAAATAGTACTAATCATAATTGTAGGAGGTACTTGCCTCGCCCGAAGTTTTAGCTCGTTCTGTCACCAGTCATACAGGTCATACAGGACGCAAGTACGCTCTCGCCCGCAGCGCGGCGTGACAGACCGATCCGCGATCTGTGGACCCTAGACAACATGTGCTTCGAATACCCAAACACTATTAAATCACATCAACATCATCACCAGCCTATAATAGTCCACTGCTGGACATAGGCCTCCCCTAATGAGCGCTATAGATGGCATCATTATTTGGGGGTTATTAAATATGTTAATATGTTGTTAACTATTAAATCATCCGACTTAAAACACAGCAAGTCTTAGTATAAGTCTTCGTTCTTCAAACTCGTGCTACTCCATCTCATGCAGGTTTGCCTTGTGAGTTTATTGATATCTTCCGCCCATCTCGCCGCCAAACGTCCAACGTTTCTGTACGCAGTTCTTGGACGCCGCAGTTAGCGTTGATCTTAGCGACGAAATCCTATAAAGAAAAAATAATAATTGCGTCGTCGTTTTTTTATTTTTGGAGTCAAGATGTAATGGATTTCGCTTGGCGGAAGTTTGAAGTGTCGGAAAGCATAGCGCGGATAACAGCATTAACCCTGAGTAAAATTAAGGGAATAAAATATAAAAGTGTATGAATAAGGTATAAAAATGTGAGTAAGCAAAGACATACGTGATTCTGTCTCTTGTATGCTTACTATTAGGCTTACTTAGGCTTAAAATTATTTGATGGTCAAACACTTTTCTAATTTCAACTTTATATTTTTGAAACATAAGACTGAAGTTTTATTGAAACCATCAAAACTACCCGAGCACTCTAACCGCTAAGAACGAGTGTGATTGCAGCGCTGCACCGATAAGGTAAATAGCTCATACAATTGTTGCAATGGGAGGCACCGGGCCTCTTTTGTTAAGGAAGTGATACCTAATAGGCCCGCCAAGCCAAGGGCTAGACCAACATGGTGTCGATTGCTATGGAATAGAATGCCAGTTGCTATCAACTGGCTATTCTTATGTTCTCTGTAATCAATGGAGTGGAAAAGGCTAAACTGCTTTGGCGCTCTGCTGATTTGATAATGCTAGTATTTAGGATTTTGTTGTTGGTGGTGTTTTTCTCCTTATTTGAAAGTTCCGGGTCAATAGAATCTGATTTGGAGAATGGAGATTTCTTAAAATGTCTGCTAACTTTGCTTATCGTATCTTCTGACAATAATCCAATCTACTCTCTGACATGATCGGCTTTTAGTGTTCATAGTGGATATGCCTCCAGTGAGTCTTCTTTAAGATTTCATCTGTGCATCCTTCAGCTTGGTTCAGTCCCTCGTAGTTAACATAAATTACAACAATCAGCTAGTTTTAAAAATAAGGTATAAGAGTAATAATTGAATTAGCGTCCCCATCTAACGTGGCAATGCTAATTCATAAATAACAATACGACAATAGAAGTTAATATAATAGAGAAGGTTTATAGAGTTATGGTCATATAGTTTTTGAACCTTAAAGCTGGTTTACACTTTGTTTATTGCAAGTGCGAGTAATAAGTGATTAGTTAACGTGTTTATTTGGTCTCAAGTGTTAAGTGTATTCAGAACGTTCACACAGTGTTTAGTTGATTATGTAGGTTCAAAGTGGCTCTGTCGGTGCGAAATGGAGGACGAACAGCGGTCAGAAATGAAATTTTAATAGATATAGTTGGCGTCATCGCCTCGGAAATTGAACATGAATTTGTTGGTTGAAATTGAAAGACCTAAGAAGTTATAAAAATAAATAAATAAATAATGCCGGACAATCCACACAGCATCATCTAGCCCCAAGGTAAGCAGAGCTTGTGTTATGGGTACTAGATGACTGTTATACATAATACAATATTAATACATAATATTTAGAATATGAATAATGAAATAATGAACTGATTAAAGAGGATCCCATTGAGTTTTTTAATGTAATGAGAATGTCAGAAGAGAAATTTAATGAATTATTGACTTGCTCGGGCGGCGCTGCGAGTGAGGGGAAAGCGCGGGTGTGCGGGGGTAGCTACTTAACAGTAAAATTAGAGACGGCTTCTAAACACTTCACTTCGCACTCGCACTTGCTACCTGCACTTACCACTTAACAGCGTATGCGTTTACACGCTGATTTTACTATACACTTAACACTTGCACTTGTCACTCGCACTTGATACTTCACAAAGTGTAAACCAGCTATTAGAAATTGAATCGTTTATGACAAAACAAATAATATAACATGTACAAATATAAAAATTTTAATGATAGATGTCGTTATATCAACTACTATCAAGAAATCCTCCCAAATAAAATAGAACTAGAATGATCCACCTAGTAGACCACTTTCGCATTGACAAAGCAATGCATTTTGAGAGAGCATAACAAATTTTTATTCCAAATACGGTAAAACACCTATCGCCCATCTGCCTTCATTAGGGTAAGCACGCCCAAAACGACCACCCTACGGAAGCGGAACCACCCACACCACTCACGAATGTTCTATCTGATGATCTTAATTATGAGCGTGGTGATCATCATCTAAAATTCTGCCTTATAAGGTATAAGAGTCGCTTGTAAGGTATACGCAGCATGTCGTGTTAGTCTACATCTCGCGGTTTTTGATGGCACATAGAATTAAACTTTCGCTTCTCTTCGTAGAATAAACTCAACAGCTAAGGGGTTCCCAAGTAACGCAAAGAACTGAATAAAGCAACAGCAAGTAACAGCAATCATGAAGAGTTTTAGCTGAATAACGTCTGAGTACCGCCTATTCAGCTGTTCAAACAAAAGAGGCCTCTGAGTAACATCTTAGGAGCTAAATTAAGGTACAATTAGCTGTATAACTTATGAATAACAGCTGTCATTGCTATTATTAAGCTCTTACAATTCTGTTATTCAGCAAAGTATTTTTTTTTTACTTATTCAGAATTAGGACCATATCATCATCAGACTATAAAAGCCCGTAATGAGCGCCATAGATGGCATTATTTGGGACCACGTCTTTGTAGAATGCTTTCTTTCACTATTTGCCCCCTTTTGCGATATCCAGGTCTACGAAAGACCATGCGCCTTAAATGGTACTTTACATTATAATTCAAACGAAGGGCTTTGCAAATCTTCGAAAAATATCATTACTGCGAAAGTGATTTTTCGGTTGGAACTGAAGCCGGACTAAAACTAGAATAATATTTTAACGGCTTTCAAAAAATATATCTAAGCGGAAACTTGTATATAACCTTCAGTTTATAGTGCATTCATCATGCATTTAATTTAAAACAAACATCTTATTGTAAAAGCGTAACTGTAACATTGATTAAAAGCAACAATTTAATACAACGTATAGGCCTTTACCCAAGAAGGGATCCAAACCTCAGATGTAAATATATAATCACCTACTAACATAGTTCATAATTAATTACTATAATTACTAACCAAAATTGTACATAGTTTATTAAGGGGTTTTTGGAAATAAAAGGCTTAATTATTATTATTATTATAGTGGATATTTTGCTTGCGCCCGCGCTCAATCGAATGCACTTGCATGAGCGATGTGCAATATCATTAGCCGTTAACTTTACGTACTAACTGTTACAGAATCTATGGGGGAGGTAAGTCACGACTAGCTGTGGATAGACACTTCTGTTTAGGATTAGCACGTGCCGGTAGTTTCGAAATTGTGAAGCTTGTGCTTGGCAGTTTCAGTTTTGTAGATAAGATACGCAATGAAGAATTATGTTTCAAAATCAAAATCTAAGTGCTTTCATTTACTTTACACCTTACACTCTTGGACACATCATAAAATACAAATTACATTAGTAATACTGGGAAACAAAGTGATCACGTTGATTTTGTTTCATTAGTTACATCGATCAAGGTGTTCAAGATGAAGTCATTAATGAGAGAACAAAATAAAATGATTTAAATGTTGGTATATATCTATCTAATATTTAAATATATATTATATCTTTACAAAATTTATATATTTTGTTAATATGAATAACCTTGATTCTCAACTTCTGATGTCCTGAATTCTTCCTACTGAACCTGACGTAACCGTACACGAAAGGCTTTAGTAGATTTTTTTTCAATTTAAAATTTCTTCAGTATTAGCGTATAAGCTATTGTATATTTATTTTGAATCCTAGCTTTACTATATTGATAGGGACGTTTAGCAAGCTTTTATTTTAGCAAAAAACTCTTACTTGATGATAAAATAATAAATGAACCTAAATTGCTTATCTTCAATAAATAAGCCAATAAACTTAAGCTTCAACTCAACACTGCGCAAAAATAAACCCCATTTCAAGCAACTTATGTAAAAAAAAAGCTTAGTAAAGTAGATCAGACAAGAATAGACCCTCTCAAACGCGGTTACCCACTTACGTGAGCTACAAGAATTCAAATCTTATTCGCATCAGGTGAGAATTGAATACTAAACTGTTATTTTCTCAACAATTATGCTGCTGTTTAAATCGTTCCTGCATTTCCATTCTAAGCCTATCATAGAGCGAATCCGTTACCGTAAGGACCGCAACGTGTGTGGCATCCGCAGATGCTTTGAATAATATACTTGCGTCTCTGGACGCTCCTCATATCTCAACGGGGAAGTATTTTGCATGCGGCTACCACCTATCTTTTGGAACAATCTAGAAACGGGAGCATAGCACTTCAAACGGCCTAAGCTTTTGCTTCCCCTCATGGTAATATCAACTGTAAACCTGTAACGTAAAAGTTTTTATTTCGTTACAAGTGGCAGGACGTAAGGTTGTGTGTTGCGCGACGCTTGGTACAAAACGCATCATTTATCGTAAATTCGTAATTACGGATCAGCGCATCGAAGAAAATCTTTTTTCAAGTTAATGTCACATATTAAACTGGTCGTTTGTTTGCTGCGATGAGTTCGAAGGTGTTTACATTAACAACACTTTATTACAGGGTATGTAATTTATGCTGGAGAAAAGTTGGGTCGCGTAAATTATAACTCAATTCGATGGTTCGATTCAATTGAAAAGGCGAAAGAATATTGACCATAATGCCATGGGGAGTTTTCGATCGCAGCGGCGTTTTTGAGACAACGCGTTTCTGGGACATGCAATTGTAGTTTACAAAAGTAAATATGCAGGTTGCACTGTAATTTCAATTTATTTCTTAATTTTTTGATTTAAGTCGTGCAAACAACATTACCGTCCTCGTTTTTACAAACTTTTACCAGTCCTGTAAATAATGTTGATGGGTAAATTAAAACGACCAAAATTCAATTACATCCATAAACAATTTTAATCTCTTGATAACTGGCGCATAAAATTGGGTATGAATTAAAGAAGTCATTATTTAATATAATTTATAACAGTGATTGAAAGAAGAAGAAAGTGTAAAAACATTTGAAGGCGACGGATTAATTTCAATGTAATAACAAAATGATTTTAATTTGTTGTTTGTTTGTATCTAAAACCTCTTGAAATTAAATAAAGTTTATTATTATTATTTTATTTTACTACTACATAAATACAATTTTAAAACAAATACTAGCAGATCATGCTGACAATATGCTCAAATTACTACTACCCTAAAACCCTTTGTTATTAATATCGCTATGCAATCCTGTAAAATTTCAGCTCGTACAACTCGAATTTGCCGTTTGAATGTCCCTAGATTTGGGAACAACCCTACTTATCCAGGTGTATCAGCACCGTAGCTTTGACAGAGCCTTAACAATCGTAGCAACACATCAGCATTAGCCACGAGGTGTCGTGCAGTGTGACCTGCCTAATGAAGCAATGGAACCATCTGCCTTCACGATCTCGGGGCATTGTCGCCTCGCCCGAAGTAATTGCCATGGTCAGCTTTACTGAAAGGTTAAACTGCGAGAATTTCTTTATATATTTGCAGAAATAATTGTCTGATGCCTCCAAATCATTCCGTCATTTATTCCGATAACAGAATTGCATGAATTTATACTACAGAAAAATAAAGCGTTTATGGAATAATATAAATTATTCAAAACGTTTATTTTGAAAAGTCTCAACATTATTAGTACAGTTATTTAGACCTAGTTTCTTAGTCTTAGTTTGACAACTCGCTATAACTTAGTCCAAAACTTGTATGTACGCGAGGGATCTCGACTTCGGCAATAGCTAGCTTATCTTATTATACAGTGCTTATTTTGTGTATTATATATTTTTAGGCAAACATTTTATTAACAAAATTGTGACGGTCGTCAAACGCTTAACTGTCAACAATCGAAAAAAACCTAAAATTTCAAGCTAAAAGCAAATTTTTTAATAAAGCTGTGCCGATTTAGCCAAGAGATTCCTAGCTGATTTATTTATTTAAGGAAAACTTACGGCTAAACACGAACAAAGAAATGAAATATATGTAAACATAATACAATATCGCTAATATCAAACATATTGCCAGCACTGGATTACCACTTATTCCTCGTTCTAGTACATAATTCTCTTACAAATAATATCTCCATTGATAAAGGACAAAATTACCTTTAACATTAACCAGAAAATTTCGAAATCGCACAAACAAAACGTAAGGAAACATTACTAGGTAATCAGAAAATCTAAATAGCATTAGGAACATTCATTGCACAGTTTAGCAGTGGAAGTGGAGCGCGTGCGCAGGTCAGATCGCAGCGCGCAAAAATTACTCGTTCTAGCGCCTGCGCCGCTGCAAAATGCAAATTAGCAGAACCGTTCGTGGTTCAAAGGTAGTTACGGGTGCTTTATTTCTGTTATTTTGTACCCCTTGTTTTTAGAGAGCGTGATAGAGTTGGCTTTATACGAAACGTTTTGAACTATGTGTAAACCTATCAAAAAGAGGTTATCAGAAAAAAACGTTTTTTTTCCATGACAACATGGGTTAAAATAAAACATGATAATTAAAAAAAATAACTTAACCCTGTTCGTATTTGCATAGATCATGAATAAACCTTGCTTCATAGATGGTTATTATTTTTATACTTATAGTATATTATTTAACGAGACAGCGCGTGATAGAGTTTGCATTATATGAATCGTTTAGTCCTTTATAAGTAAGGCTATCGAAAAGAGCTTATCGAAAAAAAAAACGCTTGACGCCATGACAACATGGCCTGAAATAAAATATGAAAATCAAAAAAACTACGTAACTGCGTTCATATTTAGGTACACAGATCAAAGAAAAAACCTTGGTTCAAAGGATGGTTATATTTTTGTATAGGTATATTCTTTAATACTAAGATTCTTTGTGCTCTTTATCTCTCATTATATCGGAAACTACATATAATGCGAAACAGACGAAGCTTATAACATTGTATCAAAATTCCCGACGAACTGAAAAATGCAACAAGAAAACCTGATCCTAATGAATGCAGCGCATCGCACTTGCATTACGTTACTGCTGAGTGAAATGAGCCTGGCCCACATCTTAATTAGAAATTGTGAGTCGCTGTAATGTGTTTTATTGGTGCCCATAATGCGGATGCTAATATAAATGTACTATTCCGGCTGTATCTTTGATTGGACCGGCTTGTTTATGTTAGTTGTAGTCGCCTTGTACCAGAGACTAGACCTAAAAAGTTGCAGAAGATCGTTTTGCTATTGTGCAACTTTTTATGTGTAGTTAAATCTTTATTATCAAAGAAAATTACAACAAAATAACCAAATTAAAATATAATATATAAAAAATATAATAAAACATATAAAAAGTATTTACAATTGAAAGACACTGCATACTGTGATTGCAGTTTATCTACATATATGTATATTACTACTAGCGGTCCGCCCTGGCTTCCCACGGGTATTAACCAAAAAATTAATTTTTCATGCATATACCTAACTTTTATGAAAATATTTGTAGTTTTGGAGGCTATTCAATTCAAACAATCAAATCTTACCTCCTTTTAATTATTCTAGAAAATTTAGTCGCCACACGAACATCGCGATTGTAAGCAAATATTTCCCTGCTTCAGAGATAACGTCAGTTTAGTGCGCGAGATATTCACGACTCATCATCATAAGCTACTCTACTACACAAGGTGGTCCTATTTTTCAAACCTGTTATAAATAATCTATTTTTCTAGCATACTTATTTAAATACCCTAGAGTAACGAGTAGTCACTGGTTCTCCCCATTTAGTCATATCCCAAATGGGAAGTAAGGGCACCTGATAAAAAAATAATATTTTCGGGAGCTACTTTACCCCACTTTTTATTTTGACGAATGCCTATACAGTCAACGGCATAAGACTAAGAGGAAATTTGAATAATAAGGTGGTTTTAAATTTGAGATCGGACTTTAATCATTAGAATCTAGCCACAGATTTGCGTAATTTTATTCTAACTTATTTTTATAAAAAAAGAACACTAAAACGTGTCCGTCGGCAGTTTTCTTATTATCTTTACTAAAGAGGAGTCACTTTATTCATGTATTCTTTAAAATTAGCATTTATGCACTTAAACTAAAACATTATCATCATTTAAATCATGACTAGAATAATTAACAGATACTTAATAGTTGCAGACAAAATTCACTTTCGCGGTTAAATGTCGGAAAACAAAATCGGTCACAAACAAAAATATTCGATTCCTTTTGTCGCTCGTTTGCTCCAATATTGAAAATGGTTTCATTGAATTGCCATCAAATGAGAGGGCATTTGCGAGCTTCTAAGTATGTATTAAAATAAACTATTTGCTTAGCATCGATGAGACTAGTTCACTTAAAACACAATGTTGCGTAAACTTGTTTTTAAACTATTTGTTTACAGCAAAGTCTTTTCCAATTAGACTTATGATTTCCATGTGGGCGTTAAATTACGGTTAAAAATAAATATTCTTCACTTGGAAAATCAAATTTAAAGTTTATTTATTGACACATATGCCCCACGCGTGTGAATAAGTCTACTTGGAAAATTATTATATGTTTCAAAATATTATAAAACCTGATAGCATTTCCAGTTTCCTTTTGAAGTCCTTCATAGTAAAAAAGTGATGTAGCGCGGTGGGTGAATATCCACCTGCTAAGCAGGAGGTTGCAGGTTTGATTCCCGTCTCGATACATATATTATGTATCACACATATTATACAGATATTTGTTCTGTGTGTTCTGGATGTTTTCGGTACATAATAAAAATATATATCTATGTATTTTTGCCTTTATTTTTTCTTTGCCCTGGCTTTATCTCCTATTTGTCTTGGGGTCAGCCCTCCAAGTTATTCCAAGTAGTCCATAATCTGCCTGGTTTCCTTTTGGCAGTTTCGGTTACGAGATAAAAGAGTTTCTTGGTCTTATGGTTTTCATCTCTTACCGTACCATCTTAGTCGATTTTCTCTCAGTTTTTCCAGTATGGGTGCTACTGTGAATGTCACTCGTATGGACTTATTTCTAATTTTGTCTAGCATGGTTACAACTCCAGCCCACCTCAACATGCGCATCTCGGTGACGTGTAATGGCTGTTCTTCAGTTTTGTGTTCCATCAATCTAATCCATAGAGGAAGTTAAGCCTGTTAACAGGCTAAGGTTTTTGTAGTTCTTCGGTCACGTAAGGGTCACGTAGCTCATGACCAGGTTGAATAACAGCGGACTCGGGATAGATCCCTGTTTTACCCCCACTTTGATCTCAAATTTGCACTGGATCCAGCCGGGCTGATAGCTCGTGTGTGCACATCGTTGTATTTCATCGGTTAGTGATCTTGTGGGAAGATCTTATTAAAGTCCTTATTAATGTGTGTCCCTATTGCTGTGTCATCTCTAAAATATGTCTTTATTTGAAGTTACGAGTAATAATGTATAGTTCGCGTCACTTAAAAAGAACGCTGGCCTTGAACCTGCGCAAAAGTCGATTTCTAGGTCTGTTTGGTGGTAAGCGGTGGTGCGCGGGGCGGGCGGGTCACGCGGCGCATGCGTGCCGGTGCGCTATTGGTTCGTCAGTTGACATTTGCTTTCAAAGTTTTGTTAACGTCACTTTTCTCGTCAAAATACCGTCGCGCACAAAAGTTTAGAAAAAGGTTTTTTAAAGAATTTTTTTTTTAATAATATTGTTGTATGAAATGAGAGGCAGATAATAATGCCTTTGATAATTTAATAGGAGCGTCGCGTCGTTATCTAGTTCTCGCGTCACCCAAGACGACCTAATGAATGGATTTGGTACAATAAACATTTTTCTTGTGATTAGATTAAACATTCTAAACTGAATCGAAAATGTCTTCAATTTTATGTAACATTTTCTAAAAACCAATACGAAATATGAGTTAAAAATAGGCTTAGCAATTTAGCCTAGTATTGTCGTGCGCGAGTGTACCCATGCGCGAACATACCCCTTCCACTTTCTTCCAGCGTTCTTTTTACGTGACGCGGGCTATACCTGAGGGGTCTTTAATATATTCATTTGCTTTAATATCCTGAGAAAGTTTGTAATGCGTTTTTGCTTGTATAAAGATTACCTTTTCAGTCTTAGCATTTTCTAGACTGATGTACAGATTTCTATCTACTCTGGTCTAGATCACGCTTTAATAAAATCTTTTTTAGATAATTCGAATCTTTCTTAGATAATTTGTACTTAATTTAATCCTGTTCCGATTAAACCAACCTGCCATGCCTTGAAGTTAGCCTTTTTCTCTGCTATTTGAGCTTTGACTTCACCTTCCTATCAGCTTGGTACAACAGTCATTTTCTCTGCTATTGGAGTTTTAACTTCATCTTCCCACCAGTTTGGTATTACAGCCCTTTTCTCTGCTATTTGAGCTTTGACTGCATTTTCCCACCAGCTTGGTATTACAACCTTTTTCTCTGCTATTTGAGCTTTACTTCATCTCCCAACCAGCTTGGTATAACCAGTATAAAAAATGCCACTACAACTAAACTATAAAATTTCTCGTAACCTGATTCCCTAATGCTGAACTAATCCTTTGAACATGTAAAATTTTTAATTAAATTCAAAAAATGTCAGAATCATATCGTAAATTTCAAATAACCTAATGAGCTACCATAAATTAGCAAGCTCCAAACAAGCATGCTTGCTTACGGTGTAACCAATTAACTAGGATTATATAAATTACATAAATAATATATATAACTAGCAGTCCACTCCGGCTTAGCATGGGTAAGTAACAAAAATTTCCTTATAATTTTTTACTGACATTTGGTTATTTTCTTGAGTTTTCATACGGAACTCTAAACTTTTTATTTTAATATAGTATATATTCTATGGTCACCAAGAACAATTTAGGATTCGAATTGTGAAAGAATTTTTTAAAACGGGTTAGAAGTTTCGGAGTGTATTCGTTTCAAACAAACAAACCTTTCCTCCTTTCCTCTTCATAATATTTTATATGCGACTAGTGACCCGCTTCGGTTTTGCACGGGTGCAATGCCGATACAAAAACCTTCCTCTTGATTCATTCTATTTATTAATAAAACCGCTTAAATAAATAATTTATTAAATAATAAAAAAAAACAATCAGTATCGTAGTGTAACAGATCTAAGCGTACACAGGGACAAACAGACAAACAGCGGGAAGTGACTTTATTTTATACCATGTGTAGTTTTATCACAGTAAATAATTTCAAAATAATAAAAGAACTAGTTGGTTAGGCCGAAATAAATTCATACTCAGTTAGGTAGTTTTAAAAGATTTTAATGATGTAAACTCATGTAAGTCTTGTCAAAAATAATTTCAGCATAAACTGTAAAGTAAACATAATAGGAAATATTTTCCTATTGTTTTGTGGTTCATAAAAACTGTTTCTGTTTTCTATTCTGTGTTAAAATTACGTTTCCAACTAAAGGTTGCCTAGAAGATTGCTTATAAGCGATAAAGCCGCCCATTGTACTGTTTTAAGTTAAATATTTATGTGTACAATAAAGCATTTTTGTATAGTAATTAATTATATTTTAAATTGATTGTAATTGCATTTTTTGAATAAACATCCAAAAACAAAGGACATTATTTTTCTTCTTCACAATTTTCAATTTAAACATACAATTTATATATTTCTATTTAAATAACAGGAGTAAGGAATTAATAATAGGAGTAAGGAACGCATAACTAATAATCGAATTCATAATATTTATATAGATATTAACGCTTCCCATCGCAAATGAAACAAGCTTTCGATATTACTATGATATATTTTAGGATACCCTCACAGAAACCTTCTTGATTAAGTCCATCAGTAGAATTTACCGTCTCTTAAGACATCCATAATAATATTTTCTTAAACCACTATAAATACTTGACAGCCAAACAAACATTTAATAGTTAACATATCTGTAAATCTTAATGTTGAATACAATTCATAAGAAAAGGAAAACAAAAGCTGTGAAAGCACCCACACAGGGAAAAACAGAGGAAGCGTATAAGGACATCTAAATCAAGCTTGTTACAGACAGACAGACAAGCAGACAACGGCGCGTAGAGGCCATAACTCTACATAGAGATGAAGTTATTAATGTGCTCTAAGTAAGGCTGGGGCTATAGAAAGGGGCTATAGAAAGACGGTTACATATGCAAATCTAGGCTTGAATGGACACAGTTATTACTAAAGAGCTGTAAAACAATCTATTTATTATGTACATAGGTATCAATTATTATTCTGCTTTTATTAATCTAGTTTCAGAAAATAATAATAATAATAATGATCATTTATTTTCTCTCCACAAGGTTTACTTATAAATAAATCTTATAACGAAACTAGATATCTAGGTAAATTAGACCTGTTTTGTGAGAGACTGGAGCTTGCTATAGGTTTTTAGAAAAACCTGTAACAGCAAGTCTCCAGGGCCCACACTCCACGGATTAAATATTGAGATACTTGGGTCGTTTATACAGTACTAGTATTAGGTATTGTACCAACATTGGCACAATACCATTACAACACTTGAAAGTAGGTATTAAAATTAAGAACTAACAATTTACACTTCCAACTGGTGTTGAGCTACCTGTAGTTTGTTCATTGTGTTCAATAAGCCCGTTATGTACGATTGTTTTTTTATAGATTCTCAAAACTAGTTGTTATACCGAAGAAAACTTATTAAAGAAAACTATTTATATTAATAGAAACAAGATTCGTTAAAGGCGGATAAGCGCCGAGGGTTTTTAACTTTTGTCGTATACATACATACTATTAAAGGTCCCATTAACTTCTGAGATTAGGTAGTAGATGAGTAAGTATCTTACTGAATAAAAATTTTGACTTATTTCAATGTATTTTAAAAAGACACCTTGACGATTTTACAAATAGTTTTGTAATGTCGGAATCCAATATTTTTCAAAATATTTCGAAAAGTATAAAACGAGTAAAATTGTAAAAGGCGACTTTGTATCTTTTAAAATTTGTATAAAAATCTTTATTTTGAGTTTTTATTTATTTATTATATTTAGTCAAATCTGTGTAGTTATTTATTTATTTAAAGGCGCACAAAGTATGTTTGTTATTTCAATTCACTAGCTTCAATGGTTGCTGAGATATTAAAGATTGAATACACGACAGAAAAAAAAGCGAGACCATAAGGGTTTTGAAACCGATGTCAAAACACTAAAAAAGAGTGCAAATAGAGGGTTGACAAAAAATATAAATTTGAGAGAAAATGGTACTACCAGGCTAGGGAAAGCAACTAGGCGTCAAATTTCAATTTCTCACTATCTTTTGTTTTTTTTTTATGTCTCTTTTTAGTTTTACAGTTGGCAACCTATAAAAGTAAGAAAAATCCTTATGATTTAGCCGGATACTCTTGATAAACTGGCAACTCTAAACTCTAAAGGCAGGTGTAGGATGATGTAACTCGGATGTTTAATATTGCTATTCATGTAATTGTTATTGTTTATTTAACAACCAATAATTTTATTGCCGTTTGTTTTATTCAACACCGCGTGAATTATTAATGATCTTACAACTTTGCTGACATTGTTTTGTATAATACGAGGTTCTTTACTTTAAAACAAATCAAGTCATTATTTTCAGGACTTTGCTTTCTTCGTTTAACTATCAGTGCCGTATTTTAGCAAAATTTACAACTTATAACCGAATTTGATATAAATTTACATCACATAAATTATTTGCTTGTTCTCGTAAGTAAAACCAAATATATCATCCTTCCATTTCCAATTTCTGAAAATGAATAAGAACTGGCAATTTAATCATAAAAAATCTATTTAATCAATGATTTTGTTTTTTTCTTAGCCCATTAAGTAAAAAGGAAGCAAAGCTTTTAATTTTAAGCTCATCTTTTCAGTGACTCAACAACATAGTTACCAAGATTAGTTCTTACTTAAGATAGACCATAAATGTGTATCATAAAAGGAACCAAATCCTTTAAGTAAGTCGAAACGATACAAATAATTTCTGACGATTCGTACGACTCGGAGAAGTAACATTATATCTTATTGGAGATGGTGTAATAGCTTTTTTGAATCTATTTTTAATGTTACCTACTTAAGTTAATACTATGTTTACATACAATTGATTGTACAATTATCTACTATAAGGTGCTTGTATTTATATTATTGTAACACCCACAAATAAACCAAATAAATGAATAAAAAAATCAAGCGCCCAAATCGAATTTGACTTGGAAAGACGACTTCACGTTTGAGGCGTGAAGGCGTCACTTTGTCATCGAATGCGTAAATTATTTGAAATTAATTTCTTCAACTTCAAAAATGTACGCAATGTATGGCGATGCAATGTCATTATTGTCTATTCTACCCTAGAGAACAATCCCCGTGCTTGGCGTACAGTAGCGCAGGAAGCGAAGATCCTAAGATGCGGACGGTTTTGAGTTATATTCCTACGCATTAGTATATCAATCTTCTGGCGTCCATAATTAACGATCAGCTTTCTGTGGACAAGATGACGATTTATGAAAATGCAGTTATAAAATCGGAATTTAATTATTTTGCTTAATATTCTGTACTAATTGCAGCTTAGGGCTTGCAACGACATCATAATTCGTTACGTGAAGATAATATCTCACTTTCACTAGTAAAGAGTACTCCATCCGCTGGACAGATGCGGGTACATTTTAATTTGTGTGCACTTCCCGCCATTAAATACCTCCGAGACTTGGACAGGTGTGATGAAAAGGGCTTTGATAGATTTTTATAAATAACATAAAAGATAAAGAAAGATTTTGTCTGTTTGTCTATTCAAAATACATCGTTTCACGCGGACTTGAACGCGACCTTCTCTGAGTATGGGATACACTTAACCAGTGCGTACCGTCCGAAGAGAGTTCCAAAAGTTTTGACTTGCCGAGTACTTGATTTCGTGGAGCAGAGCTTATTCCGTGCTGAGGGGATGTCATGGGTTCAAATCCCGCCAAAACAAAAATTTGGATTTTTTTTATTCTGAGGGATTAACCCCGTGTGCGAGCGGCGAGCGGTGCTTACGCACGAAAATAATAAAAATCATAAATTAATTAAGTCTGTGGTCTGACCTTTTTTGAAGATCTTTGTGGTTTTCCTGATCGGCATTAAACTAGTCTCCGCTCGCAGCATTGCACGCCTAGATGACGAGGATCTGAAAAATTTAGAGGTATTATAATGCAACCTACTGCATGATATCGTGCACTGTGGGCGAGGGAGTGAACATGAAAGCCGATGCAGTAGGTTTGGTAGGCCCAGATTAGTCGACTTACTGTCGATTCGGTCAAAATTTATTGGGACACAGTGTCCCAATTGATACTTTTTATTGATACTTAAGATATTAATGTGAAAACGAATGTAAATACCAAGATAAACCTACTGGTACCAAATGGTAAAAAAAATCATCAATAATTTTTACTATAGAAAATATAGCAAAATATCACAAAATAACTCCAGAAAATATCACGACGGTGTCCCCGAAGCTAGGCTCAGGCTGCCGATGAGGGGCTAGGTCTACAGAGACAGGAACTTTCTGACGATACGCGCCGAGTGCAGGAGTATCTATCGCCTTTTGGATTTATCCTTTGATCCAACTTCCTACCGCTCTCGCTAGGAAGAGACTCTTCTCTTGAGATGTTGATTATCGGATAGATGTTCGCTGCATCAACTATTTTTATTATTAGTATTTATTAATTATATTATATTGGTTTAATGAAACGAATCCCTCCGGGATCCACCTTTCGATAGCACTTTTCCTCGGAAGCGTACCCCACTGCCAATCGAAGCACTCCCGTTAGAGGCGACGCGTTGTCAGCTCTTCGCGGCTAGCTTCCTGCCGCTGATATATTCAGAGCGGACTAGGGAAATGAACTGAGTAACGAGCAGCATTGCTATGCGAGTTTTTGAGTGTTTTGCCGATGCAGCGGATGAAAACGGACGTTTTTGTGGGACAAAGCAAGGATTTAAAATTGTTTTTGTTAGCGAGGTTGAGATTTACTTTAAATCCAAGTTGGAGATAATAATTTATCTGAAACCTTTATTAACAATGAAAACTAAATAACCTAATTGAACTAGTATATACAATTTACAAACTGCAAATAATGTACAAGTAGCTCAACTGATCCATATTACCAGTGGGAAGCATACCCCAGACGCGGGCGAAATTGTCAGATACTGACCAGCTCTCGGGTCACACGTCGCTTCGACCGCTAGATGCTCAGATAATATTTTTAAAAACTTATATAGTCTTGTTACCCCACGAATATGGGCATCGACTCCAAAGGGAGCAAATACGTTGCCTTTGTCCGTTTGTTGGAAGAAGGCAAAATATTTATTATTTTATATGGCTAATTATCTGTTTGAAATTTTACTTGTCTAAGTGTTTATTTTGTAAGCCTAAAGAAATAAAGTTTATAAATAAGATAAAATTGTAAATATCTGCTTTATATAGTTACGTAGTCACCTTAGTAGCAATTTAATTTAATTATTATTATATTTTTTTTCATTTTCAGTTTTATAGCTATTGTATGTGTGCTAAAAATCTAGTAGGTGTTTTTCAAAAATTACCGCTTATATTATTATTTGTAAATTGTCTCCATTCCCTGACTAAGACATTTGGGCACTGGCAGAAAAGTGGCAAATCAGACACATATTGCCATATCGAAGAAGTCAAGTCAATAAATAAAGTTATTGAATCTGAATTTCATGTACCTATAATTTTGTGACACAAGATTTTTTATTTCTTCTATATCTATACCAATGTTATAAAGAGGAAAGATTTGGTTGTTTGTTTGTTTGATTTTAATCGGCTCCGAAACTATTCGACCGATTTGAAATATTATTTTACCATCCCTGATGAACATAGGCTATAGAATATTTTCAAAAAAGGGATCCGCATGAAGAATTAAATTTTTGTTAAATATACCCGCGCGAAACCAGGGCGGGCGGATTGCTTGTTTTCTATAAAAACTAAAACCTCTTTGGATATGATAATATGAACCCTAATCCATTGACATTCCATCTCCGATGGGTAAGCTGATCGGCGTTACCCAACACCGCGGATCGCCGATACTGCACGGCCTTGCTGCTTACGGAATAGGTACAATCAGCTACACCAATAAATAACGCTGGACAATTCACATACCATCATCTAGTTCCAAGCTAAGCAGAGCTTGTGTTATAGGTAGTAGATGGCTGATATACTTCATACAATATACGACGGTTATACATTTTTTTACAATAAATAGAAAAGACCAGAACACCCGGAGCAAATATCTGCAGATAGTGCAAATATTTATCTCGGGCAAGAATCGATGCAGCCTTCTGACGCAGAAGGCAGAGCATCACTCACCGTGCCACAGAAATCGTCAATAAAGATAATGATATCGATAAAAACTATATCTTTATCTTCTCATTAGTGACACAATCACCTTAGTTGTAGTGCACTTTGGTGTTTTGTCGAACGAAAGCGTGATTTTTAATTCAGCGGTTTTTCCAATGATTGTCTCAAATTTTTATGAAATCAAATTAACTCTCAAACTGAATTCACGGCCTCAATTCAAGCTACAGTCTCTATGCTAAGTAGCATGCTTGTCTGTATAAAACTTCCATGCAACGCACTGTATTCATCTTCATTATTGCATCGCCTGTACTGTTTTCTTTTTTATCCAGCTATGTCTTGACGACCTTCTTCAACCTTCTTCGACCTTCTTCGACGGTCTTGGCCGTGTGGTGCTTGCATAGAATTACACCACCCCCACTCTTCCTGCGGGTGTCACAAGAGGCGACTAAGGGACACACTGGGGGGGCGGGCAGCAGCGCCCTCTGCAGAACAACTCCACTGAACTGCGATCCCCAACCCGCATGCCCAGCGTGGGGATTATGGGCAATAACCCCCAAATAAGATAAGATGAGATAATAATGCTCTTATCTCAAAAAATATATACTAAACTAAATGATAAATAAAGCCATCTATGGGCTCATTAGGGGAGGTCTGTCCAGCAGTGGACTATTTGCAGGAGGCTGATGATGTGATGCCTAGACCACGCAATGAAGTGAAGCAATCCCGAACCTTTTCCGTTTCCAAGAGATGCAATGTACTTAGGTACACATCTTAGAGCAGTTGACTGTACAACGGGTACGTCTCATGCGTATCAGTTAGCCGACATTCTGCGAAATGCGAGTAGGCTGGATGTTTGACACTATTCATCTGACTGAAGATTTTAGGATCTATTTATTATATACTAGCAGTCCACCCCGGCTTCGCACGGGTATTAAACAAATTTTTTAGAAATTATACACACTCACGTTGGGTTTCACAGTTTTTATTGGGATCTCAACCTTTTTAGCAGCATTGAGGTTTTTGACATTCACTTGACAATCCTTAATGACACTCCATAACTGTCACTGGTCGTAGAGAAAGAGCAAGCAGCGGAGCCATAATAATTAAAAAGAAGAAGAACAAATAGCGCACGGTTTAATTATTGAATTTTTCATGCGGATCCCTAACTTTTTTGAAAATATTATATAGTCTATCATCATCACGAAAATTTTTGGATTCTAAAGGTAACAGAATTTTTCAAATCGGTCTAGTAGTTTCGAAGCCTATTCAAACAAACAATCAAATCTTTCCTCTTTATAATATTAGTACAGATATGGTATAGATAATTATTCTGGTCGTTTTCTATGTAAGTATAGTAAATTATACTATATAGGTAATAATTTTGTTTTATGTAGTACCATTTGTATCATCTGGTACCCAACACAAGCTCTGCTTAGGGGCTAGATGATGCTGTGTGGATAGTCCGGCATTATTTATTTTTATTTATTAATATTAATATACAAGACGGCGCGGAAAATACTTTGAGCGCTTTTAGCTAGTTTTTAGTAACCTAATTCGTTAGTTTATGCTTTTTCTACCAAGAAATAAAAAATATAAGCCTTTATTTATTATCAAATAAATTTAAAATTTAAATACGGAACAATCTAGAGGTAGCTCAACTGATCCATATCCTGTTAGAATTAATAATATAACTTTAGAAAACAATAACTGAAGTTCGATCAGGCCTGTTACTATTATAAAGATGTCAGGTGTACGAAAACATCCTAAGATAATAATAAGATAATAATTATTTATTCTCAAAATTTATGAATAAGACAAAATAAAACTAAAAGTAAACGGAATTGGCGGCCTTATCGCTTAAAGCGATTTCTTCCAGGCAACCAAAGCTTAAAATAGAAGATTATAGGAAGGCGGTGCAGGCGAATACAGAATAACAATACAATTTGAAACTAACAATAATAATCTAATACAAACTAACCAAAGTCCATAACATTATTATTTTATTTTTCTAATTGCATATTCACCCTACCTTATCAGGAGCTCAATAAATATTGTGGAAAGGCTCGTTTGCTGCGAAACAGCATGGAAACTGCGAATCATCAATGTTTATATCGCGTTAATGTCAAACGTATCCGCGGGCGTCAAGTCGGTCTACAGTGGCCGCAAATTTCGAATAGAATATTAATTTTTTTATTAAAAGAATATAATACGCACTTTTCATATTGCATAAAATTTCACCCAAGATATCTAAAATAGACGAGACATTTTGGGATAACTACTCTTTATACTGTATCATCATCATCAGCCTATACCTAATAGTCCATATACACATACATAGACATAGACCTCCCCTAATGAACGCCATAGATGGCATTAATTATAATTTGGGGGTTATTTAACTATTAATTAGGTTATTCGCACACGTACCCACGTTTGTAACTTTACCTCTCTCTCCCATTAAGATTTGCTGGAAGAGAACTTTTTGCTCGACTTTGCCCATTTAATGTTATTTTGTATATTCTCGTGCAATAAAGAATTAAGAATTAAAGTATTTATAAATATTTGTAGATCATACAGGTAAGCTCTGCAAATATTTATTACCGGTGTTCTGGTCGATGTCTATGTATAGCAAAAATATCTATCTATGTAATTATATTACACAAAGTATCAGTCATCTAGTACCCATAAGCTCTACTTAGCTCGGGGCTAAAGGATACTGTGTCGGTTGTCCAGACATATTTATTTGTCGATCCACTCAAAGAAAAAAATCTGTTCAAGAAGAGACGCATCTTAGGTTTAAATATTAGGATATTGTTTCAAGAAACAAATGGCACCACTGTAAGACCAACAAACGATTGGTTGAACGATTTACACGATGCGCGCGCATTAGCGCGGGAACGAGCCTCGAGCGCGCGAATCCGCATCATACCGCACTCGGGACGTTGCAGACACTATTCCGGCAACTCTTACCTACTAACTAAACAAAAAAAATCTTTTTGCGGTTTATTGACATGTTAAATACCATATAACGCGTACCTTTTGCGTTATTTCACGTAGTCACAGGGTGACTGGATGTCCTTCGATGTAACTCGAAGAACGACAAGGAACGAATTCATATTTAATAACACAAAATAACAAATTATTCAATGAACGCCGTGTTTACGTTTAGTTTACTCAAACGTGACGTCACAAGCGACGTCATGACACGGACAAGCGTTTTGGTGCGCATTTTAAATTAAAAGACTAAATTGTTATTTTTTTATACTAAACCTTTAATTTCTGCAGAAACATGTTATTCATTGTAAATAATAATGTATATCCGAATATAATAGAACAGTTTTTCAAAATCGGTCATCATGCCTATTGACGGCAGTATCCGACTACCCTCAATTCTTCAGGATCAGGATTGTCAACGGTCACATTAAGACACACTACACTGACTGCGTCTGACGCGATAGGGAAAATTAAACATAAGGTACACGAAAAATATCCGATATAGTTTAATACCAACCAAATAAAAATAAGAAGTAAGAAACATGTTAAGAGGAAAAGTAAGAAACTTCCAATCTAAGAAGTTAAATGTTGTTCGCTTCTTTACTTTACCTTAAAAAGATTAAACAATCAATCGAAGTGATCACTTAATTTCCTATTATTACTTACTAGCGGTCTGCCCCGGCTTCGCACGGGTATTAAACAAATATTTCAGAAATTATACACACAAACACGATGGGTTTCACAGTTTTCATACGGATCCCTTACTTTTTTTAACAGCATTGGGATTTTTGACATCGACTCGACACTCCATAACTGACACTGGCCGTAGAGAAAAAGCAAGCACCGTGCGTATATATTCAACCTCCTTTTCTATTCTGACGCGCCATAATAAAAAAAGAGGTTGCATATACAGCGCACGGTTCAATTATTGAATTTTTCATGCGGATCCCTAACTTTTTTGAAAATATTATATAGCCTATGTCATCACGGAAAATTCAGGATTCTAATGGTGAAAGATTTTTTCAAATCGGTCCAGTAGTTTCGGAGCCTATTCAATTCAAACAAAAAAACAAACATACAAACAAACAATCAAATCTTTCCTCTTTATAATATTAGTATAGATGTAATTAGTATTTTGTGACGTGTCCAAGAGTCCTGTAAGGTCTTAATTAATATTTTTTGATGGAAAAGATCCCAACCAATCACACCGCGCTGGTCTAACCATATCTCCACCACACTCAACATCGACATGTCAAAAGCGGTCGCTGATAACCGGAACCTATGGCGCGACATTGTCCAGGGGAAGCTGCTTCCGTGCCCCCAGTATTCAGGAAATGATGCAAGGAAGAAGAAGAGGAAACTTGTAAGAATCAGCTCAAACAAGTAAATGTCTACATAAGTATTGTGTCTGTGAATATGTGTTTCGTAAATTTTTTTGGTATTTTGAGATTACAAATTAGATTTTACAACAATTGAGATCAACTTTACTGTGCCTTAAGGAAGGCATGCGAGGTCTATCTAGATGTATGTTAAATTTAATCATAAATGTCATCCGTAGGTATATATAAGTAATTCCAGCTGAAAATAATAATCAGGATCACTATCCAGATCATTGAGTGGTGCGGTGTGCTTTTGACAGCGAAATATAAAGCGCTATCCGTCAACCCAAATTATATACTTTATCTTCATCAGGGACAATGTAGGATTCTAAGCGTGACAGAATTCTTCAAGTCGGTCCAGTAGTTTCGGAGTCTATTCAATACAAACAATCAAACACTTCCTCTTAAAATATTGGTATAGACATTACGGAATAACCCAGAAATAGAAATAGTATTTTCCTCAGTCAAGACGCCAATTCCAAACAAAACACACATTACAAACAAAACCGTTGCTAGAAACAACAAGCGTTGCTCTCCAAACCCTAGGGATGTGCTAATACGATAATACCATCTTAAAACTGTAAATTCTGAAATCTATACTCAACCAGTCAACCCTAGCAAGGGCCAACAATGCCCACACAAATCAAACAGGATTCCGAACACACTATCGCTCTACGTCGTTGTGTACAAACATTTGCATGGCACCGAAGTATAGTCCTCTAGTTGCGTGTCGACGCCCACTACGCCGTGCAATACTGTGCAATCGTGGTTCGTATCAGCATCACATTATACCCTGTAAAGTCACAATGCAGATTTCTCCATTCTGTAAAAAACTTATGTGTGGTTTTGCTTAGAGCGCGGTGACATGCGAACTTGCGTAAGCCGTTACAAATGAGAGAAGGACAAATTGTGTTGAAATTTGTATAGAAAACTGCAGGGATGGTAGTTTTCTCTAATATATTGGGAAATCATATTAATAAGTAAATGTAATAATATAGGTAACCAAATCTTCACTTTCCATTAGGTGAGATCGTGGTCATACTGATGTCTATCAGTTACAAAAAAAAACAAGTACGACAAGTGCGAGTGTAACTCGCGCGCCGAGGGTTTTGAACTTTTGTCGTTTAGGTAGGTACGTATATGACAACCTCTTGGCACGGTGGGCTTACAACGCAGGAGGTGGAGGTTTGATTCCTGCCTCGGTACTAATATTTGTAGGATCTTCAGATTATTTGTTCGGGTGTTCTAGTACTTTTCAGTACACAAAAATAAATCATCTAATGTGATACTTATACTTTATTAAGTATAACAGCTATCGTAGTAATACCAATAACACAAGCTTTGCTTAGCTTAATTGTGGGTAAATGATACTGTGTGGATTATGCTAGGATACACCTATCTCTTCTCAAAAATTTTGAGAACAACGGTTTTGGTGCGCTGTGGAACTCCTATTACAGTTACTACAGAGATTAGTGGGTAGGTAAGTGGGTTGGTACCTACAATTTTTTTTCGACTTTTTTCAACCTATTTCACTAAGTATGAAACTTAGACTATTTTCAAAACCTGTTTTGAATTGTCGAAATCCATACCTTTGATTTGATATTACTCTCAATGAAATAGCACCCATTATATGAAAACTAGTTTTTTGACCATATTTTAAAAAGTATTATATTTACAGACTTCTCTATATTTTTCCTGTAAAATATAGATCTATATCTACAAACTCTTAGTACATTTTACATCAATCACTCTGCAATCTTCGGAGATAAGGGGGGGGGGGGGGGAATGGTAAATTTTTTGACCTTTTTCAAAATATTTCGATAAGTATAAAACTTATCGAAATTTTAAAAACTGTATTGGAATGTACAAACCAATACCTTTCATTTGATACCCAACTCGGTGGGGTAGTCACCCCTTTAGAAAAATTTCCCGCCCTTTTTTGACCTTATTTCAAAAATTATTATTTTTACAGACTCCTCTATATTTTTCCTGTAAAATATAGATCGATATCTACAAACACTTGGTACATATCACATCGATCGCTCTGCAATCTTCGGAGATAAGGGGGGGTACCGGTCAATTTTTCGACCTTTTTCAAAATATATCAAAAAGTGTAAAATCTGTCGAAATTTCAAAAACTGTATTGGAGTGTACAAGCCAATACCTTTCATTTGATAACCAACTCGGTGGGGTAGTCAGCCCTTCAGAAATTTTTCCCGCCCTTTTTGACCATATTTCAAATACTGTTATTTTTACAGACTTCTCTATATTTTTCCTGTAAAATATAGATCCATATCTACAAATACTTGCTACATATCACGTCGATCGCTCTGCAATCTTCGGAGATAGGGGGGGGGGGGAGGAACGGTCATTTTTTTGACCTTTTTCAAAATATTTTAAAAAGTATAAAACCTACCAAAATTTCAAAAACTATTTTAAAATCTACAAACGTGTACCTTTCATTTGATACCACTTTTGACTTTGTACGTTCCATTTAAAATTTCGATTTCAAAATTTGTATGGAAAATCTTCATTTTGATTTTTCATTTATTTTTCTATAAATATGTGCGGGCGCACAAAATGTATTATTATTTCAAATTTCAAGTCAATAGCTGCAGTAGTTTCTGAGATATTAAGGATTCAAAACACAAAACAGACCCAAAGCGATTTCATAAGGGTTTTGCAACCGATGGCAAAACCCTAAAAACAAAAATATACCGTTATAATTATCATTCCCACAGAGTTTCTCAGAAATTCTAATTTCAATTATATCTATGTAGACGATACTATAAGGCGGAAAGATTTGATTGTTTGTTTTAATTGGATAAACTCCGAAACTATAGGACCGATTTGAAAAATTCCTTCATTATTAGAATTCCTCATCATATAATTATTCCTTATTATATTCCCCTTCTGATCATAGGCTATAGAATATTTTCAAAAAAGTTAACTTCAATAATGTCATCCAAAGTGTGTATATATTAAAAAAATTTAAGATGTTTGCAAAATATCCATGCGTAAACTGCTTTCTAGCAGTAATATAAACGTATGTATTTTCAACCCTGTTTCGTTCACCCTATAAATCCCTGGTTCCTAGCCTTATAGTTTCGGTTTATAATTTTACAAAACATTGATAAAAGGGTCGACACTCACAGCCACACCCAGAGTCGCTTAATGGTTACTACTAAGGAAACATTTAGGTTCCTTAGTGTAGATTTGAAGAGTATTTTTTTTTTCCAAATCTACAGGCATTAAACGACTTCGAGTGTGGCTGTTAGAGCATAAAGGAAGATTTACATATAGGGTTAGCTCGATTACCATAGTGTAATCAGATACAGCTTATAACAATTACAGTGACGTCGCTGATAGGATTGTGATAATTGAATTATTAAAACGCTTGATTTGAATTGATAATATCACCACTATGATACTTGATGTCATATTATGTTAAAAGCCTGTAGATAAAACTAATTACGCACTCAGTTGCTGGGAGTTTAAGCTTATTGTCGTGTAGAGTAATTTATACTGAAACACGTACCTATCTAGAATTATGGTTATTATTTGTCAACAAAGGGCAGGATCGTACCCATAATATAATTTTATTGATGCATCAACATTCAACGAAGTAAATCGCCGAAGTTCGAAACTACGTTAATTTGGCTTTGACATCTTTCAGTCATCATTTTTTTATTAGAAACTAGCGGTCCGCCCCGGTTTGGCACGGGTATTAAATGAATAATGAATTTTTCATGCAGATATAGCCTATGTTCATCAGGGAAAATTTATGAAAATTTAAGAATATACCTAATAATGAAAGGGTTTTTCAAATCGATCCAGTAGTGTCGGAACCTCAATTCAAACAATAAAATCGTTCCTCTATTAGTATAGAAGAAGAAGAGAATTCAAGAACCAAGTATAGCTATCTACACTCACAAAACGTGATACGATGCTTACAAGTTAAATTCTGAGGGAGATTTCATAGATATGTACATATACTCGTATAAGACGACCCAGGGCAAGGACGATTGTTTCTTATGCTATTTTCTTTTACTTTTTTATGTTCTAATTCTATGTTCTAGTTTTCTTCTAAGCTGTACGACCAAATTTTATTTATAGCCAATATTTTATCCGCGAAAGTTCTCCGTCAGAACGATTTATCGCTTATTTCATAGTTTTATTTTATTGCTTGCTTGTTACAACTAATCATTTATCTATACCGATGGTTAAAACAATTATAGTGCAAGAGAAGGCGTGGCCATTTGCATTCCGCAGTTCCTTATTAGCTTACGTAATAATAGAACTAGATCTTGGTGTCTTCCCTAGTAATTATTTATCGGGTGAACCAGAACCAGAACTTTGTATTCAGGTTTTCTACTATCTTATAAGAAGAGGAGTCTTAGCCAAGTAGTGGTAAGTCAATTTTTTATTTCAGTTTTCCTCCTTAAAGTCGCTTCTAAGAGGGAAACCTGGAATGAGTTCCAGCTTTTACATTTAAAGTAGGAGAAAATTCGGAATGAAGAACCGGCTCAAAATAATGATATCATATATATTATAAATACTAACTATATATATATATATTAGAAATACTACTTTCTAGGATATATTCTCTTAATATTATTCTATGTCATTAAGCTTCTGGTTTTCCAATAAATAAATAAATAAATAAAAATACTTTGAGATAAGTATTTAATTTTCATTAGAATCGAATAGCAAACAGAATTATTACAAAATACCAAGCATAAAACAATAATAAGTGTTGTTATACGTGATGAAAATTTAGAGCAATACTTTTCAATTGATATGTTCTATAAAATCCACAAGATCTATAATTATATATATTCTATATTATTATACAGTCCATTATAATAAATTTTGCTTTAACAACCCAATATTCAAATTAATTACCTTGGTTCGTTACACCTTATACAGCAAGAAGGGAGCTTGAGAGCTTGTTAGATGAATAAGAATGCATTTAATGAGCGCTTGTGATTATGCTCAGGTGGTTAACGCATACACTGCCCAGCCACCATACTACCCCGCCGTGCCCTGACAAGGGGAACAAGGGGATAAAAGTCTAGCTGCCACTTTTCTTGCTCTGACTTGTCTTTTTTGTATGTTCGGTTATTGCATCAACGATTTTCATACGGTAACTATGACTCATCATACTGAAAAAAAAATTACCACGATAGGCGATGATGTTCTGTTGAAAGTTGGCGCAGTTATCCTTTATTTCAAAATGGTATCATACGGCACACATTTCGTGTTAAAATAATAGTAAATAATTGATTTTCTGAAATAGGACCTAAATTAAAAAAAAACTGTTTCAAACGCAAGGATTGCTTTAATAATAAACCTTTTTAAGTTTTTGCAAACTATTTGTCACCATTCTTTGTTTATGTTGTTTCTGTTTTTGATACGGTGTTTCCTAAATCCATAGAAAATTGTATAGCAAGCTTTTGTAATAATAGGAATCATGTGAATAAACTTCTTTAACTAATTCTTCCAGTCTTTAAAAACGCTAAAATGACCTCGCCTTCAATTTTGTAGCAAACTGTAATACAAGGCATCACGACAACTACCTAACACGGAAGAGCCCTGACGTATTACTGTGATGTATTAGATACATAGAAAAATATGATCTAGATATTTCATCTTGTCGTATAAGGCCGTGGTCGAAGAGACGAAATTTAGTACAAAAACAGCAAATATGAAGTCTAACTTTTACACGTTTTCGAACGTTGTTTTATCGTCATGGACATCCCCATGTCGCCATAGCTTACTGTGTCGTCGTTTTCCAGATTTTTTCTTGCGAGAATTCTTACATTCAGATTCTGTATATTTTATAATAACGGTCCGACCCGGCTTCGCACGGGTATTTAACTAAAATTCTAAAGATTATACATTTTTGCACGCTGGGTTACATTAATGAAGTTGTCATACGAACGCCTAACTTTTTGAAAATATTCCATGCCTATGTTCATCACGGATCTTATAAAATGTAAATATTTTATTGGCTGTTATTTAGATTATTAAGGTTCGAACTGTCTGTCGATTTTGTTGAAACTATAAATAAATATATTACGGATTCTAATAATGAAATAATTGTTCATATCAGTCCACTACTTTCAGAGCCTATTCAATCCAAAAACAATCAAATCATTCCTCTTTAAGTTGAAATGTATGAACATTACGTTCATATGCGTTTGCTTCCAGTACCTGGTTCTTACTCTAAGGATCTTAGTGACTAAGATTGTTTGTGGAAATGTGTATCGTTGCTGCGTCATGTTGACAATTATTTATAGCTTAGGGCTAAATTCGAGGGAATTCAGATATGAAATGCCCTTTTACAGGGATTCATAATCGTAGGTGAGTAATATCAACTTGGGTTTTCTTTAACATTATATATAATATAAATTGGCCTATAATACGTTACTGTCTATACCTACCTGTACAATAGTTACGTGCCCATCCAAAGATAGCTTGGAAGAAATCACTCGCAGCGATAAGGCCGCCCTTGTGCAACTGTGTCAGTTTTTCTGTTTTGCTTTTCTCTATCTTGGTTTGCATTATTATCTTTTGTCCACTACCTTCTACGCGTGACTTCACACGTATTTTGCGAAATAGAATGTAGCATAAATGTATACCTGGATTTGTAATGATATTCAGGAATTCCATGATCTGAATAGGGTGTATTTTTGTGTTGTATACTTTATGATCCATAAACCAGCATTACCTGATTTATTTCAGACTTCCGTTGGCGCTTATGCAAGATAGCAAACAAAGCCAAATAATGAGTTTGTTTTTGTAAGGTGGCAAGCGGCAAGCGTTCAAATCTTCAAATGACTTGACTTCGACTTGACTTCTTCGTTATGGCAATATGTGTCTCATTTGCCACTTTTCTGCCAGTGTCCAAATGTCTTAGTCATGGAATGGAGGCAATTTTCAATTTATATTATATCCATCCTTATGATATATTATTTTAAGATGATCTGTTTTTCATGAATAACAGTAGTTACTATTTTATATATGCTATGTAATATAGTATAAATATGTGTATGCTATGCTAATTATGTAATTTTTCAATGAAATTGGTAGAGTACAAAGGTATTCCAAGGGTAGGGTGGTGCTAGTAAGGTATGTTTTTATTCTGATTTAAGCCTTCTGAGCTAATCCTCTGATTATGAAGTTTATTATGGTGATAAAATATTTATTATTCTTCAGTTGGTATATTTATGGCTTATTTAATACCATTTTAATATCCAGTTTGTTTATTATGCATAATTTTATGCCAGTCTATTTCTTCCGCAGCACATCAGTCTTGTTTGCGCCTACACATTTACATCATTATATTTTGTTGTTATTGATTGTTATTGTTGGTATTACCTGTTACATACGAGTATGTAGCGTCAGGCTCCGACACGATGTTAAAAAAACACAAATCACACTTGATTAACTCGATCGATATTTATTCCAACAAAATCCGTTAAACTTAAAATCAACTCGATTATATTTTCTGAATCACTTCAAAACCGTTACATTCAAATAAGTTAAAGGTAGGAGATGTGCACTTCGCAACGGTCGACGAACAACTGAGCCGAGTCTGCGCGCGCACTGCCTTATAAAGAGTTGAATGACGTCATGGTCACGTGTTCGTGGTAACGTTGTTCGTTCGACGTTTGCGTACTGCACCTGACGTTTACAAATATTCGCTAAGGCGCCGTCACGGCCATACTGACGTTCGCTCGTCCTCGAGCGAGTTAACAGCATCTGAGGACAAGAGACCGCGTTCGATCATCCTGACAATACAACAATAATTTCAAACATTAAATAATTCATCATCATCATTAAATAACTACACTAATTAAAATTTCAATAACTCGCTGGTCCGGTTAACATAAACCCTTCAATATTAGAACTATTTCATCCCTTCAGTTTCTCTTACTGGACCGGATTATGCTAGTCCGGATGAATCCCTTTAGCTGTCTGGGCCAGACCGGATAAACATCCCTTTAGCCGACTGCTAGACCGGATTTACGTCCCTTTAGTAAACTATGCTAGTCCGGACTCATCCCTGTAGCTCACCATGCTAGACCGGATACCATATCCCTTTAGCTTAGTCATTCGTCCAGACCAACCCTTCAATGACTGATATTCTTTACCTCTCTTATTAATTCTACATTTTTTTTATATCATCTCATATTTTATTATTTTTTTTTTTTACTTTAGTTTATTTAACTTTAATTTACTCTATTAATTCTCATTAGTATGGTGTACAAGAGCATCGGTTACAATATTAACTGAATGCGGTAAATCTGAGGTGGAACTTTCCTCAGAAATAGCGCGAGACCTACTAAACACTTCGCGGTTATCGCTACCCGCGCTCAGAGTACGCGAACTAGCCGACATGGTGTTACTGTTAATAGACATAGTATCGCTATTTGAAAGTTCAACCTCAGTATTATCGTCTTAGTCTATACTAGTATCGTGACCAGTTTCATGAACATCGTTACTATAGCTTGTATCCGCCGTCACGTCATCCTCAGCGCAACTTTCGGCTATTTCGAAAAATCCTAACGTACCACGAGGTACTTCTCGTAGGTTTTCGTGGGCAAATTTGTATGTTCTATTAGAGCCATTCACAAGTTTCATTTCGTACCTGTCGTTGTCTAAAACTGCGGTGATTCTAAATGGACCTTTATACTTGGGATCTAATTTTCTTTGATGTCTCTCCTCACTCCTAACAAAAACGAAGTTTCCTACAGAAAAAGGTTTTACTTTGGCTTTACCGCGGTTAAAGCGTATTACATCAGATTGGGCCAACCTTTTTATATTTTCCGACGCATCAGACCTAGCCACTTGTAGATCCAGTCTAGAAGGATCCACGGCATTTGTAGATATGCTAGAAATACCTAAAGAATTTCCTTGAATTCCGAACATCAGCTCAATTGGGGTAAAACCAGTACTTCTGCATCGAGTGCTATTGAGCGCTAATTGGATTTCACCGAGTTGTTCCTGCCAAGACATATCGGAGTTACTTTCAGCTACCGTCAGTAAACTCTTTAAGGTTCGCATAACGCGCTCCACCTGCCCATTAGCTCTACTTGCACCTGCAGCGATAAGGTGCAAATCGATATTGTGGTCTTTACAAAAACTTTTAAAATCTTCATTGTCATAAGAACGACCCCGATCAGCTATTATCCTTTTCGGTGCCCCAAACAAGTGTACTGAATCCCTGACCGCTTTAATAGCGTCAGAGGAATTTAAAGATAGCGTGTGTTTCAAAAGGACGTATTTTGTAAAGGCGTCAATCGTAACAGAACAGTATTCCTTAACATCGCTCTTACCACTGAGCTTACCCGTTAGGTCTAGGTGCAGAGTGTGCCACGGAACTGCTATTTTTGGGATTGGGTGTAGTCGGACCTGTTGAGCACCCGATGGACCTTTAGAAGACTTGCACACTACACAGGAATCTACAAATTTCTTTACATATTTTGACATATTACTAAACCAATAAAGTTCGTACATCTTATCAAGCGTCTTTTCATACCCTAAATGCTTAATGTCGTTATGAACGTGACTAATGAGTGACCATATTAGGGAATGAGGAAGAATTGGTAACCACTTTGTTGTTTTAGCGCGCTCTATCCTACGGTATAGTATTCCCTGCCTAACATCATAAGTATGTGCGATTTCGGAAGGTAACTGGTTCGACTGCACTTGGGATATCAAGTTCGAGATTTCAGAATCGCGTTGTTGCTCAACCGATAACCATCCCTTTTCGAGTTCTGAAAAGTTAACAACTTTGGGGCGCACGTTTTCTTGAACGTGTGATACTGGTTTGACATCTTGTATCTCCTGAAGGGAGTTTCGTGACAGAAAGTCTGCATGGGCCATATTTTTGCCTTCCTTGTAGACAATGTCAAAATTATAGGACTGAAGAATTGCCCACCACCTATGGACTCTGTGTGTGAGGTCCTTCTTTGAATGCGAGGCCTTCAGAGCGTTGCAGTCTGTATACACGGTAAAATGGCGACCGTAAAGGTATCGGCGGAAATGCTCGACAGATTTCACTACGGCTAGCGTTTCCAACTCGTATGAGTGGTAGCGACTTTCAGCACTGGTAGTTTTGTGACTAAAATAGGCTACCACGTGTGGGAGAGAATCATACCTTTGAATGAGTACAGCTCCATATCCGTCGCTACTGGCATCGGTATGCAACTCGATCGGCATTAACGGATCGAAGATTTTAAGTACAGGTTCGGTCACTAAATGTTTTACTATTTCGCTGTGAACCCTATCGTGTTCAGCAGTCCAAACAACACGTCCCTTCCCTGATGTTAGGGGGTACAAAGGTTTAAGTAGCTTAGAGAAATTTGGAATGAACTGCCTAAAGTATGTTGCTAACCCAATAAACTGTCGGACCTGTTTGACTGTATTTGGCTTTGGAGCATTTTGTAACGCTTGAACTTTGCGAGGGTTTGGTTTGAGCGATCCCGAAGATACGACATAGCCTAAATACTCTATCTCCCTTTTCATAAAAGAGCATTTCTTAAAGTTGAACGAGAATCCGGAATCGGATAAGGTTTGTAATAATCTGTCAAGCCGCGAAAGACCTTCATCAATAGTTTTTGACGTCACAAGGACGTCATCCATGTAGACCAGGATTTTATCATCATTTCTAAGAGGTTTCAACGCGTTGTTGATGGCCCTCTGAAAAACCTGTGGGGCATTTCGAAGTCCAAACGGCATGGTCAAAAATTCATATTGACCTGCTGGTGTAACGAAGGCAGTCTTTTCAACAGACTCCTCATGAACCTTCAATTGGTGAAACCCTGAGGCCATATCTATTATGCTATAGTAAAAGGCGTCATGCAGCTTATTGATCTGATCACTAATCAAGGGGAGAGGGTAGTTATCCGCTCGCGTGTTGCTGTTCAGCTCTCTATAATCGACACATAAACGATCACTACCATCCTTTTTCTTTACAAGCAGGATAGGGCTTGAGAACGGTGACGAACTTTCTCTAATTATATTGGCATCTAACATTTCTTGAATCTTCTCGTTAACGATACTAAGCTCTATAGGTGACAACCCATATGGTCTTCTATGAACTGTCTTAGTGGGATCAATAAGATCAATTTTTAGTTCACCGGTTTTAATGCGGGTAGTAGGCAATTTTTGAACAAAGTTATCTGAATATTTTTTAAGTATGAGGAGTAACCGCTGTTTGTCATCCCCTACAAGGTCAGTGTCAATAGTATGTTCGTCAAACTGACTAGACATTGCGCAAGAATTAGATACTTTGTTTTTAGTAAAAACTAAACTATCACCACTAAGCTGAACCGAAATACCTAGCTCTAGAACATCACGACCCAACAGAACCTCTTCGGTAAGATGCTCATCGGGTAAGGCGTGATACATAATCGTAAAATTAAGATCCTTTACTACAGTGGGACACTTCATTTGCAAAGTAGAAATAACATTACTACTACCTACACCTTTCAAAGCAACTTGTTCATGAAACCGTTCACCGTCAAGTATTTTACAATAACTTTGTTTGATAAGACTACACTCGGACCCTGAGTCAAATACAAAAGGTATTTTAATACCACTTATCTGTAATAATCCACGCGCCGCTCGAGTACACACGTTGACCTGCTTGCTGGAACCGGCGACGGCATTCGCAGCGTCTTCTTTCTTCTTGTAGCGCATAGGACACGCAGTGGCCACGTGATTAGGGTCAGCACACACGTAGCAGGCGACGGGTGGACGAACGCTCGTTGTCGACGGGCGTGGTTGCTCAGCTCGGCCCGCCAGAGATGGATTTTTGGCAATAAATCTGGTTCTGTCACGACAGTCTTGACCTCGATGTCCCATTCTGCCGCAGAAATGGCAGTTCCCACGAAATACAGCGCCACTTCTAAAGCGTTTCGTATCCGAATCAGTCGAAACAGGATCTTCATTTCTTCTTTTCAGTGTAAAACCTCGCAACGTACGAAACAATTGGTTTTTATCGGTAATAACAACAGAATTTAGTTCCCGTCGAATTTTATCATCACACTGTGATAATACCGATATAGCGAACCCGGTGATCACATTTTCTGGCATATTCACGTCGGGTATTTTCTCGATTAATTGCCACAGACGCATACCTGCTTCGGCTGGGTTTTCTTTGCCATCGAGCTGGAATTTCAAGATCAGATCGAAATGATCCTGAATCATCATAGGCTTCGCATATTTTGAAATCAACATGTCCTTGATAGTAGGCCATGACAATTTATCGGGTTGAATCTTTGTCAGACACGTTGCCGCCCGGCCCTTAAGAGAATGTGTAAGGGCCAAAATTAAATCAATGCCTTGAAGTTTCTTTTGCTCAATTATAAGCTCACTCAGCGTGCACCAGTTTACAATATCGGACTCTGGTTCGTCGGGATCAAAGTTTACTAATTTCGTCGCGGTACCTTGAACTGGCTGAGAAGATGTCATATTATTGGCGATTTTCTTGAAGATTGCTTCCATACCAGAAGAAAACAACATAATTTGCTCCAACATCGGGTTGATTGCTGCACTTGCACTTGGTGACGAAGACATTTGTGGGGGCGGATCCCACTTCTGATGTAGCGTCAGGCTCCGACATGATGTTAAAAAAACACAAATCACACTTGATTAACTCGATCGATATTTATTCCAACAAAATCCGTTAAACTTAAAATCAACTCGATTATATTTTCTGAATCACTTCAAAACCGTTACATTCAAATAAGTTAAAGGTAGGAGATGTGCACTTCGCAACGGTCGACGAACAACTGAGCCGAGTCTGCGCGCGCACTGCCTTATAAAGAGTTGAATGACGTCATGGTCACGTGTTCGTGGTAACGTTGTTCGTTCGACGTTTGCGTACTGCACCTGACGTTTACAAATATTCGCTAAGGCGCCGTCAAGTACTTCAGTATTTGTAACAGGTAACAAACGATTTTTATTAAATTTACTCGAAACCAGGATACGTACCCGATGCTCGAATCCAATCGTCAAATGCCATGCGTTCAAAACAATGTCAATACACGTCATAATAGTTTTTTTGCACATTTCGAGCACGGACTATAGAAATATTTCGAGTTCATATATTTTTTAAATACCCACAAAAATACGTCTTACGGTTCAGAATTGTAGAATGACATCACAAAAAATTGGCATTTAAAAATAGGTACCTGTTGAGTTATTTCTATTATTGCACTAAGCAACTAAACTTTGTTTCTTAGCTCTTTTAGAGAGAGCTTAGGATCCAATCAATATAAGAAATAGGATTTTCTTCCCTTCTCGCTTGTATTCAAGCTTATAGTTTATAGGATTCGACATCCCTTTTTCTCTTTGTTTAAAAGTAGAAATGTACTCTACGTTCATTTAATTTAGTTTATGTATCTGCCCACGGTATACCATATAATGTGGAGTTTCACGTAATCTGAGGGTAAATATTCATATCCATGGAGTGCTAATCCTACCTTACTCCCTTAAGCCGACAAACAGCAATAATAAAATTAACAAGCAGCTGAATAGATCTGATTTAGGAGACTGTAACTGCCACGGTTGAAACCTTCTACCCACCTAGTTGCATAAACTTTTGAATTAAATTGTAGAGGCAACACTTGGATGCATCCTTACTAATTTAAGCAATAACAGATCCCAATATTCGGGTCTATAAATAAGTAATCATTGGTTTTTATATAAAAAAATCTGTATCAATATTAGTCTGACCTAGGAGATCTAGAAGGCCTATTAAGGAAAGCTCTGACAACCCTGTATTTACGACTGATGATTTATGGAAATTGATGACAAGTAACAATGGTTGGGTCGACCACATTCACCATGTATCTGTGCTCTTAAGCTTAGGTAAATATTATAAATTACGCCCAATAGCCACAGTCGGAAATTTATTACTTTTCGGAATGCCAAGAGCTCGGTAGTAATGAAATTGTTAATGGCGTTTTAATACAAATACGACAACGGCTTATACGGATTAAGAATATTGATCGTTTAACTCGGAGAGAAATTATATAACTATTTCGTTAATTATATAATTAAATTATTAAATCGGGATTTTTACACAACGCACTTCTTCTACTTAACATAAATATAACAAAATAAAATATGATAATACAAACAAAATTAAAACATCATCTGCCTTTAAAAAAGGAGTAGCTCAGAATCAGTTTAATAAATTATTTCCTGAGCAATGATTTTGACTTTTTTGTTTTGATATTATACGACTGTGTCTGCTACTACGGATAATGATAAAACTATTTGTGGTTTTTATGTTATTTAGTCACAACAATTAGTAATGAAAATATGTCACTCACATCCGTAAGCGATTAGTAATATTTATGAACTTTTCCAAAACAATTAGTTTGCCAAGAATGTTTGCCACAAAATAAGTCATGGGTTAAATAATAATAATAAATACTTTAGTGCACACTTAACTTATTAGTAATTAATAAATGAAATAGTCTTAAAATAACCTTAAATCCGCTATGAGTGTTAATATCCGCTTCTTTCGAAAGAAAAGTTAAGTCCTTCATATTTAGTTTTTTTCTTCTTAATAGTAAACTACTGTTACCTTGGCCTTATCTGACGCGTATTGAGGGTTTTTTTTTAAGTTTATCATCAACAGACTTCTTCTCAGTGGTAACGCTTTTTCACTACATAGTATGTATAATACAAAGTCGCTTCCCGCTGTCCGTCTGTTTGACTCTATGAAATCTTTAAAACTACGACACGGATTTTGATGCGGGATTTTTAATATAGAGTGATTCTAAGTGCTTACTTTGTAAGGCCAAATAAAGAAAGTTATTGAAATCTGAATCTGAAATTCAAGAGGAAAGTTTTTGTATCAGCATTGTACTGTGATTGTACGAAGCCGGACCGGGTCGCCAGTTAAAAAAAAAAATATATATAATTTTTTATAAATCTTTTATATTTTATCGTGTAACCATTGTTTTTAATCCTTTCTATCATTCTAATAGTAAAAGTGCATTTATCTATGTATCTGGTCGTGGATATGTTTAGACTATACATCGAATGCACCATTTTTCTACTTCACCAGATCTTGGATTAGCATGATCTGGTATGGTAGATAAATGGTGCCTAAGAAAGTAGCTAGGTACATTAGATTATATAATATTAGGGTAATTATAAGGTAAAGTATGTATAGTTCAACATTAATAATAATTATTTGTGTTGAACTATACATATTATTCATTATTTATAAAAAATATATGTATTATTACATATTTTCTATCTATAAACACTTTACATTACGTTTTACTCTAATCGTAAGTTTCACAGGGTTTTGTGATCATAATACCTCCGGCAGAATATCTGCTATCTACTTCTGAGTTGTTGTAGTGGGTATACAGTAAATAAATGAATGTCTACGTCAAAGTTGATTTATTTATGAAACTTTACCGTCCTTTTGCAGGCCGCAGACCTTAAGAGGAGGAGAGAAGTCGTCAAAATATAAGCGTTTTGCTTGTTATTTAAGACTCTATTTACCATATAAAATGTCATCCTTTTGAACAATAAACGCTATCTATCTATCGATCTTTTACTCCATTAACAAATAAGTGCGGAATATTCAGTAGGTCACAGTACCGGGTGCTGCGGGCGCCGCGGGGGTGAGGTGCGGGGTGCAGGTGCGGGGAAGGCGTGGTCGACGCCGGCCGCTCTCCTTGACTTCAGCGTCAAGCATCGCATAATCTCTGCATTGTACACCGGTGCAGGTGACTTGGTACTTGCTCTAGTATTCAATTATCTACTAGTACCTATACAAAAAATAATAATAAAAGTAGTCGCGGTTAGCTCTGTTTACCCATTATAATATTTTTTGGGCATTATGAGTCCCTGTGGCACCAACCACCAATTGGTAAATAATTCGAGGAGGCATATGCCTAGCAGTTGACTATTATAGGCTGATGATGATGATGATGATGATGATTATGATACAGGGTAGGTACTTGATATAAATGAATAAAAAGAGAGTAAACTGACCGTATATAATCAAGTATCAAGAAGTGTAGAACTAGCGGCTGTGCAGAACGCGGCCCGATCTTACTTTTATCACCACGCGGCTAACAGTTAGCACATTGTCCCTAGCGCCTTCAACTGATCGCATATAGTCAAGTATCAAGAAGTGTAGAGCGAACTATCGGCTGGGTGAATGTGGTGCCGGGTGCGGTGATAACGCGGCCCGCTCGTGCTGTTATCACAGTGCGGCGAATAGTCATCACATGGAAATGAGCCTTTGTCACTTACCCTTAGTTTATCCACTGATTGGCTTAAATAAGGCTTGATGATGTTAATAGCGGATAGGCAGTGGCGTGTAATTATTTGTATTGTATTCAATTATTTCAGATAATCCATAACACATGGAAACAAAATCATTTATATGAGATTCGAAATTTACACATAAGTCAATATAAATTAAAATTACAAAGGCAGAGCATTACAATAAGTAAAATAAAATAACAAATAAACAAGATTAAAATACAAGTAAATAAGAATTAATTACAAATAAATTAGATTGAATTACATTAATGACCCTCAGAGCTGGTTTTATTACTAACAATGAAAAATCCATACTTTTCTCATCTCATTCTTTCAAGATCTTTCTGATGCAACACCAATGTCAGGTCAGAAAGCTTTATGTTTACAGTGAAATAATGTTGTCTCTGTTTTATTGTTACAGAGCTTTGCAACTTCATCGCTGTTTTAGAATATGACCCTCGGACTTTTGTGGTTATATCTTCACGTATCGTATAGGAAACAACCAATAATAACCTTTTGAATCATAAGGGTTTAGTTTGATTGGATATAAATAAATAATACAACATTCCTTACTAAGTTGAGTACCGATTAGTGCAATACCAATGCGGGCTTGAATGGATGTCATGAGTGCTTTTGCTTTTTCGATTAAAAAAAAACTATTTAGCGTTTCTTTATTGTGACATAGTAATGTAAGATGGTAAAAAACCCGCCGTGAGCGAGTCAACACTTGGACGGTTTTATTGATTTATTCTTGTGCTGTGCCAGACTACGGACTCAAACTCATTAAACTTCCAACTTTTCATTTTCACAGCTAAATGGTCAATTATGTATATCGACAGATGGACAGACTTTTTAAGGGCAAAATTATAAAAATAATTCATATTTTACTTCGGCGTGTGTGAAAGTAATTTACTCTTTGCACGGAGAGCGCGAAAGTAAGTTGGTAATTATTGTGCTTTTGCTAATATTTTGGAAATACTTTACTGAGAATAAATGACAAAGAAACAATCTATTTTCAGAGTGGAAATATATGTATTTGGTTGGTTTATTTGGTCAGGACTGTTTCAGGCCTGTTATTTTTATGCCACAGTAGATAAATAATTATAATAAAATAAATAAATCATGCTGGATAATCTAAACAGCATCACCTAGCCCCAAGCTAAGCAGAGCATAATACAATATATTAAATAGAATATTTTTATTATATATAGAAAATGAGCAGAACACCCTGAACAAATATCTGCAGATCCTACAAAAATTTGTCCCGGGGCGGGAATCCAACCCGCAATCTCCTGCGACGCAAGTGGACCTTAGCCCACCGTGCCACAGAGGTCGTTAAATAGATACATGAACTGGATGTTGGTTTAATGGTTTAATGGTTTTGGTTGAATTAAACAATGTTTGATTATATGTTAACAGTAAAAGTGATAAGTTTCTTGTTCATCAGTCATTAACATCGATAACAGTTGAAGACTGGTGCCGAGCAAACCCGATTTAGCGTAACCGCCCCGAACGTGACGGTCTGCTCTGAACGAAACTGCACTCGTTCAGAGCAAAGTAGTCAGAGTTCTCTCAACTGCATCTACACTACTACAACACTAATTCTGTGTAAACAAGCCTTTCCAAATCCTTGGTGTCTGTCCCCTGTCACTCGCTCAATTGACTAGATTCGAACAAAAAACAACAAACGTAATTCCTAACACGATTATGACAGCTGCATAAAATTAATATTATCCGGGTATCAATAGCAAATAACTATAAATTAGATAGAGCCTTGCTATCAAACGCTGACTAATGTTTAGACGAACTATTGACAGGACATAGTAAAGTCCGGTCGAGTAATGAAAATCCAGATCGTTGAGGACATGATCATAAACTTGTATAGTAATATAATTATAATTGGTGGGTATCATATCCGGTACGATAAAAATTCTTTTATGGTTATTGTGACGTCATTATAGTACAAAATCTGATTATTGACAATGCACACCAAATGTTCAAGGGAATTAGATTTTTTTTTTTGGTTTCTTTTATTGTTTTCTGATTTACTAGATAAATGCTTCTGATGCTGAAAGAGTCTAATAATAGTGACTCAAAGAAAAACCTTTGTTTGTTCCTTATTTCAACTAGATCCAAATTTAAGTGGATTTAAAAGAACACTCCATTTATGCTTGTGTGAAAATAGATTATCCAGCAATCTATGTATTACTGGATTAAAAATCTAGTTTCACGTTCTAAGCTTCATTATTATACCAATAAAATGACTATCTGACTATTATTCTTTCAAATCTCTTGCAGATTCAAAGTTTTTAAAAATTATAGTAATGGTAAATCAGGTATAGCATAAATATCTATACCAGAAGACAGTCATGTAATGATAGAAGTCACAAGTTATTTGAAAACTTACTTTTATTGAATTTAGTTGGGATATTTTATATTAAATTAATTCTGAAAATTAAATATGAGAAAGAGAGCCGGATTTTTTTTAGGATAGTATTTCATTTCTTACTTTATGTATAATTAGGTTAGCTAACTTAAATTAGTTGCTTATTCTAAGTGGGGGAACTAAGGTCTGCACTAACATCTCGCGTAGGAGTGTTTTGTGCATTATCCCCCTGCCTAACCAGGCCCTAACCAGCCCAGCTAATTGAAGTACCGGAGCAGAACTTTTGGAGATTTACAGCTTTGTTTCAGCTGTTATCAGTTGCTATGTAGTAAGTATTTCTCACTCTGACTTAAATTAGTAGAATAGACAGAGTGAAAAGTAGCCATGCTTTAAGTAAGGAAACTATTATGAATTTGGCTGACTACCCCAAGAACGAAGTCGTACGCATTAAAACAACAACAAAGAATTCTAAAGATCTTAAATGTATAATTCTATACGTATGTCAACTTGAGGACAAATAATTTGTATCCGCTAGCTATTCACGGTATTTTACAGATTAATTATTAAATCAGTACAATTCTTGGCGGATCTAAGGTTTGATCTGACCAGACGGACACAATAAAATTAATTAGTGATGTCATTGCATCTCGATTAGGTCGATGTGTCCGGCTAGTCGAAATTGTGTGGGTGGGGCCACCCCAAGTTTTACTCGTTTAATTAAGGCTAATAAAGATAGATAGATGACGACCTCTGTGGCGCGGTGGGCTAAGGTTCGCCTGCGACGCAGGAGGTTGCGGGTTCAATTCCCGCCTCGGGACAAATATTTGTACGATCTGCAGATATTTGTTCAGGGTGTCTGGCCGTTTTCTACGTATAATAAAAAATATCTATCTATGTAATAATATTGTATTTTGTATCAGTTATCTAGTACCCATAACACAAGCTCTGCTTAGCTTGGGGCTAGATGATGCTGTGTGGATTGTCCGGCATTATTTATTTATTTATAGATAATTATTTTATTTGGTTCACAAACATACAGCGTACAAACAAACTTAGAAAATAAAGTAAACTTATAGAATTAATAAGGTAGGTGTCGTGAGTAACGTAATGAGAGACGCAACAAAAAATGTCGATTATTAATTGAAATCTAGCTTTTCTCCATTCTCTTTATTCTGGGATGAAAAATATATTCAAGAATTATTTGAGTAAATTTAAAAACATGTTTAAGCACTTTTTATAAACATATTAGATACGGACCACAAAAATGCTTCTTCTTTATTTAAGAGATTTTTAAAGTAATTGATTTTTTTGTTACTTTCTTACAATTATTTTATGTTTATTTCCATAGTTCATAATAAGTTGTAGTTTTTTATTGATTTTATAAGTTACCTAGTTAACGTTTGTTATTATTAAAATATTGTTTATCATATTGTTTAAATAGCTAAATATCTAGAACTATTATTGCCTTATCCTTACAGAGTGCATGTTATACTTTGCACTTAAAATTACAATTATTAAAACTGTCTGTAACAAATGTGTGCATTAAACTGTTTGAGTTAAAGTCAGTTATTTATAGGCTGAAATTTAGCAGCCAGAATTTTAGTTAGACCTATTCTGGTTACATCTGTCAGGCCATAAGGTTTACTTTACACTATCATCATTTATCCACAATGCAGTATCGCATTCATAATCACATTCTCGCAAAAATGTCAGCTACCTGATGACCACCCAAACTGACCCAGTTTTAATCGTGTATTCATTTCATACCCTACGGCCTGGGGTAAACACTTTGATTACATCGAATTGTAATTGTGCCAAATTTTGCCAGTTCCAGGTTAAATGCTGCTGTTGAATTCAATAAATTACGTTTTTTAAAGATGAGATTTTGATACCAAAAGAAACGAGCTTTTACTGTTACGCGGATGGATGAAACCCTCTAACTTTATATTAAATTTACATACCAAATTTGAGAGTTTTGACGAAAATTAGATTCAAAAAGAGATCCAGATGGCAGCCGTCTACTCGAGGGGTCGATATCTTGGTCCCTAACGCCGGTGACATAATCTAGTAATATACGTACATGACTTGAACACGTATGCCACTTAGAAAATTCCGTAAAAATCTAATTAAGTAACTATAGCTACCTACCATAAAGATTTTTAAAGCACAACATAATCACTACATATAATTATACCGCTCCTCGTAACTTTACCAAAAACTGTCGCATAAAATGTAAAGCTAAAATAAATTAAGTCGTAAAAAAATTCATAAAAAACATATTAAAATATTAAATACTAAAATTTTAAATGAAAACACCGACCGATATGTAAGCAAGTAGCTATATTTTAAATGTCAAGATATCGAAGTATCTGCACTTATTGTGGTGATAATGATTATTATTTTGGATTTTATTTCACAGCGGTAGCCGCGTGACCTTTTCACTCAAAGCTGTGTAGACCAGGAGCCTGTTGTTGGACTTATTACATCACAAGAATAAACGAAATTGAAAAAATTCAATTGAGCAAAACGCTGCAAATCAAATCAAATTTAGTTCTGTTTTTTATTTTCATTTTCTTTGTGTAAAGTCTCTTTTGAGTAACCAATTTATTAACAAAGAAAATACAAAAATGTTGGTTACCACAGTGCAGAAGCCATCGCGCTCGGAGTAATTCTCTAGGAAATTAAATAATATCCCACTTACGTCTATGCAGTTTCAAGTCCCACCGAAATCGAAAATTTTTGTACAATCATTTAATAGAAACCAATATGCAATTGTATCTACTAAATAAGAAGCAATTTTACTACACTGAATCTCATCATCTGTCCATGGATTGTTTGGCTCTATTTACTTTTCACCAAATCGCAATACAATACACAGGAAAAAATGCATTATTAACAGTCTCAACCAAATTTATGCGCCCTTGAATGGACAAAGTTAGTGATATAGAGGTATAATTATTTTCACTGCATTAAAAACTAGTTATTTTTCTCTACATCATAAAAACATACGAACTTCTCAATCTCAGTTTCTCAAATGAATACAAATAAGGTAACTAAACCGACACTGTCTTTGAATCTACTACATTTTTTTAATGATTTCTGATGCGGTTATCATCAAAAGCTGATCTGGTTCGGGCAAGCGAGGTTGTTACATCCGTTCTCTAAGGTCCCGCGACCACGCCTTGCTCAATGGTCTATACTTGGCGATGCGCAGTGTAAATATACAGTAGCGCAATATATTATAATAAATAAATAAATAATAAAAGAACATAATTGACTTAACTCTCATCTCAATGAAATAAATAAATCATTACCAGTATGAAATACGGAAGAATATTTTTTTTTTTAAACTTGAGCCAAGAGCCATAATATCACACGAACTAAGGGTCTTGACACCAAAGAGAGCAAATGCGTCTGTAAACGTGCTTTGCAGCCCAGCGAAGTTGCTACGTACGTTTGATACTTAGAGGATTTTACAATTTTTATCTACCATAAATGTCCTAAAATGTCATTTATTGACAAAGGAAAATTCAGTAGATACTTATCAGAATATATCATAAAAATTACAGTAAAAACTTAAATATCTATATACCCTAAAGATCTAAGCCGTCACCATAGGGCAGAGTGCCCACAATGTTGGCAGCATTGCCACATTATATACTAAAATATAAACAATTGTAAAATTTAGGTAAATTGTAGGAAAATACCTACTGTATATCTAAGCTACACTGCCATTACGCACTAGTTTAGAGTGCTTATAATAATTAGTTGTTTAACTACGTTTTAATGCGTAGGTTAGGTTGCGCAATGTCAATTTTCTTGTCCATCGGTATTTGACGAAGGAACAGGTCTGATTTTTACTAAAAAATAACCCAGTCTGCAAATTCAAGTTAGCAAGGTGCAATTCTATGCCGGTATAGAATTTTACCACCAACCCATGGGTGTTGTAAGAGGTGACTAAGGGAAACACACTGGGGAGTGGGCAGCAACACCCTCTGCAGAACAACTCCACAGAACTCCGATCCCCAAACCGCTTGCCCAGCGTGGGGATTATGAGCAATAACCCCCAAAGGATGAAAAATGCCATCTATGGCGCTCATTAGGTGACGCCTATTTCCTACATAGGCTGGTGATGTGATGTGCAGGTGTGAGAAACCGCGGTCTATAGCTAGGTAGTAAAAGTATAATCTTCAAGTAATTTCTTCAATTATTTTTGACATTTCACTAGCTACCAGAATTCGTTAATTAGCCGAAAGGATTACATACAGTAAATAAATGATATCGTTATTTCGATATTATTTTAATTAAATAACTTTCGTAAGTGATATCATAATTGTTATGTCTTAATGAACTGAAATGTTTACCCCCCATGTAGAGTTGGGATTGGGTTATACGGGGTGATAAACATTTTATATTAATACTATCCTCACAAAAATCAAATTTACATATTTCTAGGCTAGGTTATAACCTAGATTCAAAATTTATTGAATCGTAGAATCTATAGATTCTACGATTCAATAAATTTTGTGTAAGCAATGGATGTTATGCATGAAATCTTAACAAAACCTATCTGGCAGCAAAACGGCATGAAAACCATAAAAACTAAAACTAATAAACTAAAAAAACATTGCCTTATTGCACACAACAAACGAAAAAGATGAAAAATCAATTTCGAAAGTGGACAAAATTCAATGAAGTGATGAGTACTCAAAATCCAAAATTGTTTTAAACACTGACACAGTCACCTACAGTTACTTATTTCGTTTTATTAATAAAGGATACGATAATATGCAGTAGGTCCTTTTTATAAAATAGGACGACTTTTAAATCGTGGCTCAAATAAATTATTATCCGATTGGATTACTTTTAAAACCCATAAAATAAAGTGAATTTTTCTGACGTGTCTTATTTCGTTGAATACAATAATTGGAGTTCCTGTCTTCGAATCGACATTATCTGAAGAATAAGTGAATCTGCCGTAGCCTTGAATGTGGGTTCTTTTATTTTAGTTCTTTGAATGGTTATTCTGAGTCATAATTTTATTATACCAATTTCACACAACAATACTGGCCAAGAGTGTATGGGAAAATACAAAAAGTAGAGGCGAAGGCTCACGCGATGCAATAACAAAATATACAAAAAATAAGAAGATATAACCTATTTTCATAAATAGAACGGAAAGATTTATTTTTTACTGACACATCATGTATAAACTGACTTGTTCTAAATTTATTTTTGCAATATATCACTGTAGGCGCCTTGTATATTGACAATTCAAATTAAATAGTGGCCATAATCATCATCATCATCCGCCTATATTAGTCCACTGCTGGACCTCTAGGCCTCCCTTAATGAGCGCCATAGATGGCATTCATCATTTCGGGGTTATTGCCCATAATCCCCACGCTGGGCAAGCGGGTTGGGGATCGCAGTTCGGTGGAGTTGTTCTGCAGAAGGCGCTGCTGCCCGCCCCCCAGTGTGTCTCCCTTAGTCGCCTCTTACGACACCCACGGGAATAGTGGGGGTGGTGAAATTCTATGCCGGCACCACACGGCCTGTGGCCATAATGCTTCTTGTCAAATAAAAACAAACGTGTCTTTTGTTTTATGGTGACCCATATATTTTTTCACCTCAATTCTATTTAAGTGTCTTTATATCAATAATTTTCACGTCGCTTTTAGGCATAATGGCACAATTTGAGCGAAAATTACCCCGATAAATCTTTTCACAACCAGTACCAATTTACGCAACGCCCAATTTAAAAGACATAACTCGAAATTATCAGTTCGTAAAGTGGAACAATACAATAATCAGTTCGCCGAAAAATCGTCCAAATCCTGTTGAAATTCGTACCATATTCGTACGATGTACTTACGTACCAACTGAATCCCGTACGTACGAAAATGGACCAGTTAATAAGAGGGCTAGTCGATCGGTGGTCTGATTACGGAAAGGAGACGTATCAAAACTGGTCGCTCTGCATTTGGTTTGCAAAATATCTTGAATTTTGACCTAAAATGTATGGAGATCGCAAGTCGTATAATATGTAGGCAATTAGACGTTAGTTAACGAAGCTCGTAAATAACTGGTGCGAAATGTTTGACGTTCCCGTTGGCTTCCGAAATCCTTTTTATGCGACTGCGTAAGAAGTGAGGTTATGTTTTTAATTCTTCAAACAACAAGAGCTTGCGGGTTTTATTCCTGCCTCGCGACAAAAGTTTGAACGATCTGCAGATATTTGAACTGATCGTTTTCTATGAATAATAACATATATTATCAATGCATCTTTAAAAAAAATAATCACCCTTATTTTTGACACAATATGAACGAAATAATTTTCTGTTTCCCACTTGGATATAAACATAGTATGTAATATGTATTGAGAATATCAGTCATCTAGTACCCAGATCACAAACTCTGCTTTACTTAGAGCTATGTGGTGTGGTGTGTGATAATGCTGTGTAGATTGTCCATCATTATTTATTTTATCGTCTCCAAGCACAGTAAAAACACCTAAGATGAATGTAAAACACCTAAGAAATATTAAATTGGTATAAATTGTCACGTACCGAGATTATTTTTGGTAATTTTTCTCGAGGCTGTAATGAAGGATGACTGCCGTGTTGATTTTAACATAATGAGCTGGGCAATTTTTGAGGTGCCTGAGACACACGGATTTGTAGGACGTGCAACTTTACTCAGCTTTTGCTAAGGTTTTGTCAACTCCCGTAAGTTCCAATTTGTGCAACTCCGTTCAGCAAATTGGGCAATAGGACCCTTTTAACTGATTTTTAGATATATCGAGTCAAAATACCCTACTGTGCCAGTTAATCTCCGGTATTCGGCAGATATCGATTCGGCAGATATCGATTCAATTCTTGTCATTTATTCGTACTAACGACAGTTAATAAGTGGTAGTGGTAAAAAAAACGCAATCTAAAATATCTGTTTGTTGTCCTTGCTATCCCATACTTTCGTATGGTATAAAAGCCATAAACATAATATGTATAGGTAATTCTTACTTAATTAAGGCAATATTGTTTGAATTAATTAGTACGGCAAAATCATTGGTTAACTAAATGTAGTGTTCAAACAAATTTGTTCACCAACTAAATTGGTCCTGTGTCATTCTCCTCTCAGATTTCAGCCGATTCTGGCGAAAGACGATAATGTCAGGACTTTTATTGCATTTTAATAAGGCTGCGGTATCGCACATGGCCTAAGGGCAGCTTCACTTACAGCGTTTGGTTAATATTCTTCTTGAAACTTTGTACGTACCAAATTTAAATTATTACTAAGATAAAACCTTATCTTAAAAAGTGTTCCATACAGAAATGATTTAAGTGGGAATTCAATTGAGTATTTTTATCGATTTCGTAATCACAGTACGTGTTTTATGTTATGTAAAAAAACTGCAATAAATAAATTAAATAAACTCGATCAATTTGAACCGGGAATACTGAATATTCATGAGATCTGTACAAAAGACTTCAACGCGCTCGTGCACTGTTTTAAAATACAGTTGGTCAGTTATTTTTGGAGGAGGTCCCTAAAATATTTTTTGATAATAATAATAATTAATAATAATACCTACTTAAAAGTGGTATTTAAAAAATACTTAATGTATTTGTAAATGTATACAATAATTTACCACTTAATAAATATTATTAATTCACCTTACGTCTAAATACTCAAAACATGCTCATTGCACGACAAATTCATAGCTACAATAAATGTAAAGAATAAGAAACTCCGATTTATTTCGAATCCAAACCTATCCCAAAAATAGAGAATTTTCTATCATCCACCAACATTTTTCCTTAAATTAATCACTGGATTGGCCCTTTGCTTTCATCTACGTTACCGCTCGAAACCATTGCTAAACATCGAAAGATCGAAGTCTAAATCATTCCCGCTACGCGCGAGCGCATAGGACGGCGTCGCATTCGCGACTGGCCGCCGATATCACTGTCCCGTTAGACAAAGAGAGCGCGCTGGTGCGAGCGGCACAGCCTGCCCGCGACCCATCCGGAAGCCTCACTGAAACTGGACCGTTTTCTTTTCTTGTTATTATTGAGATCGGCTCTCAAGTTCTGTTGTTGTCGCGCGCTGCGCCAGCGCTGATAACGCGATGCCGCGGCGGGTTGTGCACGTGTGCTCGACGCTCCGTAGCTTTAAGCTCGCGCGGACTTAATTCTACCCCGTTTGCAATACCTGGATTTTATATTTTTTTATTAGCGTTTTGCGAATTTCCTGGATATTTTATTTGTTTTTATATCAAGTGGTGACAGTAACTTTAAAGGTGCTTGTAATTTTTTAGAACCCCAGTGTGTTGAAAGTGAAACTGATTTTGTGTCATCGATTTGTTTTTCGAGGATTATATATTAACTGTAACGTTTTGGGCGAGTTGGAACTGAAACCTGTTTGATTGGACAGCTTTAATTTTTCACGTTTAAATTGGATCAGGTAAGTCTTATTTTAAAATATTGACTGATGGTTGAGGTAATCGTAAATTTTAACTGTACAAAATTCTCTTCATAGTCTTCAAAGTTCTCACCAAATATTCAACCGTATAATAAATGAGGTACCTATTCATTATTTTATTTATTTGTCACAATATAATCATCTAATTCATTGACCACAAATAAATAAACCCATCAACTTAAATACCGTGACCGCCGCAAACAATACAAAGCTGATTTTTATGATTCTACTCATTTAAATGTTATTTATTGGGCGTTAATAAGCTATCATCATTCTTTGAATTGATACTTAACATAAATTTAAATATATTATGCTCCGTTGTTTTATTTATTGTCATTTAATTCAACTTTTTACACAAAAAACTACGGCGTTTTTGGTCGACCGCTCAAGAACTTTTTCTTGCTTTGCTTTTTCTCGGCGCAAAAAAATAAGTGATGGCTCATTTTCACTGCACTTTTCAATATTATTATGTCGAAAATAAAATAAAAAATATGGTTATTCGACCTACTTTAACCAGTAAGTAAGGCAGTTGCTTTGACATCGTTAGTTGTCGCCGTCCGACGGCAAAAGTTTTTGCTCGAATTAAATCAATTGAGACGACTTTACGCGATGCTCATTTATATAGACATTCATTCGTTTTTATTTTATTATTTGGCGATTCATACAGCTTTTGTTTCAATTTAGACTTTGAAATGAATTTGCCATACTGCTTTCTTTCATAAACTATTTTTCATAAAAATAAAACTGATAAAACTTTTATGATTTTAATAACTTTATTTCTTTAGGCTTAATAAATAAGCACTCAGACAAGTCAAATTTCATACAATAAATAAAAATTTAAATAAGAAAATGTGTTAATAATTTTCTCTTCTCCTATTTTTTTTATTTAGAGATATGTTTAAAATATTCATCGTTTATTAATATAACTTTTATATAGAAATCTACTTCCATAACATTAATCGATTAAAATCAAAATAAAATATGAATTGAATTGATCTGGTTTTATTCAATCTAGTTTCGTATATTTATTTACAAATAAAATTACAATAACCGAATAAGACAATTACAACTAACTATTAACACATATAATAATATAAATAACTAAGTATTAACTCTTATAACATTATATTTTCTAAAAATCTAAGCCGTCACCAATGTGACAGAATACTGGCAGCATGGCCACGTCGAATGGCAAATCCAATTTTTTCTTCATTTAATTAAGGTATAATTAACTTCTTTTACCCTAATATTACCGAATAAAGTAGCTGAATTTGAATTCTCTATCAATCTAGATCAAAGGTAAAAAATATTATGTCCAGATTTATTACTCATTTAACTCATATCAAATTCCATAATTCATGTCTTAACCATAAACGAGTTACCAAACCATCTCAGTTATCAGAACAAGACTAAAAATGTCTTATATGCTTCTATCTCAAAGCGGCAAATTTTAGCCACAAAAAGCTGATCGGCTTTTCTCGAAAACTGGATCGCTGCCGATTTTTAAACGTGTAACATATCGTAAAATACGTTTCTCACATGTGTCAGGTCCTTAAAAGACATTTGCAATCGCCGCTGGCTACTGCCGAAAAAAACTGCACCTGAATTCGCTAAATTGCTTTTATCTCGACGGGTGTTTAAAAAGCATATTATATGTAAAGGGATTGGTGTTGATGGGTTAAGATTTTGTAGATTTTATGTAGTGCGGTAAATTTCTCAAAGCAGGCATAGGAAGTTTGTTTAGAGTAGGGCAAATTGTACATAACCTTTTCGAGCAATAAAATATCTGTTTCAATAGAAAATACGTAGGTATTCTAATTTCTTGTTATATTTTAAATGCAAAAATTATCATTGTGTGTGGTTGAATAATTGTTTGTGACTTTACACCAAATCTACGGATATGGTCGAAATTTCTATAAAATAAAAATGAAATGTATTAGTATAGAAAATACATTGTTTTTTCTTTGTTCCAATTTTACTAGAATGCGTGTTCATAAGTCTATTCTAACCTTCCTAGACTCAAGTGGTTCAACTCAATTTTTTGCCCGAATTTCAATCACGCTCGCTTTTATTATTGCGTATATCATTTAACACTGTAAGAAGATTGCATTTCGATAAAAAAAGAATCGAACTGCTGTGTCATCTCGGCTGTAAAAAACTAATTAAACATTTTCGCTTTCACTGATACAGAATAAGTGCGTACCGTTTTAAAACAGAATTGTCCGTTGTCCGCTTTTGATTATGCGCATTGAGCGGATGGGAACCGCTTGACAGCGGACATGGATATAATTTAAGTTTCCTGCTTAAATTTAAAAGCTATTGGATTATTGTTTTGATAGTTGTTTGTTCACAAATTATGTGAGAATTTGCGTCAAAAAAGGTTAATTAAAACTGTATTTATCTGCTGTCGTTTTATTAAGAACAAGGTAAGGAGTATAATTTACACAAGATTTTGATACAATAGTTGAACATACGTTATAATTAAACATAAGATTTATTTTTTTTTGTATCAAGATATGATTTGAACTTTTGAAATTATCGTAAATATTAACATTTTATCTCGCTATTAAATGACTTCAGACTAAGCTAAGTTAATTACATTTCAGTATGATTGCATCATAAAGTTTTGAAATAATTAATTATCTGTCTACCTACGTAAAAACCTTTGAGACCAGATCAGGGTAAAGTCCGTTGATTCTCCACACAGACTTATGTACATATAACTGAGCCTGTCCGCTTTAATATCGATCAGTTGTCAGTGACAAATCCGGTTTATATCTCTTGGTACATCTACACGTTATATCAACCTAGTGGTGGAGATTCTTAAAATAAAACCGTTACCACATTGCGGGGTTCAGAGAATCTGCCCGGCGGAACTTTACTGTGATTTTTTATGATTTCATTCATTTAGTGATGTTTATGTTTTGTTTTGTGGGTTAGGAAGAGTTCCTGTAATTTGTTTCGTTGGAGAAATTATTTTTATTTTGAGCGAAGGTGTATCTTTTCTTCGATAACATCACTCAACTATGGGAAATGGTATATTTATGACGAGGAGTCATTTCTGACGGACTAAGGTCACGCTTGGAAATTTAAGATTTTTAATGTTTTAATAACTGGCTTACTTTTCCAGCTAATGTATTTTGTTTTTATTGCTATGCACCTTTATTATTATAATTATGATTTTATTGCTATTTTTTTATTGAACTTATTTGAAGAAATATTGGTTATGGTTAATATATAGTGTATTACGTATATCAGTCATCTAGTACCCATATCACAAGCCCTGCTTAGCTTGGGGCTGTCCAGCATTATGTATTTATTTATTAAAATCACCTGTACCATAAAATTGTGCACACGTTCTTAGATTGTAATTGGACATATTAAATATAAAGAACTTTTGTTCACACACTCTGGCAAAATAAATGATTACGATACGATATGATAAAAAATACTTTTGTACCTGCGTTATTTTCCGCAAAGCGTAAACTATAAAGATAATGACAAATAAAACTTCTTTTGTTTAAAAATGAACGCTTATTAGATTTATCTTACGACTATTGTATTTCTACGTCTATTAAATATGTCTTATGGACTTTCTAACGTCTCTTCTCATATTGTCGCATTCTTGGTCGTAAATTTCATTTGCAACATTTCAAAATGAAAAATATTGTTTTACTTATCGTAGTCTCTTTGACAATTAGCCAACAAATCAACAGCGCATAGCTATATCCTTACTAGGAACCTATTTCCACACCCATTGAGTGGGATCATTTGGTCTAATAACGGCGGGTAGGTGTGACATCAAAATGCACGGTTACAAAACAAGCCCGCTTGTCGCACTCGGCATTTGCATATAATTGCCGGTCTGTTTCTAATTAGTGGTGTGACTTTCCGTATCCGGAGGTACGGATTCCGTATTAGATATGGATGGCTAAATCATATGTACAACATCAGATTTAGCCATCCACATCACATTAGTAATATCTTGAAAAAAAAAAACAAAATGTCGTACGCCACAGAATCATCCAGGGACTTTATGCAGCTCTGGTTTATTATATGTTGATCATATTTCGTGTTTTTGTATGTTTAGTATTTTCTAGTATCTATTCGTCTTTTCAGAAATATTTGAAAACAAAATAAAACTAAACAATGCAATCAATAATAGAGATAATCTCTGTTGATGATTAATAAACTTTTCAACCGACGACATTTTCTATTCCGGTCTTTTCTACTAAAGATCAGTCGACTACGCACATCACTAATTCTAATTATTGGCACTAGATGCTCGTGCCGTTGTTATACTGGCACTGCCCTGATGAGCTTCACTAACTGTAGAAAGCGGAGTATAAATAATTATTTACTACTAGCACCTAGAAGTGAAATAATAATAATTTACTTTTATATTAATTTTATTATTTTTGGGAAACAAGTAGTTATTATAAATTTAATTAAACACTACATAAATAACAGAAAAACCAACAAAGTTTAGTTTTAGTTTTTTTTACGAAACTATATGTTACTAGACAAAATCTTTAACACAGCTCTTGAAATAGTCTTCCTATTCGAATATACCTACCGTAGAATTTATATTTATTTTAATATAAGAGCCAACAAAGTTATTAATAATATTATAAACAGGAAAGTTCTGACTGTTTTTATGGATTGAATAGGCTCCGAAACTATAGGACCGATTTGAAAAATAATTTCACCATAGAACCCTAAATTATTCCTGATGAAGTTTGGCTATAGAAGATTTTCAATAATGTAATCTCAATAATGTCTATGTAAAAATTTATACTTTTTTGAAATTTTGGTCAAATACTCGTGGGGGCGGAACGTTAGTAATAAATATTAACGGTTATATTTATTGCGTTCACTTACCTATTATTCCCGACGTTTCAACAGGTTTACACTCTGACACGGGATGACATTCCGTGACCTCTAGGCAGTGCAAAATAATCGAGCTAAATACCCGTAATATATGTATTCGCGTAAGTTTTTTTTTAACAATGTTAAAGATGCTAGGTATGCCATAATTTTCTGCCTTTAAATCACAAGACTAGAGAACGTAACTTTTATGAGTAAAACCAGAAGTAAAAAACTCATCATTATAACCATTAGGTTTGCACTATATTTTCGCACTCGCCACTAAAAAGAAACATTACTCGGTTTTTTCCAGTTTTAGTCAACATAAAAGTTGCAATTTGATGTGAAAAACGAGCATTCAACTTCAAAATATGCCTGTCACTACAAAATTACAATTGTATTCGTCTCCGTTGCAGACACATGAATCACTGCATGCAGACGACTAAATTATTCTATTTCGGGGGTGAACGACAAACATTGCCATAGAATTTCAGCCTCTATAACTTCTTAAAAGAACAGACAGCTGCAAAGAATCGTTTGATCCTTCAACCGGCAACAATAGACAAAGCCGCAGATTCCTGATCAAAATTCAAGGAAATTCGATTTAGTCTGCATTCAAGTACATCACTTCAAATTCAGATAGTAAAAAATGCAGACGGTGATGTAGACTGGCGCATAAATCTAGGTCTATTTTCATAATGTGCAGTCGAATGGCTGAGGTCATTTCGCATCTATAAAACTAACATAATGGCCGAAAAATTCAGAGTATAATATACAGTTGATTGCGAACCCCGTTTTGTTTTTCTTCGGTTGAAAATCTGAAAACTCCGGCGAATATTTTTCCACACCACTTACCATAGAAATTATTTTGTAATTTGAGAATATTTTCACCGTGCTATTTGTATAAGAATGGTATTTATTTAGGTTACTGCCACAAACTTTTTTCAAAATACTTATTAACACAAATACTTAGAAAACATTGTGTTCTCAAATGTAAAAACGCAATTAGATTTAATTTCAACATCATCAACAACATCACCAGCCTATAATAGTCCACTGCTGGACATAGGCCTCCCCTAATGAGCGCCATAGATGGCATCATTATTTGGTGGTTATTTAGATTTAATTTAGTTTCAGATAATTATTTTGAAAAAAGATTATTACAGGAAATACCATGGTACCATGGAAAAAATACCATGGTGAAAATATTCCCGAATTACAAATCATTTTGGTTCCACCTTTGTATAGTACCACCTAGTGTAAAAATTTATTCATCGGCGGAGCCTTTATTTCCCAGTATTATTTATGTAATTTGTATTTTGTGACGTGTCCAAAAGTCCTGTAAGGTGTAAAGGAAATAAAGCACATTGATTTTAATGATTTTGATTTTGCAAGGGGGCGTCCAGAAGCATTAACTATTAACTCATCTAAACTTTCGACATAATAATACAAGTTCGATTATATAGTTCAATAAAACAATTAAGAGCACCTTTCGCTGGCGGATTTCCGCTTTAAACTGTCAGAGTCGCTTAGGATGCCTTAGGCTAGGAAGATTGATATTTGCGATCATTAATAAGGTCTAAAATAAACACAGTTACTCATAAGTTATTACTCTGGCTCCCACTTAACTTGACTTCCAATCTTGTTTGAATCAAAGTCACTCTTTTAAAATCGGAAAATGTACTGTTGGTTGTTCGACCTTTTCTTGTGATAGGGTACAGTGGCGTTTATTGTTCGCTAACGTTTGAATTCAGTTTATATCTTAAAACTACAATTGTTTTTGTAGTTTTTAGAGAAACTGTAGTTCTATAAATGGTGTAAAAAGCCCTATAGATGACATGTGCCGACGTGTCAAGGAAAAGTAAAGATGATCTCACAGCGTTATAGCCGATTTAGATTTATCTAGACCAGTTTGTACCTACGTGGGCGTAGTAGTAAGATTGAGAAGGGCAGTTACGTAAAGATGATGAAAACTTTTGTTTGCGACGTTGAAATGATACAAGGAGCGATTGTGCTTGAATTAGAGCTGTCGAATCTTCAATGTTTGTTGCTTGTGTTGAAGATTCCATTCGATAACTCGGGGCTAGATGATGCTGTGTGGATTTTCCAGCATTATGTTTTGTTTTTATTTTTTATCTATTATAAGATAGGAATGATATTGCTATTGGTACCAAACTTGTTGATTTTAATATTACGGAGGTCACCTATTTGCAATGTGTTCTAACATGTTGTTTTTCAACAATCAATAAATATAGATGAATAAATAATGCTGGACAATCCACATTTAGCCCCAAGTTAATCAGATTTTGTGTTATGGGTAAATTATTTTACCGATATGAATACTTATTAATATATAACACACATTCATATATTTTTAAATTAACATAGATAAAGTTAAATACAAAACTTCTGGAACTTATTACATGCCGATCATCCAAAGGCGGGAATCGAACCCGCAACCTGAAGCAGACCTACGCCCGCCGCACATTGATAAGATAAGAAAAAAGATAAGAAAAACTTTATTTGTAGCTATTACTAAAACTATGACAAAATAAGTACTTACACATTGGTGGTATTGAAAAGGTTTGTCAATCGAATAGTTTTTGGCACTAATAAATAACTTTTTTTGGTCTATCAAGAGCCCTACACATCCATCACAAAGAATTCAAACATCTTACTTTCCATGTTAGCAAAATCTTTCTCAATTATCACAATTAACCTGTCATTATCAAGTTACCGATTCACCTAGAGACCTCCTTCCATAGTGTTCACACGGAGCACAAGTCAAAAAAGTTCGCTTTTGTTTAAAGGCCCGACCACACGTACCGATTTTGTGTTGCGTCGTTTACGCTGTATTTGACGTATGTGACAGAACACTGATGTCATGGACAGGTACTTATGTCACAATGAAGATAAATAATACTGACATTTTAAATACTTTTGATAGTGTATAATTAAAGAAAATAATTTGAGGATGAGCGCAATGAATATTATAATGTAAGTTACCAGTAGAAACGAAAAACTGCAATGTATGATTTAATTTTTAGGTCATTCTAGAATCACTTTCATAAAGATAATACATATATGAATTACCCATTCACGAGTAAAGCAGAGATCTAAATGATACTGAGAAATTTTAACTGGATTTTCAGCAATCTTCCAGTCACTATCCTTTGATAGTTATTTATCAGAATATTACAATTGCTGTACGACAAACCACGCACGGTGTAGCAAGTAACAAGCATGCGTCTTCAGTCCCATTGCGTAAGTCAAGTTTACGATGGCAATCGGCTTGGGAATCCGATTGTTTGTAAAACGCGTTCACACACATGAATGCCAAGCGAACATTAGGCTTTTTATTGTGTTCTGTGTGTTATGATCGGGTTAATTTGACGTTACTATGTTTACACTCGAGTAATAGTAACCTATATTTGACTATAAAATATTTGTTCAGGGTTTTCTGGTCGTTTTCTATGTATAATAAAAAATATCTATCTATATAATAATTTTGTATTATGTATATCAGTCATCTACCCATAACACAAGCTCTGCTTAGCTTGGGGCTAAATGATGCTGTGTGGATTTTCCAGCATTATTTATTATTATTATTATATTGTAATATTATCTTTTCTCTGAGTAATTATTCTGTTGCTGTGTATTTTTTTCTTAGCTTAATTTAGGCTGGGTCCTGTTAAAGTATACCTCAATGCTGTTGAAAGAATAAAAGCTAAAATGTTATCGTAATTCGACAATAATCATGAACAAAAGACTGTGAAATAACCACATGCGTTAATTGATTTTACTCATTCGTCAAACTACTGGAAGCATTAAAAACAATTCGCAGAAATAATCGCAATAAGAACAAAAATTAAAAGTGAAAGAGGTATCAATTAGAGCATCACTTGCGACCACTTGCGATTTCAATAAAAGTACAATTGGAGCCATAAATTGGAGTCTTAATAAAAAGCCTAATATACTTAATGGTGGCTTTTTCAGGAGGAATAAAACGTAAAAACGTAACGTAGAATACAACAATAAACGTTAGATTTTTTAGAAAAATCATTTGAATGCTCTGTCATTTAAATCCAAGTTAAATATTAATTGATGCAACCGTTTGACCGACCGTGGTTTATCTCGGATATTGGTATTTATCACAAACTTATGCCAGAAACTGTACCAACTCCAATCCAAACTATCGTGATTAACAACAATAAGTCCAAAACTCCCATCGGGCGTAAGAAATCGTGAAAATGACCATTGCGTTACACAATTCAGTCTGATTTGAAGCCGAATAATTGGCGTTACCGATTATTACAAAGTTAATAGTTTACAGGCGATTTAGTAATAAAATCAGAACTGCATCGGTTACGCACGGGCTAAGTGACTTGCGAAATGGTTTTGTCAAATTTGCGCAAAAAAATTCAACTCTCTTCAATGGGTAATTGAAATAGGTGATCCTAGGTCTAGGGTACCGAGGATCTCTGGGCTTTCAATAACTTCTCTAAGCGTCTGGTCGAAACGACGCGTGATTTGAGAGCCTGGTCAGTATCTGGCACAGCGCATCAGCATTGCCATACAGCGAAATGCAGCCAGCGTCTTGTCGCTTTCAATTGGTATTTATATGAAGCAGCTACCTGTTCTTTGTCTCAACAGTCTGCAGCTAGCTCAATTTCAATCGTACATAGTTATATTTTGGTTAAACTATTATGTTAGTAAACGTTTTCCCTCGAACCTATTCTTAAGATGCCTAATTTTTTTATACAGTAAATACCTATTGATTTAAGTGTATTTTTGAAAAATAACTCTTTGTTATAATCAAATAACATTTATTTACAATCGTCGATTTACAAACGCTGAACATTTAATTATCGCTAGCGAGCAAAAAATAGTAAATATATTAATAGAAACAAGCTTGACATTATTATAAATGTACATTTTATGACAACTGCAATCAATAATCTGTAATGAACTTTGCATTTTCTGAACGATTTGTTTAAAATTTCAATTACGAAAAGCTTTTAATTATTTTAATAAAGTTAACAGTTATTAACTTATTATAGACTTTGAATTGGGACGCGAAATAAATCAGACAGTTTTGCGTAACTATTAATGGATATCGATTGTCAACATTGTCGTTAACTATTTCAATATGCAGCTGCGGTAGTATAATTTGCTTAATTTTGCAATTTTTTATGTATACAAGAAAATTAAGTCTTAATTATTAAGGCTCTTTGTAGCATTCATTATTTTAGTTTAAAAAAATAATGGAGCAGCCTCTAGCCAAGGTTATGCTTTCATTTTTATAGAGTAAAAAGAAGAATGTAAACTATTACAACGCAAAATTTCAGCTTGAACGTTAAGTAGTTTTGGCGTAAATTTTTGCCCCAATAGGTATATCAATATTTTAGCACTTTGTAAACACTTTGTAAACTTTCGCTTTGATAAAATACATACATAATAACAAGGTAGGTTAAATACAACCCAGTTGATATTTTTTATTTTAAATTGGACCTATGCTATAGGACCTGGCCTATTTCAAAATTATATTGATCTAAACAGAATTATAGTTCTTCCAATTGGGCCCGTTACCAATCGGATGCATTTTAATTCAGTGACCACCCATAGATAAGTCATATCAGATTCATTTATTCATAGTGTTAATTACTCTGTAATTAATTTTATAACGTGCCAGGGAAATAGCCGGAAACTAAAGTGAATGCAGCTGGTATTTCGAAATTAAAGCAGTAAATTTAAATAGATTAACAAAAACTATATAAATCAATGTACAAATACTAAAGTGATATAAATTAGTGTTTTTTTATCGAAATATGGAGTTAAAACTGATATTAAGAAAATAATATGCAATCAACCATTTCTATTGTGTGTATATGACGCAGAGTCACGTTGACGCAGGGGGAACCGTTCATCGAAAGTACCTTTGTCTTTCTGTTATCTTTTTACGACGAAACAGCTCAAAGAATTTTAGTGAAATTTGGCTGGAAGATCGATAATAGAACGGAGAAAGACATAGACTACTCAAAAAGTGCAAAGCTACAGACAGAAAATGTTTTTAAATCAAAACAACAAGTTAACCAATAAAAATTACTCATAATACGACAAGTTATAGTTATACCTGGTCAGTAATAATTAATATTAAGTAAGGATCGGTGTCCAGTTCGCAACATTGTAAATGCACCTGATGTTAAAATTATAAGAGCTATGTACTGCAATGTATTACATACGTCAGACTACGTCAGTCTAGACTGCGCGCAAGTGATCATGCAGTCAACACGTGCGGTAGTGGTCTCCCAAAATTAGCATACAGCCTTCGCGATATAGAGCACTGTCTCAGAAATTGGAAGCCACCAGACAATGAAATATTCACGACGAAATCTTGATGCATTGTTTCATAAATAATTGACACTGACCGGGGAATTGGATGTTTTTAAAATGCAATGGATTTTTGTTACGCATGCTAGAGAAATATGCAAAGTAGCCTTTGCCTAGCAGCGGGTAAACGGAGCAGCTTGTTCAAACTGTTTCTTCATTATTGTTATTAAGTTATATTAATTAATATAAGTAAGCACATAGGCTAATAGCTATGCTATGCAATAGCTTACAAGTTCAGCATATAGGAAGATGTAAGGAATAAATAAGTTGCCGTGCGGTGTCGGCATAGAGTTTCACCACCCCAACTCATCCCGTGGGTGTCGTAAGAGGCGACTAAGGGACACACATCGGGGGGCGGGCAGCAGCGCCCTCTGCAGAACAACTCCACCGTACTGCGATTCCCAACGCGCATGCCCGCTGGGATTATGGGCAATAACTCCAAATGATCAATAATGCCATCTATGGCGCTCATTAGGGGTGACCTAAAGATCCAGCAGTGGACTATTATAGGCTGATGATGATGATGAAGGAATAAAACAATAGCTAAAGTTCTGCCAATATCCTACGCCTTTGTCTAGGCCTAGAACCGAATGGTATTCCGAGAGTCCGCCCTCTGGAATGCGCCAATCAAAACCATAACAATGGCCCACAAAAAATATCTCACGGCACATAATGAATAGTTAACGAACAAAACTAGGTGAATCTTTGTGCAATAGCGTAGTGTCTTTTAAAAGAAATATGATCGTTTTCAATTTCATAATGCTTCCCACAGATGTTGAATGGGCTAGCGGTTATGTTGACAAATTAGTGTAATCTAAAAGAGATTTTGTGTCGCTAACACAATTTACAAAAGTGCGTGAGCTGTCAAATTATGGGGTATGAATAGTGCCATTGAAGAGGCTAGTAATTGGCGGCACGCTTTCCATTTACTTACAAACTTCCGTTTCATTGAAAATAAAAAAATAAAGAAAGTTAGGAAATTATTTAAAAGACACAACTCAAAATTTGTTACGGATATAAATGACTTAGTACTAGATAACACGTATAAAGAGAAAACAAAGGTGTACATTAGGTATGTAACACAATTAACCATATTTTAAGTAGGATTAATAGCATATTGCCGTGTGGTGCCGGCATAGAATTTCACCACCCCAACTCTTCCCGTGGTTGTCCGTTGTGAACTGCGATCCCCAACCCGCATGCCCAGCGTGGGGATTATGGGCAATAACCCCCAAATAATGATGCAATCTATGGCGCTCATTAGGGGAGGCCTATGTCCAGCAGTGGACTATTACTATAGGCTGGTGATGATGATGATGAATAGCATAATGGTACAGTATAATAAATTTTATATAAAATATGTGAGAAACCGCGGTTATACAAACCTAACTAGGCATTAAGGCACTGTTAACCAAATTATGTAACATACTTAACACGGATAACTGTAAGGTAGATAGATAATACTTTATCACACACGTAAGTAAAAAATAATTTACAATAAAAAAACTATGGAAGAACCGACAATTCTTCCAGTTCTGGGTGATTCCTGATCTCTCTTTTACAGATTATTTAATATAACCTTCATATTTTGCCATTTGCGTGCAAATATAGCACACTACAGGTGAATGATTAAATGAAAAATTCGTTCTGTCCAAGTGTACGAACAAACGTATGCAAAGAAACTAGCAACCTCACATCCGAAGAACAATAGAGAACGGAACCTGGAAACCAAGAACACCTTGCAAGTGGCAGGTCGTTCCCGTGGTGTTACTCAAGCCGAGCATCTTGACATTCCGTTTTATTACAATCGGAGGCCCGTGTGAACTCCCACGATAGCGATAGCCAATGAGCCAGCTAAATACTGCAGATAACAACGTATTAGTGAATCTTATGGTTCGTTAATTTGATATTCATCTTTCACAAGTTCGTTATTTTTAAAAATATTATATATTATCCCAAAAATTTCGATTCGTGACCATCCACGTATCGTTTTTCGACTAGTCGGGCACTTGATTTCGTGGCGCATTGGTTAACGCGTCCTGTGTCGCTGGGTCGCTGTTTCAAGTCCCGACGATATCGAAAATTTTGGTATATTTTTTTTACTTCTTAGAGATTATACCGAGAGCGAGGTCTCGTTTTTATTTATTAATTCAATAAAAATAAAAATTTTCAAAAATCAAAATAATAACGATATTTTATATACTCGCCAGCTCGGGTCACACTGAATAATACGATACGAATCGGGTTAGTAATTTTGGGATACCAACTCAAAAAAAAAAATTTTTGAGTTTTTTTTTGTCAGCAAATCAGGCGATCTTGGGACGCCTGTAGACGCACAAAATAGACTTGCTGACGTTTCGGATAACCCTATGTGCGTAGTAGAATGAGGAGCCGATATCTGCAGCCTTGTTAAGCTTTATAACGTAAAAGCATTAACTATGATGACGTATTTGAATGTACGTCAATAACTCCAAGGAAGCTCTAAATATCACATCTTCTACGCACAAATCAATTTATAGCCACAGGCGATACGAATATAAAAATTACTAAATGAATTACCATCGTATTTTATCGCATTCAATTTCGACGGGACTTAAACGCGCGATCTTCCCTCAGTATAAAAATATTATGATTAGAAATTAACGGGTATTTATCGCGTTCTTTTTTTAAATTTTATTATTAATTACTAATCATTATGTTCAGATCGCGTAAATTTAAAAACATTCATAAAAATATTACGCCGACACTATCATTTTTAGCGCAGTTGGTTAGCTCCTCCCGTAACTTTGGAAAGAAAAAACGTATTTCATAACAAATATAATCACTAGAACTTAAGTTTAAATTTTAATACTTGATATTTTCATATTTAATAATTATTTAGCCCGCCTATGAGAAAGGCTACTACGAAACACATCTTGTTAAACATCAATTACATCTCATACATTAAGCTACTACGCCCATTAATAATTTTTAAGAGGAAATAATTAATGTAACTATTTTTTGGTGTTGCTCTAAGAAAACTGTAAACACAATTATGTACCTACGTAGTTTTCTTATCAGAAATCGTATTATAAGGTAAAAAAATATATCAATCAATAATATTAAATTCTTCAGGCCGCGACAGTCTGCAGTTAGCTCAATTGTTTCAGCCGTAACTACTTAATTGTAATTTTTTTGGTAAAGGTTTAAAATTTTCAGTCCCAAAATTTTATGTTTACTTTACTTCTCCATATTAAAGAAAGAACAATATTCATGAGTCGTATCATATTAACCTTTTAGATGTGTTTGGAGTGTATCACTTGCTGGTTAATTTACATATATGTATCTATTTCTGATTGTACCACTCATACTATTTTACGGCTATTATCTGCATTTTGATTAACAAATAAAAACAAAAGAAAAGCGCCAATAAGCGGCAAAAAATATATATTTCGGAATCACAAATATATCAGAATTGCCCAACTGAAAATGCTGGGCAATTTAAAAACAATACACCGAAATTTATCATTACAACCAACGTTCTTAAATTTAGAACACAAGGTACCTATCTAGATTTATGATCGCTTACAAAAACCAATCAGAATGGGCGTGACGAAGAATAATTATTTCTTAACACCATCTTCAGAAGCCGCTACTGATGCTCATTCCATGATTTTGTCATAGATTATGTTCAATAGCTGGACCAGTTTTGTTCTTATGAGAGAACTTCTCATTTTTGAGTTTAGTTGTCGTTTAAAAAAGGCTGGTTGGTCGGCTAATCTTCAGGTCATTGAGATAGAATTATTGCTTATCCGGGGTCGCCTTGTTGGCTGTTGAAGATGATAATGGTATAAAGACAGACCGTTAAGATTATTCAGAATAACTTCAGCTAAATTTGGCAAATAATAGGCGACGCAAAAGCAGTTTGTATATTTTATTGGACCATTGAGCACGCATTTGCTCTCTTGAATCTCAGACATTATTAATCCTACAGACTTGAAATTTTGCACTTCTAGTATAAGTTGTTTTGTCATGAAATATGTACCATACTTATGCACATTTTATATGCTCGAACGAAAGGCTTTTGGTGATTCATAGGAATGCAGTTGGTAGCTAACCAGCTGCTAGTTTTATGAACTGCGATATTACTAACTTCCTTTTATTAAATGGTTCTGATTGAGACGCGGTCAGTTAAATGGTTAATTAGAGTTGGATTAACGTAAGTACTTACGATCGGCATTCGTTGCACAATTGTTCATTTATAATGGTAATCGATTTTGTAGAAACATTTGTTTCTATTAGAGGAATTAGTTGTTTTGCGTCTTTGGAGGGTATGGCATTTTGACTGATGTTAGACAGATACACGTTTAATGTTGTTTATGAGTTGTTTAATGTTACTGCCAGACGAATATTATGCAAAATTTATCCTAATTAAATATGGAAAAACAGCACAATCCTAAATGGAGTTGCTACCCTAAACACAATTTTCTATAGAAAGATAATGTAAAAAAGTTTTTATACAAGAAACGAGCGTTGAAGTCTTTTGTATGTAGTGTTTGCTTCAGAACGCAAAATACTTAACAGAGTTAGTAATTAAAGATACTCATCAGTTCTCATAGAACTTGGCCCAGGCCTGCCTAGTTCGATAACCGTTTAGCTGATCACAATTTTTTGTTATGCAGACGTCAGAGTTCTGACGTCGGAAGACGTCAAAAAAAGTGATGACTTCCTTCCTTATAGAAAGTCAAAAGCATATTTTAATGATTTTAGGCGTTAGATTACAAGATGATTACAAGCCATGAGAGAATTGTGGAGACATTCAAAATATTACATTGAGTGTATTTGATATATTGCCTTTTGAACTCCATAAAATTCTACTGTTTGTATTTATCTAAATCAGTCTCGTGGTAAATAGTTGAGGTAGGTACAGATAGAAGCATTAATTGGTAACCCCCTCACAGAATATGTCATAGTTATCATTCAGTAGCATGTAGGTTCAAACCCGTGAAGATTTATATTATTCATTTTAATTTACATTATTTTTTATTTTTGTTTTTTTATAAAGTTTATTTAATTGTTTAAATAAAAAACAAATGTTTTTTTCAACACCTACATTTCATTTATCAGGAGTAACGTATACTGAAATTTCGAGCCTGTATCACATGTAACTATGGTGTAGTGGTTAGTGTAACCGAGATTCTGTCACCGCACATCGTAATGATCGTCATCGAATCCTTGCAGTGGATGTTTTTGTTTTTTAACTACTACTTAATTTTAGCAATGTAATGACATTTATTTATGTGTAATAGTGAAGTTTTTGTCTATTAGTATGAATTTAAAGTAATTGATAAAATAAAACAATAATAATAATTTCAGGTAAACAATTACGTTTATTTTTTTTTCAAAAATTTGCCTACACAAACAACAACACAAAAAATTTAATTAATGTTTTATTTTATTATTTAGCCTACTTACAAATAGCTTCCTATCCTGAAAAATAATATTCCATTTTCGATTTAGTGCTCGAGAATACACATGTTTTCATTAGATTTTCGTTTACTTTGATAATCTAATGAATTAAACAATTTGGATCTCGTGTAAATCATGGAATACTAAATAATCAGGTAGTTTTGAAAATAAATGAGGTCAAATGGAGTTTTTCTGACAATGTTAAAAGATAAAATTACATTAGGGTTTAGTAGGTAGTGATATTTATCGTCCTTTATATTTAGTGATACTTATCGCGTAATAGCTTAAGGGCTAACGGATCGGATCTCAATTTAAAACCATTTGACCCCACATATTTTCTATCGGATTTAGGTCCGAACTTTTAGATGTCCAAGAAATAACAGTAATGCCTTGTAGAGATGAACAACCCTTGAGAAACCATCCGCGTACGATTCACTGCACAATTATCATGGACAAAATAAATTTGGGCTTCTGGATACGCGATCCGCGTAGTAACCTTCAACACTTTCAAGCTCGTCATTCATGCGCCCAGTTATTTTTACTATTTCTCCAGGACCCATAGAGGATATCCATCTCCAAAACCTAAAAAGAAAAAAAAAGTCAACTGTTATAATTTAGTTCGTGTAAATACTAACTTGTTAAAAATATCATTATTATGATGAAATAATCATAGATAAATGTGTTCGAATTTGTTGAGAATTATCAGTATTATCACTTACCTAAAGTTATTCATGCCCTACGATGGAGTTCAGCAGACAGTCCTATTTTTGCTGCTCGATAATTGTGTAAGTATATCAGCTGCATGCAAATGCCTTCTGTTGATGTTGATATCAAATATTGTTGAGCAGTAGAACGAGTGGATGCAAAAGGCGAACTAGTCTGAATGTCAACAATATTATTGTGGCGACTTCACTGATTTGTAATACACTCCTGTTGTTTATCTGCCATTGCTTCTTACATACACATCCCCACATTACACTTAAGCGCACGGTTTTTATCTGTAAGACAACAAATCAATACTTAAATGAAGTTAAAGATAACAAGGTTTTACTAAAAAAATATGTATTTGTTTCGTAATGATTATAACACAAGAATAATAAGTTGATAACTTACCGTAATTCAAAGCTGATGAGCAATCTCCTGATTACTCATTTGCTGTTCGAATAGCACCGCGATCTTAGTTCTCACAAAATTCTTAATTTGCATAATTTTCTTCAATATTCTTCAATTCATTTATGATTCAAACCAGTAAGTCAAGACTAGAATTGAGTATGGCTAGTGAACTTTTCATTATTCACCAAGATTATATTTAAATCTACCCTCAAATACTTCTGTTTTTTCTTATCCAGTGTAAAGAGATCTCATAAATAAAAATCCGCTGTCGAACACTAATAACATAAAATTTCGACGCTTAGATAACTGGTTCGTTGGTTTAGTTGGTTGGTGCGTGCATTACTTGGCATGTGAGCGATTGGATGTCTGGTTCGATTCCCACTGGGTGTTACATTTTTGTTTCTTAGTATTTGAGTAAAAGATTTGTAAATCGTACAGTGATTTGCAGTGTAAACTTTAGCTATTAGGGGGGTTACCAATTAATGCTTCTGTCTGTACCTATATAAACCTATTTATATATTATAATGATAATAATTTATAAATTTTTGAAGGTACAACAAACAGGTATATAAGGTAAATATTTACATTACAGATGTGAATATGAAAAATATAGCCCTAAATATAGAATAACTAGCGGTCCGCCCCGGCTTCGCACGGGTATTAGACAAAAATTTCAAAAATTATACACACTAACACGATGTGTTTCACAGTTTTAATACGGATCCCTTACTTTTTCAGCATTGGGGTTTTTGACATTGACTCGACACTCCATAACTGACACTGGCCGTAGAGAAAAAGCAAGCACCATGCGCTATATATTCAACCTCTTTTTCTAGACACGCCGTAATAGAAAAAGAGGTTGAACATACAGTGCACGGTTGAATTATTGAATTTTTCATGCGGATCCCTAACTTTTTGAAAATATTATATAGCCTACATATGTTCATCACGGAAAATTAAGGAGTCTAATGTTGAAAGAATTTTTCAAATTGGTCCAGTAGTTTCGGAGCCTATTCAATTCAAACAAACAAACAAACAAACAAACATACAAACAATCAAATCTTTCCTCTTTATAATATTAGTATAGATATATAAAATATAGACTAAGTTGCACTCATATTATGATAATAGGCATAGCAATAATTTAAGTTGTAACTCCATAAAACAACTTATTTATATAACAAACTTAATTAGGCTAATTATATAAGTACGTACCAACCTGAAAAGAGAACTATCTAAGTTGAGTTTTCGACCTAAACAACTGCAAAAAGACACTACAGACACCTACACAATCAAATATAAATCCAGAACATACATTATCATAAACTCATCTTAAAGAGGCGTAGGAGCAGCACCGTTGACATCACCCGCTGTAACTGTCAGTCTGGCTTGACAGCTCGCGCGACAGCCAGTTTGACAGCTCGTGATGAGAAGATAGCAGCTTACCGTACTTTAAGCCGTTACCCTTCGACGCTTCTTGATTGCAATATTCATAAGTCGAGGTGTCACAGTTGTGTCATTTTAATACGTTTACAAGATTAAAAAACATTCAATATAGAATTAAACATGTCAGGTTTGTCGCTCTTTTATGAAAGATCTTAAGGCAAAAAATAACACCCAATCCATTCCTTAATAAATACCTAATGAACTTTTAAGATATTCTGGTTATCGAGAAGTAATTGCAAACATACCTATCTACTATCTATTTAGGGTATGTTTATCATGCCTACATACGCTAAGCTCTGCCTTAGAGGTATACCTGTCCAGGTACATTCGCAGGCGCATGGTTAAAAACCAATTCTTTCTATTGGCACCGTGTATCGATGCCATAAAATTGATACTCGTAACTCAGATGAGTATTTTAGTTTGTAAAATAACAGTTTAGAAGTGAAGTATTTGAAATCGGATCTATCTTTTCTCGACACATTCAAATTATTTAAATTTAGAACACAACAATGACTTCAAATATTTCGGCATAATAGACGAATCTAAACCAATTCAAAAGCACTGAGCGAGTATGTGCAGTTTCAAAATCGAAATTGCTTGTCATTAGCAAGGCTGAAATGTCATAGAACAATGCTTGTACCATTCGATCGGTTGTCGCAGCGGTCGAAGGCCGTACGTGATCGCATTTCCTACGACATTAACTAAGAGCTGAATTTCCATAGACATCTTTCAAAATACTCCTACACGTGCATAAGTCACTCAACTGTGAAAAAAGCTAAGCCGCCATCTTGTTATGCGCTTTCTGTAATTAGTAATGTGTCTCTTAATCAAATTTTACTTTTGCGATTTTAAATAAATTAATAATGTTGGACAATCCACACAGTATCACCTAGCCGCAAGCTAAGCAGAGCTTGTGTTATGGGACTGATATACTAATATAATAATAATGCAATATAATAAATAGACAGAGAACCGGATCTGAAATACCGGGGGTCGTACAAACATTGTTTTTTTAAAGGCTTCAGCCTTAAAAAATAATATAATTAATAATAAATTATTTTTATAAGTTTCCCCTACCTTCTACCTACAAAATTTTTACTTTGACTGTACTTTATTTGCTTTGAACATGGATTTTTTCGATCATTTTGAGAGCGGTCCCTTTCGCCGGATTGATTTAATTTTATCATCCTTCTTCCGGCGAATGGGATATATAGGTGTATGTCATCATCATCATCATCACCAGCCTATAATAGTCCACGGCTGGACATAGGCCTCCCCTAATGAGCGCCATAGATGGCATCATTATTTGGGGGTTATTGCCGTTGTTGGGGATCGCAGTTCGGTGTAGTTGTTCTGCAGAAGGCGCTGCTGCCCGCCCCCCGGTGTGTTTCCCTTAGTCGCCTCTTACGACACCCACGGGAAGAGTTGGGGTGGTGAAATTCTATGCCGCCACCACACGGCCTAGGTGTATGTACATGGTTCAAACTATTATTTATAACCTAGCGTTTAAATCATTACTCTGCGAATACGATTCTGAAAAGTCACGCAACTGCAAACATAATGCACTCATAAATGTCTTGATACTATTAAAATGTTTCGGCAGAACAATAATCATTCCGATTTGATTTCAATTCGATTCAAATAATCGAATAGGTAATAGTTAAAATCGATGTGGCTTACAAATAGGACAATAGTTTATTTAAGGCAGTTGGCCACCTACGCAGAGATAATATTTTGTGGTATTAGTAAAATATCGGTGCGAAATTGCTCGTTGCTGAATATATGTGTTTGGAGTGGAATACTTCGTTTGTTTTATTATTTGCCAGCCAGTACTTGATACGAGCATATTTTTTGTATATAAAAACATTTATGATTGAATTTTTATAACAAAAAACTATAACAATAACAGAAAATATTACGAAAAATTCATCGTCACATAATTAGCGCATGCGCGGTGAAAATCAGTCGTACTCGACTGATCAACAATTTTTTATGTTTGGATCAACGAAATACGGTTCCGAACTTGATGTGAAGATTACCGATCCAAAAAAAAAATCCAAAATATTGGTGATACCTATATTTTGGAATATTTTGGATATAACAATTTTTATGATTTTTTTTATCTGTGTAATTCAAATATATTTGATTTTCGTAACGTTTTATGCTTCGATATGGTACACAAGCCTTACAAAACGCACGCGATAAAATTAATTCAGATGCCCAAATACAAAGAAGATCGTTTATCTCGAGAATAAAAGATGACAGTACAAAACTTTTGTTCAGATGCAGTCGACATTGACCTTTTTGTCAACAAAGGTGTAAATCCATTATTGACGACCCAAAGAAATGCTCCGAGATTTTATTAGCAGGTACTGTAGTAATGTATTTTATATTATCTTTAAAAATGCGCGATATACAAAGTGATTATAGGAAGATACTATTTTAATTTTAAAAATTGTGTATTATTTTAAGTATTGCATGATTCATCAAGTTGTTAATTGTAAATTATTTTATAAATTATTTTTAAATTTGTTATTAGTTACATTCGAAACATTGTTTAGCTTCTACTTTGTAAAACTTTTAATTTAAATAAAGAACTTAAAAACACAAACAAAACAATTAATTTTATGCTATTGCGCCAAAATGCTAAAAAAAAGAATATACAAAATGCTAAAGATAAAATTCGAAGTCAAGATTTTTAATATTTTTTTTAAGTTACTATAACTTAATACTAATTTATAATACTATACTAATTTAGAATAGAAGAAAATTAGAAGCAGGACAAATTATTGAAACAGTTGAGCTTACTTCAGACTAAAAAAAACTCTACGCTACGCTATCAGACTTTTCAGTCCAGTTTGGCAACTGAAGCCGTACATAATTATTTGAACTATTTGAATTTTCATGTTTTTTCATTGTCAATAATTTCATAATAGGTACCAGACAAATTATTAAGTAATAATTTATGATAATTCTTTATGCAATAAACTACTATTCAATCTTCGATTCTAGAGATAACTCAACTGATCCATATCCATATTCCCTGCCATACTTGCAAAAATAAAATCTTAGAATAATCTAATCAGCGCATTATACGAGGCAACGCAACGTAGCCAGCCTCTTGTGGACGCTTCCGACTGGTATTTATAATGGGTCTGTTGAGCTATCTATCGAATTCTTGCAACAGTCTGTCTAGTTATAATTTGCTTCTGTTATTTTGTTTGTAGATATATCTCAACAGAATTGCCTTCAAAATCAAACTTACAATACCTAGATTCCTGCGCCGAAGGAGCGGTTTAAAAGTACCTCCATCGATACTGTTTATACTCACTGTGAATAGTTAAGAGTCTATAAAATAATCATGCTGTACAGTTATAGTCGTAATTTATATTACTTATAAGTGCTATAGTTGCTTGAATGAGTGTACAATTTGGTTCGACCAATCAGAGACGGCAGCACGTGTCGAAGCGAGGGGATCAAAGGTGAAGTAAAGCCTTGGGTGTAGCCACAGTGTAATATAAAACAGATATACCAAGTATAGAATAGTTAACTCGACGTAATATTGGTTGATCAAAGGTTAGAGTTGACACATTCAGATAACGTTCTAAAGATGAAGACACCTACTTACTTGCCAAAAAAAATATATTGTATGGACAACAAATAATGAGAATGAATGCATATTCTTTGACCGGTTACGGTTCAGAAAATAAATAGAGTACTACTATTTATTGGTTAAAGAAATGGCCTAGACTTGAATAGTGCTTTAAAAGATGAATACCATTAAAAAATGTTTCTTAAGCTTTTGATCATTTACGTTTCTATACAGTATAAGTAATTTTTTTATATAAATTTTAGGAGCAACACCAGCAACATTTTTTTGCTTTAGTGCATTTTTACAGAATTGGAACCTTGTATTATCAAATCATTAAACAGACGGACTGTTTAATGATTTTAATAGCTGGTTTCACTGGAAAATTTTCGCATTCTGAATATATTCACCTAACCTAAACAGATAGGCAGGCAACAGAATCTTCATCCATATAAATTAAAAAAAAATTATGCTTAAATCTGAACTTGTTACTTCATAAGCAGTAAATCTGGAGAAGGTGGAAATACGTCCATTAGCCGGTAGATACATAGTTCCATTTCAATTGTTCAATAGAGCTTTTACAAGAGTAAGTTGCGGTACTGGTTAAATATTTACTGTGTCGCTAATGCAGGGCACACGTGCCCATTGACATGCTGTTAAAACTGTTTCTACTAAAGGTCACGCTGATGATTCTAGTGGCAAAGTTCGAGCAAATGGCTACCATCCATCAATGTGGCAGAATAACAATTACAATAAATTATTCAATGGATGGTTTGTGTGGTAACACTGTGGAAAAATATAGATATGATACGGGTTAAATGTTAGGAGGCTTTGTTCGTCTGTTTTTTGGATTTGATTTGATTTGTTTTAGGTGCCAACTTTAATAAACATTGTATAAACATAGAAGTATAAGTGGGTGTATTTATATATATGTTTTGTATGTTTATGTGCCTATAAGCTGTTAGTATTTTTTATTTTAGTACATTAATATTATAGTTGTACTATATTATAGTTGTGTTATACATCGTGCAAGTTCATCTCAAATAAAATTTTATTTAAAATGTTATGTGGCACGATCGATACACAAAACAAAACACACTGGTTTCTAATAATTAATTATTAAAGTGCTGTCAAAATAGGACCTAGTCAATGTAAATATTTTACGTTACGTACGAGTAAAATCAACGCATTGCCAAACACGATAAAACCTTGTCTATGTAAATTTCTGATACCACTTGTGCTAGGTCGAACTAGTTTTATTCCATTTTAATGACAAAACAAAACAAGAATCTCCGTATTCCGTAATAGTCTGAAATTCTATAACATTGTTATTTCCCTTCTGTCGTCTTCTATTGACATTATGTAAGTCAGAGAAATAACTCTGCTTTGCAATTATTTTAAATATCCCTTTATCCAGGTGTATCCGGTCTTCATACTTTAAAAACTTACTTAAAACTTGTAAGTTAGTACATCTTTATAAATAAAGTCCGTTTACTCTGTAGCGTTTAATCAATTATAAACTCTACAAAATCAAGTAACACTCGATTTTACGTTCCATTCAAAGTTCCCATCGTGATCTTTAACCTGTAATATTTAAAGATACTAATTCAATACATCAGAGTAATCTAATCACGTCAATAGGTATGTTTCGACATAGACACCGATATCTTTACCATGACAACACTTCAGGGTTTAATTCAACGTGATAGGGTTTCCCTTAAGTCAAAGATTAGACGGATAAATCAACTATACTAAAATTATAAATGCGTAGTAATTCTAGCAGTCTGTCTGGAATGCCTGTGCCAAATTTATAGATTTTGATGAAACCGGGAGAAAGTAATTCTCAATACTCCGATAAAATACCTATTAAATAAAATACATATTAAATCTCTCTATCTTTATATCATGCTTACAAACATTTAAAATTTATCATCAACCTGTAATCCAACACCCCTTAAAATTTCTCGCGTCACGAGCATTTTTGGCAATGGAGCTGTAAAAGCTTGCTTTGTTTTTCTAGAATATAATATTATCTTTAGACAGATTACAAAATCATAAAAGTACTTACCTAAATTGTTTTTTTTAAATCTGCGCTGCTTATTCTAGAGCCATTAGTAACAGTTTTTGCATGCTGTTTTGGCCTAACTTTACTGAAAAACATAACCTACCTACCTAGTAAGTTGGTGTACTAATTAACTAAGGATAGACTAATATAGTTGTTAAAATAAAAGAAAACATTCGGCTAAACCTAAATTGTCCGGCTTCGTTTCAGTAACTTACCTCGTAGATCTTAGACGAACCCTAGTGCAATAGCTTGTATCGCGTTGTCACTGGGCGCGTCCACCAATAAATCGGCGAGGCCTGACTTGAGAGATGAAGTGTTGTTTAACATACAATGAGTGTACCAGTGCTTAGGATTAGGTATCGTTGGTAAGTGTTTACACGAGTTCTAGTCTAATTCTAACTTTGATGTTCACTTACCCTAGAATACCTACTTAAACGCAGCTTTGATTGAAGCAAGTCAAGTAGCGATTTGTCGAAAGTTGTCTATCGAAATTTGTTTTAAATTTGACACTAGAGGACACGCGCTTAACTCTGAGTTGCTAGTGATGTAGCTCTTTATAGAACAATATATATTTAAACTAGGGCAAATGGTTTGCATACGCAAGGTCCTTTATCTTCTTAAAACTGTTGGTAAATAAGTTTAAAAAAATTAAATTCCTAATTTATACCGTAATTAATACATCTATCTACATTTCTACAGTGTACTTTAAATATCAACCAATTATAAATAATGCGAAATCAAACACAATTAATATTGTGTTTGATTTCGCAAGTCATCTTCTATTGCGACACCAAAACATATTATGTAGGTGAGTACTAATATGGACTTTAAATTCGAGGTATTTATCATTTACTTATTTTGGCATAACCTTCTCATATGTAAGGCTAGTTTTATAATTATCATGACCATTTTCGTCCTAGTCTGAGGTCATCATAACACCATCTAATAAATAAGAATAATTTAGGATCTAAGCTAGAATATAACTGGATCAAATGAAGCATAAGGTTAGATAACAATTTTCAGCGTCTCTTTTACACTAAATATATTTATACACTCAATAATTAAAAAGTAAGTGTAGTAGCTGTATATTTTTACATCGGATAAATTATTAATTCAATCTGGCTCTACTTTTAAACATAAATTAATATCTTCCTCCACCCAAAGGGAACCCTAAAACTCGTATCCCTATCTTCATATCTCAAACCCCCGCGTCTATAACCCTTGAAACTTCAAAAAAAATTCTTCTGATCTCATCATATTTATTTATATGTAAGGCAATGGCAACAATGTACATAACAAAGCATTAACAATGTACACCATTATAAATTTTCCTGGTATATAATGTAGTTTATATGATAATAGGCATACACAAAATTTACTTTACCATACAAAATAAATATAAACAGCTAAATACTTGCTTGATTGCTTGAACTTACACTATATTGTTATGTTAAAACCGCAGGTAATATTTTTGTATAAAAAAAACAATTTGTGATGTTGGTTATAAATAACAACAGAAACTAAAGGAGGGCTTACAACAGCAACGGTTGAAATGGATGATGAACATAATGATGAAAAAGTCAATTATACTGCAAAGCTTAAATTACTAGTTGTAGCCTCAAACCAATTACGCAGTCAAAACATCGCCTTGAAAGCCGAAATAAAGAAAACGTTACGTTCGACGTCTTGACGTGGTGATAATGGTTCTATTGTTGCAAACGATCCAGATGGTAGATAGTGGCATGCGAAAAGCGAACATTATTCTTTGTGTATCTGTAGGATTGATATATCAATCACTGAAATAATTATCAAATTACTTACATTATGGGGGGGGGGGGGGGGGGCAGCAGTGTCCTCTGCAGAAAAACTCCACCGAACCCGGGGGGCGGGCAGCAGCGCCCTCTGCAGAAAAACTCCACCGAACTGCGATCCCCAACCCGCATGCCCAGCGTGGGGATTATGGGCAATAACCCCCAGATAAAAAACGCCTCCTTTGGCGCACAATAGGGGAGGCCTATGTCCAGCAGTGGACTAATATAGGCTGATGTTGTTGTTGTTGTTACATTATAGGGGAAAACGCAGATTGACACTGACATTGACTCAGTGGAGCAAGAATCCGAATATGGTTCTAGTTCTAGTTTTCATACGGCTAAATATGTATGTAGCCTGAAAGATTGACTGTCTCACAATAATTTTAGAAGTTATGTTTTTTGGCAATAGGACACCCCGGCGACTTTTCCTAATTGTACTACTACTACGCTTAAGCATAGAGCAAATGGGAAGACCAATGCTTTTATATGAAAAAGCCACTCTTGTGTTCTACACAAAAGCTACAAAATCATGGTCATAATGCGAAGTAACTGGTATTTTGTTTTTATAACTATAATTTCACATAAAGTCTAAAGCTGATGAAATGACACGAGAAAATTTTTATGGTGAAAACCCATGTTTTACCTACCGCCCTATTCAAAGCCACAGAACTAATCTAATTTATTGAACTCATATTTTCCCACTCGGATCTACAAATGGATTTGATACATTATGTTCTACCACAGACAAGTATATTACTTGTCGTGTTTCTACTCTGATCAACCAATGGATTAGATTTACCAGGGTAGTCAATAAAATATGGTTAGGTGGTACTGGGTGGTACATAATATCCATTGTCTCATTAGCTCTATCAGTTCCATGTTTTACTCTGATCTACCAAAGGATTAGATTTAACGGGTAGTCATATAAAATATGGATAGGTGGGGAAATATTTCCATTGTCTCATTAGCTCTATCAGTTCCATTGTGTTCCGGCTGGCTCGTAAACCAAAGGGTTCAAATGGCACCACTTTTGGATAATTTATGTGACATAACATAAATGTCCGTCAATCGCGTATCATTCCCGTAACAAATGGGACACCTCATAATTAGCTGTGAGATAATGAATGGTGAAACAGCTGTTTAAGCTTTACTGTGGTTGTCCGATGCCAGTCAGTCTGAGCGATTTGTGTTGCCAGATTTAAGGTTCATATTGAATTATTTATCGTATCTACTAGTTTTGAACGCCTTATTGATTGCGCACTGAAATCTTTCAGCATATTTTGCGCAGTACAATGTCTCATATACCAGGTGGCAATGAAAGTAGGTAGGAATTCCAATTGCTACTTTAACGATCATTAAGTTTTACCTTTGTTTGGGTGGATATGTTAACTTAGTGGAATATATTTATCATAGACTATAACAAAATTACTTTAACCGGGGTACAGCGGTGCTATTGGTCAGCACAATACACGTTCAAAACGTGATTTACATTCGAATCGGTCCTTTAGTTTCGGAGCCTATTCAATTCAGAAAAACAAACGATCAAATCTTTCCACTTTATAATATCACATAGCTTTTAGTAAAAGTGTTTTAATTTTTTCGAGATATGCATGTTTCTCGTTGTTTTCGTAATTCGTCTCCTAAATATTAAAAATACATAATTGCTTATACTAAAATACGTAAGTCAAAACCACTATGAAGTAATCTCTTAAAATCGATCATAAAATATATCGTCCAAAATAGATTATAAAATAACTCGTCCAAAATCACGACCGAGCCAGACAGAACGAATTAATCTAACATTCCTCGGGTAGAAATAAAAATAAAATATTACAATTATAATTTGAATACCGAGTAGCCAAAATAATATATATGCGATAGCATCTGATAGGTAAGTGGTTTTCGTAACGCCCCCTCGGGCGCGATCGTATCGACGCGTGCGCATCGTCGTACGTGCATCTACAGATGTTAATGTAGACGCAGATGAGCCACTAGCCAACGACTGGCGATAGCCACTAAATATTTTTCTGTGATAAAACATTTAATGATATAGTAAGTATTCATGAATTTGACGAGACTTTTATAAGTATTACCAATCCATAGTCGTATCAAAAGAACTTGATTGTCTGCCAAAAAACTACGAGCAGCCTGATGGCACGATTTTTTCTGGATTTATGGATCTCTGTCTATTGCCATTTAAGATATCTGAAATCAATGCTTAAGCTTTAGCGCCAATGTGAAGCCATCTTTACAAAACATCTGTGCGATCGGTCCAGAGATTAAAAGCTTGTTTCATCTTCTTTCTTAGAAGGATTAAAAACAAACTGATCGATAAAATCGAACGTCACGAAAACAGCTGTTATTAACCTTCTACAGCGATTGTATACGCATTCATCATTTTAGTCGGAATTTATGCTTTGACACCTTTAGCCAAAAAATTATTAAATATCTTTAAAAAAATAATATGTGTTTAATATAAATAAATAAATCTGCTGCTCTACTCTTGCAGGGTTCCGATATTCTTCTCTTACGACATCCACGGGCGATGTTAGAAGGGTCAATTCTGCTATGGTCACTTGCCTTGATGAGTCAGAACAATGTCTGATATAGATCCTAGCGACATGAGCATTGCCTCACCCTCTAATTACGATTTCTTCATCTATGCCGTGCGTTTTTGCGTCGTATCTTAGGAGTGCGGTCTAGTTATATTCTATGTCGAAATGTATTGGTGAGATTTATTATTCTAGTATTTATCGATTTACATTTGTTGTATCTAGATGAGAAAGTAAGGTTTACGTAAGTTCCATTAGGTATGACTTTTAATTTTTTTATTTAAATAGACTTTTTGCAGACAGGTTTAGGGACTATAATATTTGTGAGCTTCAAAATTAGTATAATTAATACACTCGCATATACCAGCTGGTCCACGGGCCAGGTTTACAAATACAACACCTTAAACAGTTACTTACTGGATTACTAAAAATGTCATATTTTGAAAGTTGTTAGCAAAAATAGTTGTTCTAGCTCTGAGAGCTCTCATTCTTTATCGATAAAACTCCGTCACTGTCATTATTCTACCGTTGGTTATCTGATCTGCGGTTTTGTAATAGGCCTCTGCAATTCGGTCAGAGAATTCTCCGAGCGGCCTTGTCTATGATTGAAGAACACCTGATATCATTGTTATCTCTACATCGCGTTGTAATTTACTTTTACTTTCGCTTCCTCGGGCAGATCTTTGATAGACAAATCAATTATACTGTAGAGCTTAATTTCTATATCGTCCAATTCAAAAAAAAATTAGTTATGTTCGACTCAACTCGAGCACAGTCAAACACATTTTGCTATTCTTCTATTCAGTATCGATTTATTGACTCAAAGCAAGAAGAAAAGTGTCCGTTCCTTCTAATTGGTGTACTGTTTTTTTTATATGTAAGACTACTTGAGTGTTGAATGTAACAATCTTTTTTTTTATCAAAATACCTTACCTTTATTTTTTGCTTTATAGTTAATAATACGACAAAAAGGATTATAGATGTTTAAATATAAGGGCGAAAAGGACTTTAAATGTTTAGATAATTCCAATTTATATTACTCTAATAAGTTACAGTTACAACACTGTAAATATCCGTATATAATTTGTAAGGAAACAGTGTTTTGATTAAGTCCCAACAAAACATTATAATCTCTATAAATTTCAGCTGAAGTTTATGTTTCAAATAATTGTATGAGCAAATTACTAAAGCAGCAGTCGGTCTATGAGGTCAAATGTTAAATAAAATAATTCAAAACAATAGATATGATCTAAATGTTATTTAGATATATCGCATTAAAAATAGCGGTTGTAACAATGCGTTCATTTATCTTCGAATTAACAAGAGCCTGTAAACAATAGGTTATTTACTACTCGCTAAATGCTCGTTATTGAATGATCATTATTTGTAATTTCGTAAGTATTTTATTTGATAGTTTTGCATATATTAATTATTTATAAATTATATATTCAACTCATATTTGAACATAATATCAAAATTCAGGAAAATATAGAAAACTATTAAAATTATGACACTACGGAAGCTTTACTACAATAGTTACTACATAATTCTACAATAGTTTCGTACCTCTACCTCTACCTTTGTGAGAAAAAATAAAACTTTTTATTTATTATTATTTTATTATTATTATTCACGAACTGAGTGGTAGTGTCAATGCCAAATATCTAAATACATAGATTCTTGATCATTTAACATTATTAAAATATACTTATAAAGCATTTTTAGCATTACACTACAGATGGTTCAACTAATACAAAAAAATACAGTAGAAGTAGTTCCAAAAAGTTTAACTTAATTGTTTTTTATTTACTCTCCCAATTAGAGTCTATAATTTTCCCCATTTGAACAAGCTGCCGGTTTAGCTCTAATTTTCTGACACTCGTAGATATTCTTGATCTGTCAAAGGAACAACCACACAGCTTATCTATACTAATATTAAAAAGAAAAAAAAATAGTGTTGTTTTCACCATTAGAATCCTAAATTTTCCCTTATGAACATAGGCTATAGAATATTTACAAAAAAGTAAGGGATCCGCACAAAAAAATCAAGTTTTGTTAAATAGCCGTGCGAAATCGTGGCGGACCGATAGTGTATTAATAAAACCAAATAAGGATTTAGAAAAGTGGTCGAGTTTTTTTTATAACAATGTTAGGTACTGCGCCACGCCATCCATGGAGTAAAGCAACTTTCATCACACATTTTAAAATTGGCTCAACGTATTTTGTTGTCTTGTTTTAGGAGTGGTATTACTATATCTCAACTGTGTGATATGGAATGGTATCTCAGGCTTTCCACTCTTATCACTTTGAGTTTAACTTTGTAATAAACTGAAAGCGAAAACACTTTAGGATCCCATTATAGCGATTTCTTCAGCAATTTTATAATTTTTCGTAAATATTTTTCGAAGGCTCATACATTAGTGCATTGCTATCATCGGATATGTGCCCTATATACATACGTGTCATATATTTTTACCACTTACGTCATTTTACTTACGTTTTTTAGTTTAACGGAAATTTAAAATATTCTACTTTACTACCACTGACAACGATATGTTTTATATATTTTTCTGCATAATTCATGCATTTTGAAATAAATTCTGCAAGTGTAACTCAAAGCACTAAAAGCTAGTGTAACTCAAAGTACTGTAAATTCAGAACATATAATGACTTGAAGATCGCATGTTTTATCTTTGGCCTATTCTGACAAAATCTTTGCGTGACTTGAACTATTTATATCTTTACGCTTACATATAGTTCAATGATATTCATTGCTTTTGATATATCAGTAAAGTGAAAGACTTTCGTAACTGTTGTATCAATTTAATGTCTTCGATATTTTTGAAGATTTGCCCTAAATTTCGCAAAAGGATTTTTTTCACGGGAGATGACCCTGGGATTAGATGCCGGCCACATCCAGTCTAAGTATACAGACTTACGAAGTTTGATGACCTCATAGACTTACCTAATTGGAACTTCGCATCTAATTTTAATCCCTCAACGTGCAAACACAATAAAATTAATATTTAATAACTATGTCAATTTATTTCAGTGGCGTTAAGAAGGATATTGGGGATCACTTTAGCTTTAATTACTAGTCAAAAACTAGTTATTATAACTTTATTGCCAATGTAACACATCGTAAAGTGATATTGAAGTTATTAAGAATTTTAATGACCGTCGTATACCCTGCTTTAGACATCTTCATGATATTTAATAGCATATGTTCATAAAGCAGAGTTATTGTGCAATTCACACACCGCCGTAACATAATATTACCCTCATCCTGTACTTAAAGGCGAGAGTAACAAAATCTAAATCAAGTGTTTTATATACTTTAGAACTTACAGGACTCTTGGACATGTAAAAAATTCAAATTACTTGAGTAATACTGGGTAATAAAGTGATAACTTTGATTCTTTCTTCACTAAAATCTTTTTAAGGTAAGCAAAGAAGCGAACAAGAAACCTTTACCGTTTTACATTGTTAGTTTTCGAGTTGGAGTAAAACTTGTCCCAAACCATTTTGTAATCTAGCTAAAAATTTAGCTTTTAATCATTTCTTTTTATTTTGTACAGTTATCGAATGTTCGAACATTGAATTTAATTTCGTTTATATTTCGAACAAAATCACTATTTTCTAAATCCTCGTAGGTAGTGCGTGTAAAATGTTGTCTAATATATTTTCTTAAATCTAACGGGTCTGTCAGCTCCATATGAACATCCAGCTCAGCTGTCCACGCTGTCTGTATCAGGCATCCGTGATCATCGCTCTTATTAATCATCGGGAAGAGGATCATGGGTACACGGACGGAAAGTTCGAGCCTGATCAATTTTGTAGATTTAA